>OU015500.1:60156029-60753529 GCA_907164885.2 Dolomedes plantarius
CCAAATGACAAACAGGATTATTTATTTATTTCAAAGGGACAAAAGAAAGGAGATAGTAATCAAAAGATGATTCTAAACGAAACGGCTAATTGGAGATGTCTTACTTATCCTAATTTTAACTGTCTGCGATGGAAATTATTTGAAGGTTAAAATCTTCTTATTCAAGCTGAAGAGAGAGATTAATTGGAAGAAAAGAATAAATATTATGCTTTGAAGTTCATGCAGAATACACAAATCTCATCTATATGAAAAAATGATTCTTAAGATTATACACCTGATTTAACAGGGAAAAGATATTTATGTAAAAAAGTTCTTGGAATTCCTTAAATAATGATTGAATAGTAAAAACAGACATTTACAGGGGATTCAGAAGCAATTTATGTGGGTGCCACCCTCTGCATGGCATAACCGTCAAGTATAAGGAAGGTGACAAAATTCCAACGTGAATCTTGTCACCTGGGAACAAAACCTAGTCCATGTCTGCTGGGTACACTGACGATGTCTGTCTTTGCATTACTGATTCTTCATGTGAGAGTTTGTTTCTTGCAATATTATTTTTCTATAATCGCATTTTTTGGAGCCAGTGGTTATTCAAAACCAATGGGGCTTTAGTCAAGTTTGAGGACAGTTAGTTAGTTGATTTTAAAGTTCTCGTAAACTTTTATTGAAGATCAGCTGCTTGCTAACAAGTGTAAGAACATAAGTAATTATTGAAATTTTATCACTGAGGAAAATACTGAACCTGAAATAAACATTTACTTCAGCTGAGTTATTGGAAGGCATTTTATCTAAGGTCACTTAGAGCCAGCTGAAAATGTCTATTGAACACCCAGAGACACCCTAGTTTTTGGTTTTTAATATCCTTAACAAAACATTTGCTAGTGGATACAATAAAAAAAATTTTGAGGTTATTTTACGGTATAAGTGTTGTAGAAAAAATACATATTGAATTTATACACTGAATGTTTCAGAATATTATAGCATAATTATTTAGTTCGAGGAAATTTGTAGGTTTCAAAATAATATTTTTTGTTACACCATAATTAAAAATATTTGTCCATATCTAATGATTTGGGCATTTAGCTGAGATTCAATAGATAGCTCGATTTATGTGGAATATAATAATTTTGAGAGAAACATGACCTCGTTATAGACTCATAAATGAAAATTCTATTAAACAGAGGGAAATTTTGGTTGAATAAGACATCACTTTAAAAAGTAAAAACCGTGGGGGTTTATATTGAGGAAGGCATAATTTTTTTTTCGCAGTTTAACGATAAAGTATTTCTTTTTAATATGGCGTTGTTCAATGAAGACCTTTTTTAATTTATACTTAGGCATCAATTAATAAAACAAATTAATATTTTATTCTATTTTACACGGATTAAATAAATATTTTGACATTTGTATCAATATTTTTACTATTCTGGTAAGAAAATAGGAAAAAAAGAAGGAAATTGATGCCAAAAATTTTATTAATTATATTGAAATGTAGAGTCCAGTGCAAAATGTTTATTATAGATATAGGTAATCAGAAGGGGAGTTATAGATTAAGAATACTAACGTCAGATTAGGAATTTAGAAATGACCAAATTCAGTAGCGCATTCTTCCAGCTAGTGTTACTACAGAATTTGCACCATAGTGTTTTTGTTGTGATAGACATAAATTAATTTGAGTAAAAAATGTTGTAATACTAACAAAAAAATTATTACTGCAATATTTTTAACCGGTTTTGTTTGCTTAAAGTGAGAAAAACTTGCTTTTAGAATAAAAAACAATCATCAGCTGTTTAAGATTGATCTCGTTAAGGTTGATTTTCCTTAAAGGTAATTTGACGGAAGCGATGTATGTGTAACTAATTATCTTAATTTAAAATTAAAATACGGTTAATTTTAATAATCCACGAACTTGAAAATATTCGTATTCACAAAAAATATGATATTTGACGCAAAATTAGTTATCTATTTATGTTAAAATTATATATTAAATTATTCGAAGTAATAAAAGTCTTGTACATTATATTAAAATTATGCCAGTTGGAAAAAAATTAAAGCATTTTATTTGAGCAAGAGCCAATAAAACTGAGAATAGAATTTTTTTTTAAATATTTTTTTTCTGAGTCTACTATCCCTGCTCAGTATGCTACTTTATTTTGAAAATTATCCTATACCATAAAATTAAATGTTCAATATTTGTAGCTGAGACAAAGTTGCTTGTGTTCTACTCTTAATTGGTCTCCTAAACGATACAGCCAGACTACATATACGCTGACCTAAACATCAGACTCGCAACTAACATTAACTTTTATTGACAATTTGAGAACAAATTGACCCAAACTACTAAATGTATGGAATTTAATAGAAATACTGATAGATACTAAGTTCCAAGATTAGTATTTATTCAAATTATGTAAGATTTCCAATAGTATTCAATAAACTTACAAAATATGATTGAATAAAATATTAGGTATTTCCTACATTTTAAGTTTCGAAATAGTCGGCATGGAAGTGAAGTTAACTTTTTCTTGCCGTAAATCTTACATGCTCTTTTGCAACTCCTCATACAAATTTTATCCGTTCGTGTAAAAAAGAAGGCAGTTCATGGTTACAAGCCGACACTGGGGATATCTGAAACGAGCCAGTTGATGACACTGTTCAGATGCTTAGATTCTGAACCTGGTGATCTAGTATTGAACTAACTTGGATTAAAATTACTAGCTTAGAATTAGGCTAGTAGCGTAATCTTTTTCTAGGTAAAAACTGAAACTACGAATTTTGGGGGTAATTATGACTTGTTTGCTAATTCTAGCTTTGTCTAATTTCTTAATAATGAAAATTCTAAAGATGCATACATTCTTAAATCATTTTAGTGTACCCATATCAAAGTTTATATCGCGATCGATAAAGTGTGAATGATGTTATGTACTAATCAAAATTTAATTATTACCTGGTATGACAGAAGTATGTTTCATTAGTAGTTAATATTTCTCCTAAACGTAAAAAAATGAAACGAGGCGCAATCAGCACGGATGTATGTTTCCCGTAGCCTGACAACAATAGACAACCTGGATCATACGCAACTGTGTGTAGGAATCGAAAACAAAATGAATCATGGAAAGATGCGTAGGAAAGATATTTAGAAAAAAAGACTTCGTATCGATATTATGTGTAATGATCGGATAGGGATAAATGATATAAACTGGAAAATACCGATATAAGGTTTAAATAGAAATACATTATAACTATAACTACCCCCCAAAAATTAAAATATCCCAAATCTTTCAGCTTGCAGATGGTCAAAATTTTACTCAAACCCATGTTTCGTCTTCTGCTATTAAAATGTCTATTGAAAATAACGAAAAAATACACAGGAAACAAACAGCTTTAAAGTTGAAACTGACATTTACTAATTCATAGGATGTAAATTTAACGGGGGAAAATATAATGCAGGATTTTTGTGCAAAAGATTTACTTTCTGCTCTCGCAGTTTTAGTTTCTCAGATGTAGAAATATACAAAAATCTTATACTTAGTTACAGAGCAATAAAAACTGACGGTATGATCATAAATGTTCAATATTTTATATCATAAAAATCTTGTTTGTAGAAAAGGAACTTTCATTTGGCATTATTCCATAACTGAAAGCACACTTGTTTAAGTTGCACACTTGAATTATAAGATAATCCTCAGATTGGATAAATTATCCTGAAACACTTCAAGAAGTTGTTTTAACGAAATGTGTAAGCAGTGGCAAAAGCGTTAAGGAAGCCTACAATTACCAACACAAAGAAAATTGCTTTTCATAATTTCATTTATGAGTTCGACTTAATTTCAAGATTAAAACGCATCGAGTTTAATTGCATTGTAGAACTATTGCATAATTTTAACGCAGGCAAAGAAAATAAAACACAAAACAACAAAAATAATTGCAGGAAAACAAAATTATATCCATTTTTAATGAGAATTTTTTTTTATTTACTTAATGAGAAAATGAGCAAAAACTGTAATGAAGAGTAACAATTACTTCTGCAATTTTGAAAATCTAAATCAGCATCCTTTTATATTGAACCAGCCCCTATTGTTCGGAAAGACCTTGAAATGTTTGATTTAATGAAACAAAACTAAGTGCTTTTCAATTTCGAGTAAATGCATTTCGCCAATCTGAGTTACAGCTTTGTCTTTAACGGAGTAAAAACATCTTCCATTAAAAGAAACTGCATTTTCCGCCGTCTTCGTGACCCATTTAGATCCTTATTTTCTTTGATACTACTATGGTTAGTTAAATGCGTTAAAACTATCTTAAGCTGACAGGTCGTTCTGTCTCAAGGACTTCATTACCTTTGTGTAGAGTGCTGCACAATGCTCTCACTCTAGAATAAAGCCTGGAATTGCTGGAAACAATATTGTTTTTGAAGAGAGTTTCGATTCTCATTGGACGTCAAAAAAAGAGAAAAATAAATAATCTTTTACTTACATAATTTTCTATTTTCCGGAAATTTATTTATTTGATGATTCAAACTGGCTCGAAATGCTTTGAATACGTAATTTTTGTTACTTGTAATAAACTCCGAAAGTCTGTCCCGATTCAAATGTTTTCTGCAACAGTATTTGATGTTCTATTCTAAAACGCATGAGGCTTGGAATTGGAAAACTGAAAATTTCTGACCCTGTTAAGTTGGTTGAATAAGAAGAACGCCGGACCGGTATTAAGGTTGTGTACTAACCCTTGTGTACTAACTTACAATGTTAACGTATGAAGAAAATTTATCTACTATTTACAGCTACATAAATGCTGATAATCCAATAAAAATGGTATTTTCAGATAGCCTGAACTTTTCTGCACCTTGCAGTAGGATTCAATTTATAAATTTCGTCCACGAAGAAAAATTATGAGAGTTTTAAACACACTATAACAGACCCCCCACCCGAGTAACTTAAATTTCAAAATATTTTTTACCTTTCTTAAAAAAACGAAAAATGCTTTCTGTATTACGGTGTAAATTTTTTTAAAACTAGCCGCTGCGCGATCAGCATGGTCACTTTTAGTTTTATATTTTCTTTTGCAAAACAACTCAGCTGAAAGTAAGACTATGTAAGGAATGTTACCATTACGTGTCATCATAAATATACGTTGTTAAGGGGTATTCTCTATAAGGCTGATTCTAAAACATCGTGATTAAAAAATGAGAATTTCCATTACATTAGAGCAGAGTTAAAGATAAGACTGATAAACCCAACACCAATGATTTTAAAAATTACACCCCTCTCTGTATGAACAAATTTTAATAGTTAAGATATCTGCACTTTATCATTACATCAAATAAGAAATTGTCGGGGAAAATTTTTTTTCACTTAAAAAATGGAGTAAAAATTCAGCAAGTACTAAAATATAGTGTGGATTACATCACTTTCTGTATGTACTGTTGTTCTCAATGCAGATATCTACATTTAATCATATCAAATAATAAATTGTTAGGAAAATTTCTTCATGGAGTAAAAATTCAGCAAGTGCTGAAAAAAGTGTAGAAAATTAACTATTACTGGCTGTCGGTTGCTATGCCGGTGATGGTTAAGCCTAACCTCGCGATCATTTATGCTCTCCCTTTCACGCCTCTCTCTTAATGAATTATTTTTTCTTCGCTTTCTTTCTTGAGACTGTTCCCAATTTTCACTTGATCGTGCAGCTCGCTTTCGAGCATTCCTGATTTCAGTGCGTAAATCCATGCTGACACGCGGTTGTAAATTGCGGACGGCCGCTAATGTTTACATTTGGTAGTTGCAGCTGTTGCCATTCGAATTGTAGAAATATCAATGATTTTGGAGCCGCATACCTACGTGTTTTATATATATAGATCTTTAAATCCAAGTCGGCAATCCTTGGACAAATTTTCTACATAGGTTAACATTGAGGTGAGCGAATGCAATAGGGTTAGTAAACAGCAACTTTAAGAGATCAGGGTTAGTTTCCACTTTTAGCAACTGACCGTTACAATGTTATAATAATTCCACGTAAGTTTTCATTGATTATCACGTGTCCTTGGTCTCGTAAATAATTGCAAAATTTTAATCAAACAGTAAAAATCTCTTTTATATAAAACGCATGAAAGTATTTGCCTTTTTATACTTTTGTGAAAAAAAAGCGCAAAGGTGTTTTCTATTCTAATGACTAAAGTACTTTTTTTAGATAATAAATGATAATTTCTGATCATAGTTATTAAGAGCGTTCAGGTGATAAAGGTAATCGCCCTTGCCGAAGTGATGCCCTTGATAAACGGTCGTTTATGTAAAGTTTTCCCTCTTGGTAAAAATGTCAGTAATGAATGTTCAGATGGTAAATGTATCACTAACTACCTAATTATAATTATGATTATAATGCAACATTTTTTTTCTCTTTTCAAAAAGAGGAAAGGTGGCATTCAATGCAAAATATAGTAATAAAAAAAAACTAATTACTTAAGCTTCGTGTTTTGTGCTTTCTTCTTCTCAACGCTTAAATTTATCGCCCTTTTATCGTATTCACGCACCGTGTGGCGGGAAAATCATATATTTGGTAAAACTGAATCTGAACTTTGTTTACGCTTTATGATGTCACTCCCTTTGCTAAAAAATTCCACTCACATTCTTTAAATTAAGCCCCCCCCCCCACAAAGAAAAAGCTTCACTTTCAGAAAGCGAACATTTTTAAAATTGAAATTTCGTAAAAATTTATAAAATATGTGAGTTATAAGTTCAAAAGGAATTCCCAACCTCAGGGGTGGGCAATTGTTTTGGCTCGGGGACCGCTTTACGGAAGCGGAGGTTAGCGGAGGGCGGCACGTTTTAAAATTATTGCATTTATTGGTTAAGTTTGCATTTCAGAAAAGGTATAAATTGTATCATAAAAGTCAATAAATATAAATTAAATTAAATATTGACAGTTTTTCTGGCTGTCTTGGAGTTTATGGCTGTCAGTTTTTCTGGCTGTCTTGGTGGGCCACTAAAATATCTGTTGCGGGCCGCAATTTGCCCACCCCTGGACAAACTTGATGTACATTCCCATAAAGTTGTGAATCACCCTTTAACTTGTTATTCGTCGAGTTTCTATGTAAGTACGAAAATTCAATTCAATTCACTACGTATATGATGGGCAGATGGATAGGTTTGAACAGTCAGTCGGATTTGGGAATAAAACCTCATAATGTGCCCTATGTTTCGCTTACGGATAGATCTATTGCCTACTACACCATAGAGTCCTGCCATCATTTCTCTTGCACCCTCAACTTTGTTGGGCGAAAATAACTAAGATCAAAAACTGATATTCATCAAATATCTGTAGCGATCCACCCCGTACAAAAATGTTCTCCAAAGAAACTTCTTAAAATTATTGTTTATTTAAAGTTCTTATATTTTTCTCCCTACTGGACTTTTTTCTTCATCAGGGGTTTTGGGGAAAGACTACCAAACAATGATTGTTGTTTTTTTCCCCCTCCCTTTTTATAACTTCTTAAATAGAAAAGAAACTATAAGTTAAATAAAAAACACTGACATGGCATACTATCATGAATAGTTCATGATAGCATGCCAAGTTTATAAATCATTTTTTTTGTGCCTGCAATTCTCTGAGTTTATACATTTCTACCTAAGAAAAGTCTTTCATTGTGCTTCTTTTAATCAGATGGTGTCCTGTGTGAGCGTTCGAACGGTCAGACGGATGTAGAAACAAAACCCTAAAATTCGCGGACACAATAATTCTCCATAGATAAAAATCTGATGCCCCAATGTCCATCAACTGTCGGTAACAACCATAATGTTTAAACTATATTAATATACCTATATCGCATTTGTGCTTAGAAGAATAACTGAAATGCTCGATTTTCCTTAATTCCGAACTTTGTAAGGATATTTTACGTAACTCTCTCTCTATTTCATTCAGGTGAATAGATTTTTATAGATGTTTGGGTTATTTTCAGTCACTTAAGATCATCTCTCGTGGCAATGAGTCAAACGTATTTACCAAACAAACCAAAAATTAGTTATATTAGATTGCTCCACAGTTTGTTAAATAAAGCACTGGATTGAGCTGTACTTTCATTTCATAAATTTGTTTATTAGAAGCAAAACTATACAAGTGATTTTTTAAATTAATTGCACTCGCATTAGACTTTTGCATATACATTTGTTACTTAATATCTTCAGAACAAGATTTTTGGACAGAATTTTCTATCCACGTGAAGTAAATATTCAGCTCCAATATTCATTAAAATTGTTGGAAAATATTTTTAATTTCAAACCACCATTACGAAATTTCTCCTCTTGAGCATTAAGCGGTAAAAATTTAAGAATAGGAAGCAGAAGCTAATATTTGGTTTTCATTGATTGTTACTCCACTGATCCCAATTAAAAAAAATCCCTTTTTTCTCAGTTTCTTTATTTTAACTACAGGAACTTGACGTTTTTTCTTACAGCGAATTCTTGTTTTTAATAATGAGTCAATTTTTTATGATTCTCGTCAGAGATAGGTTATCAACTTTATTATGATTTGTGACCCCCTTTATCATTAGAAGTTTTAAAATTAAAAGAATGAACTGGGCCTCTCATATTGCTAGAATGGATGAAAAATATACAGTAAAGAAGATTTTTGTTGCAAGGCCCTTTACTAGTAGTAAAAGAGGAAGGCTAAAACTAAGATGACTCTACTCTGTTGAATCAGATTTTAGAGTGATTGGAGTGAGGAACTGGCAGACCAGGTCTACAAATAGGTTGTCCTGAAGGAATCTTCAACAGAGTGCCCTGGCCCACCCAGGGCTGTCGTGCCAAATATGATGATGATGATGATGATGATGATGATGTTGATGTGTTCCCCCTTATGTATTACATACCCTGTAAACTGTTCACCCCATGAAATACAATTTAACTGGCATATGTAGGTTATGTTTGGTTATTTAACGGTCTGAGATGCTTTGCTGTTTCATAAATTTGAGCAAAGTTGAAGTTTTCAAATTCAAAATACCATAATTCAGGGTGGTCATAAAAAAAACTTTGCAAATATAGGGACAGCAAACAGCTCTGCAAACGGCCAACAAAAACACGACCGGGGTGCACGGAGGAAATTTACATATGACAGAAGACAGACACCATTCAATGATGACAACACAGATCGGACAAAAGAAAACTTTTATTTGGATTAGATATTTTCTACATCGGTGCCATCACAGGCAGTTCGCAGAGCTGTTTTTTGTGCGTGCATAACACGTCCGTTTTTTGTGATACACGTACCTTTCCAACGCTCTTTAGGGTTTTCGTATGCGCTGAGCAATTTGCGACGGGAAAAAGTGGGCGTTACCATTCGAAAATTTCGAGTTTCTATACCAATAACCGTAACCGTGAGCGTCACTTGGTTTCCGTTCACAAGAACCAGAACTCATACCTCTGAATAACTATATCTGAAATCTCATCTCGATCGGTTGAACGGAACAGCCGCTAGAGGTACATATATCCGCAAAGTTTCTGAACTGCAAATTATTTTCTGAACTGCAAAATTATTTTAAAAACTGGAATAATATTTTTAAAGAAACAATATAATTTTCAATGAATTTGTTAGATTTATTATGCTTTTCAGTCAAAATACAGGGTAGTCATAAAAAACTTTGCCGATATATGGACCTCTAGCGGCCGTTCCGTTCAATCGATCGAGATGAGATTTCAGATGCAGTTATTCAAAGGTATGAGCTCGGGATTCTGTGAACGGCAACACAGTGGCGCTCACGGTTACGGTTATAGGAACAGAAACTCGAAATTTTTGAATGGCAACCCCATATTTTCCCATCGCAAAATGCTCAGCACATGCGAAAACCCTAAATAGCGTTGGAACGGTACGTGTATCACAAAAAAAACGGACGCGTTATGCTTGCACAAAAAACAGCTCTGCGAACGGCCTACAAAAACACGATCGGGGCGCACGGAGAAAAATTGCATATGACAGAGGCAAGGCACCAATCACTGATGACAACACAGATCATACAAACGAAATCTTTTGTTTGGATTACACATGGGTGCCATCATCGTTATTTTGCTGGCCGTTCGCAGAGCTGTTTTATGTGCGTGCATTACGCGTCCGTTTTTTGTGATATACGCACCGTTCCAACGCTTTTTAGGGTTTTCGCATGCGCTGAGCATTTTGCGCCGGGAAAAAGTGGGCGTTGCCATTCGAAAGTTTCGAGTTTCTATATCTATAACCGCGAGCGCTACTTTGTTGCTGTTAGCAGAATCCCAAGCTCATACCTCTGAATAACTATATCTGAAATCTCATCTCGATCGGTTGAACGGAACAGCCGCTAGAGGTACATATATCCGCAAAGTTTTTTTATGACCACCCTAAATATCCTGAAGCAATGGATGTAAACATTTACTAGTAGTGTTGATTCAATTTTGAAAGCAAAATTATATTATACAAGTTTATTATACCGGGTGGTCATAAAGAGACTTTGCCGATACATGGACCTCTAGCGTCCTTTCAATTTAACCTATCGAGATGAGATTTCAGACATAGTTATTCAGAGGTATGAGCTCGAGATTCTGAGAATAGCAACACAGTGACGCTCACGTTTACGGTTATAGGTATAGAAACTCAAAATTTTCAAATGGCAACGCCCAATTTTTCCTGTCGCAAAATACTCAGCGCATGAGAAAACCCTAAAAAGCAATGGAACGTTACGTGTATCACAAAAAACGGACGCGTTATGCACGCACAAAAAACAGCTCTGAGAACGGCCAACAAAAACACGATCGGGGCGCACGGAGGAAATTTGCATATGACAGAGGCTAGAAACCAATCACAGAACGCCTATCTCCAGATATTCAGTGTAGAAAACAGATATAAAGCTCTCTGATCGTGTTTTTGTTAGCCATCCACAGAGCTGTTTTTTGTGCGTGCATAACGCGTCCGTTTTTTGTGATACACGTACCGTTCCAACGCATTTTAGGGTTTTCACATGCGCTGAGCATTTTGCGACGGGAAAAAGTTGCCATTGCCGTTTGAAAATTTCGATTTTCTTTACCTATAACCGTAACCGTGAGCGTCACTGTGTTGCCGTTCTCAGAATCCCTAGCTTATACATCTGAATAACTTTATCTGAAATCTCATCTCGATAGATTGACCTGAACGGCCGCTAGAGGTCCATATATCGTTTTTGTAGGCCGTTCACAGAGCTCTTTTTTGTGCGTGCATAACGCGTCCGTTTTTTGTGATATACTTACCATTCTAACGCTCTTTAGGGCTTTCGCATGCGCTGAGCATTGTGCGATGGGAAAAAATGGGTGTTTCCATTTGAAAATTTCGAGTTTCTATACCTATAACCGTAACCGTGAGTGCCACTTGGTTGCCTTTCACTGAATCCCGAGCTCATATGTCTGAATATCTATATCTGAAATCTCATCTCAATCGGTTGAACGGAACAGCCGCTAGAGGTCCATATATCGGCCAAGTTTCATTATGACCACCCGGTATATATAATACCAGTAAATTTTGAATCTGAGAATACGTTTGAAATTTTGTGTACCGTCTCTGAATATTTTCTTTTTTATCTGTCAAATGGTTTTGTCATGCTACCAAGGTTTGGAATTTTGGGGACACCTGGAACTTGAATACGCAAAAATCTATCAAACGTCAAATTTTACATGCGAATAGTCAAGTTTCTAAAGTATGTAATACACGATGAAGTAATAAAATTTTAATCACTTTTCCGGGAAATAGCTTTCATCATTTGTGTATAGTTTACTATTGGTTCTATAAATAAGCAGAGAAAATGTTAACAGCTCTCTGGTCTAAAACTTTAGTGAAAAAGTTGCGGGTATTTTGATTTATATTCAATATTTACCGGTTACAGTTACTCCGTTATAATATTATTTTAATTAATTCGTACACAGTGCTCTAGACAGGATAAATTGATACTTATAATTTATTCAAATATTTAAGCAGCAGAAGCGGCTTTTCCTGTTTAACTGATTGAGATGCATTGACACAATCTAGGCTTTTGTTCCGGTAATTTTTCCCTAAACAAAAATAAGGATTAAGTAATTGTACTTAACTTCTACATTACACCATAGGTTATTTGTGGAAAAAAAGTAAGAAACACCCCTTTTTAATTCCAAAGCAAAACAAACCTCAAGGCTGCTTGCAAAGCGAGAAACTGATCAGCGTACCAAAAGTGGATTATCTTGGGCAGAAAATCAAACAATGCTAACGTCCGTGACCGTAGAGATTTAGAAGGGAGGGGCACACTCGTCCATAATTCAGAAGAGAATCCAAAATTTTCCTCTAAGGCCTCACAAGGACACTCAAGGTCATCAAGAACCGTCCGCATTGTGTGGCACGTAATTTCACATCAAATGGCCCAGGAAAAGTAAATGAGCACAATTATTGTCGAGTTTAGTTTTTCTAGATTTGTGGTGAGACGACCATGAGAAATCGAGATCTGTGATGTGAGCGTATTTTTTTTTTCTTTAGATATTACTCGCTGTAGTATAAACGCATTTTGTCTTTCTTTAGCTTTATCTCTTGTCAAACCCTAATCTTTTCTCTTTTTTCTGACCTAAGAGTGAAGACGTTCATTCTAGAAGCGTCAATTTGCCTGGCCGCTGAAATTTATTCAAAAATTGACTGCGGAAAAAAAGAAATTAAAAATTGACTTGCTACGGGAACGGCAGGTTTGGAGTAGGTAAACTCTTTGCTTCAAGGACTCATTTTACTATTTTATGCAATAAGTTCAGTTGAATTAATGAAGGATGAGCCAACTATAAGGAGTGAATCTTAATTAGCAAAATGATTGCTATTTTTTCATGGAAATAGTTTGATTTTCTGTTTAATTCCTCAGCCCAAATTTCAGGAATTAAACAAGATATTAGTTTGCTTCTTTAATCGGAATTTGATGTATTTACGTTCTATTTATTCCAGACAGCTCGAGCAGGTTTGTTTCAGTTCTAAAATTAATACCAATACCAGAAGAAGAAATGATTATCTATTGATTTCTAGAAACAGAGCAATCAATATAAGCTTTGTTTCAAGGATTCTGTCTGGTGAAGAAATTATGGCATGATCATACATCAGGAAATAAATAGCAATTAGCATTAAACAAAACAAATGCTTCTTAGCAAGAACCTGTTGCTAACTTTCCTACCACGGTATACAAATATTTTCTTTAAGGAGTAAGAAAAATAAGTTTCCATATAAATTAAATTATGTTGTAAATATGGTAAGTTGGGGCAACTGGGCCCTTGGGGTAACTGGGCCATCCCCTCCCAGATTTTTCCTTTACATATTAGGTGGGAATTCCACTCTGAGTGCTATTTTTTTTCCGGTGTTCGCAACAATCTATCTTACAACATTGGTAATTGCTTTGAAAAATTATTTTTAAATTGGGGTAGAATTTTTTCTTTTTTTTCTAGATATAGAAGCATTGGACCCAGTTACCCAGTCACAGATTATGTTGTTTCTTATGAGAAATAGACCTGGGTGATCCACTTACCCCATTTATCAGGGAAACTGGGCCATCTGTATTTAAAAAAATATATAATATTTATATATAATATA
Organism: Dolomedes plantarius; assembly: GCA_907164885.2. Taxonomy (NCBI): domain Eukaryota; kingdom Metazoa; phylum Arthropoda; class Arachnida; order Araneae; family Dolomedidae; genus Dolomedes; species Dolomedes plantarius. The sequence goes on from OU015500.1 coordinate 60,169,596, forward strand.
TATATACAACAAAACTTAATATCATAGGTTAAACAGACTCCCCAAGACTTACTAAAATGCATGTAATACAAAGATTTTTTAAAATTATACATGTTAGTATAATTTTAATGTGTTAAAAGTTTAGTATATAAAAAAGTTGAAAATCTATTCCCAGTTACCCCAACTTACCTTAATTAAGAATATTTTCTCTAAGAGGGCAAAGGTAGTTTGTTTAAGTTTAAAAAATGCATTATGTAATACACAGAAAAACTTAAAATACCACTTTAAAGTGAATCTTAACTGCCATGACAAGAATTTATAGCGCCGTTTCATGCAAATTAGAAAATGAAGTACTGTGTGTCTGTCAAAATGGCGGAACCAGAGTTCTCGAGTTTTCATCCTTGTTTTTATTGAACTTATTTTATCAAATGATTTAGAAATAAATAATATAAACTTTGTGGCAGGATTCCTTCAGTAATTTTGAATATCTTCAACAATATCATTTTTAAACTGTCTGGGAGATTATACTTGAGAGTGGAAACTGGAAACCAATAAACTACTGTTTAGGTAAATGTCATCTGCTGCTAAAAATATCAATATTTTTCCTAGATGATTCATTTCGAGCATGATGATTTTGCTCTGATGATGCATGGAGGATTTTACTTTTATCAAATGATTTTATGAAAATATTTTTGCTTTGGGTCATTTAATAATATTAAAAATACAGTGTGTCCAGCGAAGGAGTCTCTGATTTCAAAATTAAAAATCTTGAAAACAAAGATCTGCAGAAGAATGCAACAAACGGTATGTTTATCGTGAAAGATGTAAGAATTTTATACACTAATTTTCGAAATAGTTACAAAAGTTTCTAACAGATGGCGCTGTTATCCAAATTTTACTGGCGCAGGCATGGATTGGACTCCATATTCGCCGGACCTGACTCCCTGTGACTATTTTTTGTGGGGCATATTAAAATATACTGCCTACAGGAACCATCCCACCACGCTGGACGAGCTTCAATTGGCGATCTGTGTGGCAGGTCGATTTCTGTTGAGACACTACAGGTTGTGATGGCAAATTGTTTGTTTGCGCCACCTCCGTATAGCGAATGGTGGACATTTTGAAAAAAATGTGATGTAGTGATTGTAAAGACTGCTTGCAGAGACTACGAGTTTATTTATGCATGCTGATACGAGTTATAGAGCGCCATCTGGTGGCAGCTCTTGTAACTATTTCGAAAATTAGTGTATAAAATTCTTACAGCTTTCACGATAAACGTTTGTTGCATTCTTCTACAGATCTTTGTTTTCGAGATTTTTGATTTTGAAATCAGGGACTCCTTTGCTTGGCACTTTGTATCAAGTGACTTCAATTAAAATTCACCAAAACTTTACACTGTCCTAAATACATCGTTAATAACGTGCAAATGAGCTCGAATGCATTCAGTTACGTTGATTTCTACTCGGGCACCTTCGCTATTCACTTCACTTTTATGAGTCATAGCTGCTAAGTTGCAATTATGACTCATAAAAGTGAGTTTTGTTTAAGTCACGCCGATGTTCAGAATATATGCCTTAACTGCTTTTTAAATTTTTCGAGCATTTTGCGACTTAGTATTATCATAGATCTGTAAAAATGAGTAAAATCTGCCATTCTGCGAACGCTGCAATTTTTTTTTTCACTGGAGTTAGGAACCTTGGTGAACAGAAACGTCACGTCATTTACAACTTGAATCAACGTACATAGAACATGTGCATCGGGATATACCATACTGCTTTTCAAGCAATATTTCAACCATTTCAGATGCCTTCAGTGTATACAGGGGGATTTTTATTAAACTGACATTTCTCAGAGCCACCTGTAGGGCGATTTATCAGCCGGAATTCCACCAAAATTGATAGACGGACTAAGGGATGACATGGGAAAGAATTTCCATGAAAAAAAAAAAAATGTATGGCGCTGTTGTTGTCAGCGCACAAGAGAATTTGCATAAAACGTAAGAAAATCATCAAAATGCAAATTCCTGACTACATAGTAGACAGAAGCGTCCATATTTTGGGCTATAAAGATCAGTGTGGATCGTTGCGCCTTCGCTTTACAGAAGAAAGGGTCATCAGTTGCTTTTTTCCACATGTATGGCCACCTCGCTACCCGGACCTAACCCATGTGATTTCTTTTTGTGGGGTTATTTAAAGTCCTTGTTGGAGTCTCTAACTTGGCGGCGTTGAAGTTCAACATATCCCGGACTGTGATGAACATTTCTGGTGACAGGTTACGCTCGGCCGTTGAGAACGTAGTGTTCAGGATGCAATGTGTCGTCCACCAAGACTGTGGTCACATTGAAGGAGGGAGAAGTGGATTTTCTGCATAAGTGGTATTCCAGTGAAATTCTTTTGTTATTCATTTGTCTGCTCATTACAACTTTTTCGATATTCCCCCTTATCTTTATAGGCCGAAATACTGGCGCTGTTGTCGACTACGTAGTCCTGAATTTGCATTTTGATTTTTACTCGTGTTTTGTGCAAATTCTCTTGTGCGCCGACAACAACAGTGCCATATCTTCCCCTATCGGCGACTTTTGAAACTGTTTTTTTCTTCACGGAAACTCTTTCCTATGTCATCCTTAGTCCCTTTATCAATTTTTGGTGGAATTCTGGTTGATACATCGTGCTACAGATGGCTCTGAGTAGTGTCAGTTTAATAAAAATCACCCTGTACATAAACAAATAAGTCAGAGAGAAACGGGTGATATCTTTAATACTGGTGTTCGGTGAAACATAAACCATAACGATTAATGTTCTCATTCTATTTATGGTAGTTTTGACCTGACGGATTTCACCATATTCTTCGTTTTCAGCTATACTTCTATCCAGTTTCAATAAATTAATTTTTCATGAGCACATTGAGAGGAAACTAAGAAATAATCCCACCCTTCCTCATGTAGCGCAGCTCCCCCAGCAGTAATAATGACATCGCAATTCCCGAAGCATTTTCTTCCCGATTTTGGTGAGAAAACCTCCGCAAAAACATGCTCCATGTTAAAACGATTGCTTCCAATCTCAATTTTCAAAACCTCATATTTTTTTCTTAATACTATTTCTTTACTGATGTCCTTTTCTAAACCTCCTACTTACACAAACTATGCACATATTTATAGCGAATGAACCGTTTCAGGACTGCCCAGAAGAAAAACACGAATGTGAGTGGACATCGTTATAATTACCCATTAAAATAACTGATAACTTCCTTTACGGACGTCAAAATAATTACTGAAATAACTATCCTTAGAAGATCCTCTTCCTACCTGCGCAGTTAGAGTTTATTCTCGATGCCCAATATACAAAAGCCCACGCTTTGGAAATCCGTATCAAGAAACGTTATCTCATTTCCGCCCTTGCAAAGTTGAACGTAAACAGCACGAATGCATAATTACACTTCATTAAATGAAAGAAGAAAAATTATGTAGGTTACCTTTAGCTTTGTCTATAACTAATTTCAATGAATCATTAAAGCCTCACACAATTACGATTTCCAAAAATTTATAATTTCATGCTTTAATTTCTAAGACATGACAGTTTCAGAATGAGTTCAAAGCTTTGATTCCGTCATCAACGAACGTTGTAGTCTTACTGAAACAATTCTTTAATTTCCATCATCAACAATAATCTATGTGTAAAGACATATTGTTCTGGTCGAAAATGAGAGTTTATATTAGCGCTTAAAGAATATTTGCCTTAGAAAATGGGGTAATGCTAATATGTCTATCCTCCAGAAATTTACTTTATTGCAGTGCTGAAATATATATATATATATATATATATATATATATATATATATATATATATATATATATATATATATATATATATATATATTTAGAGAGAGAGAGAGAGAGAGAGAGAGAGACAGATAGATAGAAATTACTCTCATATACAAAAACAACGACAGAGTTATCCGAATGGGAGAGTGATGAAAGAGTGTAATGAAAGAGAGTAATGAAAGAGTTATCCGAATGGGACGAAAATCAATAGATGTGATGTACATGTACAGAAAAACAAATGATTACAATTTGAGAAAAACTGGATGATTTATTCAAGAGAAAGAGCTTCACAAAGAGAAAAAGTCAATAACGCGTTGGTCAACCTCTGGCCATTAAGCAATCAGTTATTCGGCTTTGCATTGAATGATAGAGGTGTCGGATGACCTCCTGCAGGAGTCATGCCAAATTTTGTCCAATTGGCGCGTTAGATCGTCAAAATCCCAAGCTGGTTGGAGGGCCCTGCCCATAATGCTCCAAACGTGCTCAATGGGGGAGAGATCCGGCGACCTTGCTGGCCAAAGTAGCGGTGGGTAAGTACGAAAACAAGCAGTAGAGACTTTCGCCGTGTGCGGGCGGACATTATCTTGCTGAAATGTAAGCCCAGGATGGCATGATATGAAGGGCAACACAACGGGGCGTAGAATATCGTCGACGTACCGCTGTTGTGTAAGGGTGTCGAGGATGCTAACCAAAGGGGTCCTGCTATGAAATTAAATGGCACCCCAGGCCATCACACCTGATTGTCGGCCCGTATGGCGGAAGACAGTCAAGTTGGTATTCCACCGCTGTCCGGGGCGTCTCCAGACACGTATTCGCTGGTCATCGGGGCTCAGTTCGAAGCGGGACTCATCATGGAAGACAATTCTACTCCAGTCAGAGACATTCCAGGTCGAATGTGCCCGACACCACTGCAGACTCGCTTGTTGGTGTACAGAGGTCATTGGTAGTCGACGAAAGGGGCACCGTGAGCTCAGCCCCCTTTCTATGAGCCGCCTATGAATGGTCCTTGCAGTCCCTGAAGCACCATTTGCATGTATGATCGATGATAATGATGAATCTGGGGCTGCGAGTGCCGCTCTGACGATTGCTCGGTCCTCACGTTCTGTCGTTTCTCTAGGCCAACCTCTTCCTTCCTGACGCTGTGTTCGGCCATGGTTCATCCATTCTTACCAACATCGTCCAATAGGGGCATCGCTCCTATCCAAATGTCGAGGGATACTCTGATTAGACCAATCGGCTTCTTTGAGCCCAACTACACGTCCTCTGTCAAATGCTAACATCTGCGCTTATTGTTTGCACACCTGTATGCGAGGCATAGTTACTGATGTTTACCTGAGTACATGGAGTGAAAGTCGCAAAGTGCAACGTCACATGTTCATTCATTGGCCACCAAACTTTAAAATTTTGCTTTTTCCGTCGAAACCTGTATGAATATCACTTTGTGGCCAATTTGCTTTACCCCTTCTTGGAGCGTCGTTTTTTTTTTGTCTCAACGTTATATTAACCTTCAATTATATTTTTCTCTCAACGTTATATACAAATTCTTTTGTATTTGTATTTTGACGGTACAAAGTATACTGTGAATGTTTTTCAGAAGGACAACTTTAAACTCTCTTCATTTTACAGTCGTGTGAATATGTACAAAATTGACAAATTCGACTTACATTTGTAAAAAATTTAAGAAAAAATAATATAAATGTGAGTGACTTGCTTTTTACGAAAAATGAATAGCAATAACACTGTGAATGTTATATTTCAAGCGGAGATAAAATGAAATATTTTAACACTAATTTCTAAGCACTAATTTTGAAAGATCCTAAAGAGGGAGACTTGGCGCCTTCTGACTAGATGGATTTCACTTCCTGTCTGCTATGTAGAACGCGCGTTTGTAACTACTGATTCATTATCTTTATGTCTATTTCTGTGAAGAATAAGGGATCATGTGGTACCAAGATTCATTTTCACGAAGAGAGGTTTATTTAAAACTATTTTTTTAATCTTAAAAAGTGGACAACAAGTTTTTGACAATTCAAGATGCTTTAGATTATGACTTTAGATATGCAATCTTTGGAGCCTGATGAATACACAGATGAAGGCAGCGTTATCTGTTTTTCCACCGATCCTGGTCAGGTAACTGATGAAGAAAATATTGCAGATAATGATTTATGTGAAATGATTCCAGTGGATGTTTCTGGACGAGTTGAACCAAAAGTCAAACAGCGCGAAGGTAGAGATCTTGAGAAGAAGAAAATAAAACGCAAGGAGAGAAAAAAGACCCATTACAAATGATACTTCAGAGGACGATACAAATATGGAAGAAGACAAATTGAAGGAAAAGAAAGCCAAAAAGAAATTATTATATTGGAAAACAGTAAATCAAATGGGGGCTATTGAATCCGAAGAAATGTCAACACTTGAAGAGACCCAGACTGAATTGGCAATGAAATCTCCGTATGAAACTTTCCCAAATGTACTTTGACCCGGAAATCATGAAACGTCTGAAAAAATAGGCAAAGAATGAAAAGTAAAAAAATGGTGGTGGACCTTTTTTACCAACACATTAAACATGGCTGTTGTAGCACCCTTAGAGAAATGAAATGACAAATGTCCCAGTTAGAATTCCTACTTCATATTGTTATTGCGTTGAAGAAAACAGATAAACCGGAATCGGAAGAGACAATTTGTTTAAGACCACGAGCACCAGAGAATACAGATATTCGTATTGATGGCGTGAATCATTCTATTTCACAAGCTGGAAAACAATCAAAATCTGAAAAAAGAACACTCGCCTACGTTGCGAAAAATGTAAAGTAACGCTACATAAAAATTGCTCTTATATTTTTCATAATAGATTGTAAGGGAGACTCAATAAAAATATGGATTATACCAGATTAAATAAATTTCATTTGTTAAGTTACTAACAAAATATCTCAATTTTCTGTGTGATGAAATATTACTCGAAATTTATTTCGAAAAATTTTTATACATGATTAAAAATTACAATGATATTTAAAAAATGAATGTTTCATTCCATAAATAACATAGAATACTCGTTTCAGGAGGTTTTAAATACTTACTTGCAGGAATTTAGCGTAACATACGGCTTGGATGTTCATATGCGGAAAAACAAGTGTTACCCCCCTTAGGCGCCAAGTTTCCAATTTTGGGACCCTATCGTAAATTTTATATGAATGCATATTTAAAAAAAAATTAAACTGCACATCAATTGAGACAAGCAATGCACTTAAAAAAATACATTAATTTTATTTAGACGATGCGGTTCATATAGCAGCGCTTAAGGCTGCTATGTACTAACCCCATTGGATTCTCTCACCTCAATGTTAACCTATGGAGAAAATTTTTCCACGGATTGCCTACTTGGATTCAAAGATTTTTTTAAAAAATTGTACTCCGTCATAGAAAAAGAAATTTTACATTTGTGTACATTTTTCGTTTTTTAAAAAAAATGCAATTGATATTTTAAAATTTAAATTGTTCGGGGAAAAATCTGGTATAGGGTGTTTTAAACGCTCATAAATTCCTTGGGTGGATGAAATTTATAAAATGAATCCTGTAGCGCTTTGCAGAAAAGTTCAGGCTATCTGACAATACCAATTTTATTTGATTATCAGCATTTATGTACATGTAAATAGTTGACAAAAATATATTTTAAATAAATAATTTGGGGGCAGCGCTTAACCCCCCTATAGAGAGAGAGCTTTTACAATCTCTCAAAATGTCAATCCTAAGGGAGGGGGTGGAATTCTCTAACTGTCAACTGGACTCCTCCCACCACAAGAGTCTGCAAGAAGAGGAAAGGGGAAATACGCTTCTTTTTTTTAGTACATAGCAGCCTTAATGTGTAATTCTTAGTGCATATTGTGCGAACAATGTACGATCCTGGAAGATATGCAAGTTTTAGATACTACTGAGAATGTTCTGGGGGAATTTTAATGTAAAGTAGTAGTTCTAGCTGTCAGAAGCCCTCACAATTTCCTTCCCTAACTAGAAACCTGAAAAATGCTGATAAAATAATTTCTGCATTCAATAGATTATAAGTAGGGATACGTAATTTTCGTATTTACGAAATAGATGCGAATAAAAGCGAAATTTGCCGATATGAGCGAATAAATGCGAAAACTATTTTTTACTACTTTTCGGCGAAAACTCGGTGATAAACGGATTTTTAAGCGAAATAAGGTAATAATAGTAATAATTTATTAACATAATTGCTTATCCAAGACCATCCACGGTGTTTAACTGAGAGATTTCTCAAAATTTGCTTATTACTTATTGTTTAAGGAAGATTTAAGGAAGAGAATGTGGAGACTACTACACAATGTTAGCTTTTAACTAAGAATATTGATACTTACCTAACCAAGTAAGTAAAATTGTGATTTTTTTAATAAATGGGAAATTTTTGAATATGTATATATATATTTGCGAAAAAATGTGAAATTTTATATATTGTAATTTTTTTAGCGAAGATTCGATATATATTTTTTTTCCAATGCGGAGGCACTTGTAGTCAAACATTCGCCTATACTGCATCGCAATTTTACTACCCATTTTATTGTGGGGGCACCATATAGGCGGACAGCATTACCCCCTAAGAAGGGACGACACGGAGGCATTTTTCGTGGCGCGACCCCAGGATTCTATCCGAGCACCCTCTCCACCGAAAACCAGCGCGCTGTACCACTGGGCCGCCACAAGCCCCAAAAAAGGTGGATGCACTTGTCGTCAAACATTCGCCTATACAACGCCGCAGTTTACTGTCCATTTTATTATGGGGGCACCATATAGGCGGACAGCATTACCACCTATGAAGGGACGACACGGAGGCATTTTTCGTGGCGCGAAGCCGGGATTCGATCCGAGCACCCTCAGCACTAAAAACCAGCGCGCTGTACCACAGGGATGCTACAAGCCCAGAGATTCGATATTATTTATGCGAAATTTACGTACCCCTAATAATATGGCAAAACAGGTTTCTTATTTAGAAAAATCTTTATAAACTAAATTCCCGATTTTTCATGATAATTAGTGAGCGATGTGAGGAATCATTGATTCTCACAATTTATAGTAAAACCCTCTCAATCAATTCACGTCTCAACAGGAGACAACCGTATCCAGAGGCAATACAGCGGACATCCGAACGCCAGAAGCAATCGTCCCAGACAATGCACGCTTGGAGGCGAGGCGACAGTAGGTCTGAGTTTTTGGACATAAAGTTCAAAAGACATTAGTTTCGGTCAACCCCTTGATCGATGATGATCGGGGAAGATTAAGCGACCTAAAGCAACCAGCCGATGTGCTGACGAAGAACTCGTAAGCACCAATCGAACTTCTGAAAAGTGATGTCACTTTAAAGGCGCCAATAAAAACGCTTTTAAATATCGAGCGATCGCAGCGCTAGAGCTACGAGTTGTATCGCTACGAACTAAAAAGGTCAGTCAGCGTCTAGACCTGCATCTAGAGGTCGCTACCTCGGCATTAAAGCCGTAGCTTATGATGTTTTATAAGTCCTCGTGCGAGGCAAAGATTTCCTCGACTCCCTGTCGACTCGTTCCTGTCCTCGAACTTGTTTCCTGCACGTTTTAGAGTGTGTACTCTACAGTGGTGTAATTAATATTTCATCGAATTCATCGCACTGTAAATAAATCATTTCATTTAATATTACTTGATTGTATTGTCGTCTTTACACGCTACCATTCGGCGAATTCTTTACAGCGAGTTTGCACAGAAAACTAAAAAAACCTGGATTTAAAATGCCGTTGTATACCGTAAAAATTAACTATCCAGAGGTTTTAAAGGAACTGCATATAATAAGTTAAATGAGAAAAAAATATATAAAACATACAGAGATTTTCAAGTTTTCGTGTGGAAAAGGTGTTTTTTTTATTTATTTACGAGATATGCTGAGATTCTTTCGGTTATTTTTATTTTGACTCTAATGATTTTCTCATGGGACACCGAGTTAAAATCTAAACTCGTGTCAGTTCAAAAAATGATAAATTTAAAGAAATTAGTTGTAGAGTAGTTGTTCCGTTTGATTTATCAAATAAACATTGCATTCACGATACTCATGGGACTGACAATCCATTTTCACATATTATTGTATATGCTAATACACACGCACAAAAACTGACACACATGCTTAAAGAAATGTAAAAATGTGTCCTGTTAAATGCAATCCTGTTAAAGAAATACGACCGGACCTCAGGTTTATCTTAAGGCTTTAAAACGAGTGGAAGCTTCATGACCTGATTACTCTATTTATGTGCTGCTGTTGAAACTAGCTGTTGGAAAAACCGAGGTAAAGTCCTTAATTTAGTATGGAAATGCAAAAATCGACATGAAAATTAATATTGGTTGATCCGTACTTTATTCCAAAATCCAAAATCCGAAAATTGTTCTAACGCTGACATGATGTCACACGGGGAAAATTCAGCACTTGACTTACCTTATAATATTGTTGTGATGATCGTATAATGTTTAACTATAATTACATATTTGTTTGAGTTTTGGTATCTGGATAATTCTAATTATTGTTTATTAGTTTTGTATATATTTGTTCGTGTTAATGGTGATTTAGCCACGCAAACAACCCCCAGTTTGTCCCGATGGGCGGCAGAGATGTCCCTCATTTTTCTGATGACGCACATAAACTTAATTTTATGTCCAAAGTTATAAAATATTTGCCCCAATTACCCTTTTGATATGATTACAAGGTGAATTATAAACATTAATTGATTTTTGCTCTAACATCCTTTTTTTAAATACATAAATGCATGAAAAAGGTTCCAAAAACACCTAGAAATTTCTGACAACGGATACTCATACTATAAACATATAAACTTTAGTGAATTTTCGTCGGAACTTCTGTTTATACACCCAGGAAAAATTAATATTTCAGTTAAACGGGAAATTTCTAATGAAGATTTTTGTGATAAATATCTGTATGGATGAATCTAGAAATCTGGTCTTAGAGGAACTCATTTCCCTTACATGCGTAAAAATTCTATAAGTAGTTATGGTTCATTCCTTTTTTCTTTTGCATATTCCAAATGGGATGGTAAAAAACGAATTTTGCGAAAGAGAGTTAATGTTTCCAATTGATTAATCTACTAGAAAACTTCACGATAAATTAATTTGGTTAGCTCTTAAATCAGGGGTGGGCATTAAGTCGATCGCGATCGACCGGTGGACACCAAGGCATTTTGGGGTGACCGCCTTTACTAAGACCTAAGACGCGCATACTCAAAGAAACATATTTAGGGAACACCGACGCCAGCTAGACTGGAGAATCGGCTTTTCACAATCGATGCGACTGTGTTTAATTAAGCAAATGATTCGATAAATGTGTAGACGACACATGCACCTTCATTGGAAGCGCACGATGACCAAACTTACGCCACAGGGTGGACTGCAACACCTTGAAAAAATTAGAAGTAGCCCGTACCCTGGAAAATTCTGCCCACCCCTGTCTTAAATGATATGAAATATAATTTTTCCTTTGTATAAAAATACTGTATTTATATACAGATAATTTTTGCTTTGTAGAGACTATTTCTTTAATTTGTTGCTCATGTTTCAGAAAAATTATATTTTATTGTTTGTTCTATCGTCACTAAAATTGATGTCGAAAAAAAAATTCTTTCAAATTGCCAGATGGTTAAAAATCTTCCTTATCAGCAAAAGTATTTATATCAGTTACATTTAAATTCTCAGTCCTACACAGAAATGTAGGCGTAAAGCCTTTTTACTGTAGTAGGTGTCAAATTAAATGGCTTAAAAATGTTTCTTTAAATACGTTTTACAGGAAGTTGGGACTGCAATTAACGTTATTAGTTTAATGCATTAATTAAACCTCCGTTCTGAATTTTATTTCTTATCTGTATAAACGTCTAGTTGATATCTAAGTATATAATTATAACTATATAAATAACTATATACTATAAAAGTAGATGTTTTATTCAATATTTAGAAACTCGAAGGTAGAATTAGATCACTTAAAATACACGCAGGAGAGTTGCAATGTTATTATCTACTTGTTTTTAAATATATTAAAAATGAGTGTAATATTGAAAAGAAACAGTTATTGCACATTATATCACCTGTAATATTATCAAATTTTTAGTATCATGTATTTAGTATCATATATTTAGTATAATATTTTAGTATCATGTATTAAGTATCATATATTCAGGAAAATTTCATATTTTTAATTAAATTTTTAAACTTCTCTTTATAAAAATAGTTTCTCAAAAACAAAGTACCTCAAAATAAAGTTAAAAAAATTTGGAGTAATTAAATTGATCGAAACGTAACGATTTAATAACAAAATATGTTCCTAGGGGCCATGTGCCCGGCAGTACTTTATTAGATAATCCTTGAGTACAGTTGTCCGAACTATATTAGAAGGAAAAAATAATGTGTAATCTTCATTTCAGTTTTAACAACTGTAAAAAATTTAGCTATCCATTATTTACTCATCGGAATGAAACGAAATTTATAAGGAAAAAGATGTTTACAAGAACTTTATTTTCATTAGATTATTGTTCTCCTATTTTAAGCATACTTGAAAGATAAGGCGATATTGAAATGCTTTGGACAGCTTGTAACGAACGCATTCTAGGGGGTTGAGGGTCAAATTTACATCTTCAAATCTTGAAGCCGATTTTTAACTGATAAACTACGCGATGATATGAATTTTTTTTTTCAATAACGTCCATTTGAAATGTTTGATAAAGAAAGACAATAAGAAGGGATAACTATATACAGTGGCAGATTATGCATTTGAGGGGTCAACGGAGGAAATAAATTTGGGGCCCTATCTAATATTTTTAAGCATTAATTCACTTAGTTTCACACATTTTCCGATGCTTTCTGACCAGGTTAATGAAACTTCTTTGTGGTATCATTATGTGTTAATTCAAATAACTGAATCAACTCATCTTATCTTTTCTTTACAATAGTCTTAAGGTTTTCTTTTAGACGAGTTAGTTATTTCCTTTCCTTAAATTAAATGGCTTAAAAATGTTTCTTTAAATACGTTTTGCAGGAAGTTGGGACTGCAATTAACTATATTAGTTTAATGCATCAGTTAAACCTCCTTTCTGAATTTTATTTCTTATATGTATAAACGTCCAGTTCATATCTAAGTATATAATTAAATTATATAAGTAATTATATACTACATAAGTAGATGTTTTATTCAATATCTAAAAACTCCAAGGTGGAATTAGATCACTTAAAAATACACACAGCATAGTTGCAATGTTATTATCTACTTTTTATTTTTATAATCAGAACAATATAAATTTTAAAAAAAAATATTATTCAAGTTTAGTTGCTTAAGGTGCGAACCGGAGGTGACTTCCTTCAAGAGAGTCTCGGAATTGTACGTTCACATTTTTTACTGCGTAGTTCAAATATTATATAATATAAAACTATCATAAAGTAAATTGAATAGAAAAATCAGTAAAAACACAGCACTCCACAACGCACTCAAAAAGCGAATGACTTAAAATAGGTACTGACCATCGAGATAAGAATAATATACAGACAGCAAGGACTCTGTGATCAGTATAAGGGTGTCGATGTCCGTCCAGGTAGTGTTATATCCTTATATTTATGTGAAGTTTCGGAGTTCCTAAACATCTGTTAAATCATCACGCAGGCGTTAGACCCCAATTCTACTAATTTCCAAGGGAAATGTTTTTTGGCCTTCACAGTGTACACAATAATGATGCCCTAAATAAAATTTCTTAATATGTAAGTAACTAAAATTATTTGGATGATTTTGGGGCCCGAGGCTTGGGCCTCCACAGCCTTTGCGGAAATACGCCACTGACTATATCTAACATTTCGAAATTCTCGCATGCCTTCTAAGTTTAAGAAACATAAACTATACTAAATCTGAAAAAAAAATTAAGACGGTTAAAACGTGTCTTTATATTCCTGTATTACGCATATTAGGATAACATTTAAAAAGGCTCTATACATTTATACAAAAAAAATTTTAATTTTGTCCTTCTAAAGGAAATATAAGATGAGTTGATTCAGTTATTTGAATTAACACATAGTGATACCGGAAGGAAGTTTCATTAACATGGTCAGAAAGCATCGGACAATTTAATTAAGTAAAGCTTAAGCTGAATGAAAGAATGCTCGAAAACAAAGGAAAGAAAAAGCCTTTTTCTGAAATTCTAGGTATGCGTTATTATAAATAAAAACTGCTCATATTCTCATTTGTAGTTTTTGTTTTTAAATGCCAAGTTTATATTTTACTGTATACACGGTCATTCTGAAATTTCAGCTTGAAACTCTACACAATTTCTCGTATGTACTTTCAATGGCAAATTCACTGTTTAAATATAAGACAGAAACTCCTTTAATGCTTTTAAACAGTTGGAGTCAAAGCCTAATCCTATTACGTTATATTTCGATTCTGCTCTCGTCATGGCATAAGTAATTTGTTAATCAACCATAAAATTTTCTAATTAGTCATTAGGCGTCTATTTATGATGATTTTTGGAAATGCAGAAATGATATTCGACGAAAACGTTCAAAGGTGTGTTCTAATAATGTCTGTGTTAATGAATTGTTCAGGTGTAACATTCATGTTTAAAGTAACAATATCATTCAATCTAAGCCGATTATTTTTGAAAGCAACGTGTTTTCGTGCAGATAATACTGCTTACTACCCAATCATTTACAAAACGTTCCTTTTTAGAATAAAATCCAATCAAATAGTAAAACAATAAAATGATAAGAAAATGATAAGAAAATAATAAAAAAAATAAACAATAATACAAGAAAAATAATTTAATAAAATTAATGTAATTGGAAAAAAATCTCTTTTCTGCCATGTTCTGAACCCTAAATCTATTCCTACAGTTATGATATAACCTGATACAACTTCCTTGAATGCATAACTAACGAAAAATAACGTCAGTTTTCTAGGATATAGAGAAAGGTGATGTTTTTAGATAAGTGATCGTTCAACGTAACACCAAGTAAAACATATAATTTTTCTGGCATCCATGAATATGCATAGGTTTACATATTTCTATTGGAAAAACGTATATTTTAGAGATAAATTCAACTTGAATAGTAATTTTCTGCAACGTTTTATCACTATATCTATATATTTAAGTTGCTAACTGGATTATTTTGGCAGTCCGTGAGTGGAAACTACTGCATCAATTTACTTCATTTTGGTCTTAAACGGAAGATTTAAATCCATAGATATGTCAAATGTGGATTTTGTAACCGCAATTTCTATTAATTAGCGATAATTTACAATTAAAATTTGCTACCTGCGCATGCTCCGTTTCATGTTTAAATCTGGCTTTATATACTCACTAAGCACGAGGCCGCATAAACACATTAATTTGTTTCTGCGCATGCTCAGTGACGTGATTAAATCTGGCTTTAGATACTTACCAAGCACGAGGCCCCACAAACACGTTAATTTGTTAATTCCGAGGAATCTCTCTAAATCTCTCTCTGCCATTTTTATTTTTAATTATATTTGTGAATTATAGAATTAAACCTGTCGGCAACTGTTAATTTAGCGCTGTTGAGTAACCCTATTTTTTTTTACTGGGTTCAATAGCATTTTATAGTAATATTGAATAGTAATAGTTCAATAGCAATAGTAAGTGTATTTCCCTATTCTTAATATTATGATTTTCAACAAGGCAATGATGTGTTGAGAATAGTTTGATGTTAGTACATTTATTTACTATCCAGCCGTCATGTTTGGACGGGTACCAACTAGTAGATTATTAAAATTTTAAAAGTAATAAGTTTTAAACTCAGCATTAATTAATAATGACATGGCTGATCATGTTCAAAATAAAATATCAGTTATAATATTTAATACATAAAGTGATTCCATAATAATTTTCTCACAGATGAAAAAAAATATAATCATTAGCTTACACCATAAAAAGATTTTTGAATGTTCGTAAAACACATATTCTTAACTCTAGATTATCTGTCTTCAATATACACTGAAGTGCCACTGAATTAGGGATACCTACCTAGTAACGAGTTGAGCCTCCTCTGGCCTTGATAACGGCTGCCACACGACGAGGCATAGATTCAACAAGTTTCTGAAAACGTTCCACGGGAATGTCTTGCCAAATATTGGCTAAAGCTGTCCATAATTCAGTAAGGTTCTTTGGTGCTGTGTGACGGCCTTTCACGCCTTGTTCCAAAACATCCCAAAGATGCTCAATACGATTTAAGTCTGGGCTTCTAGGTGGCCAATTCATGACAGAGAAGTCAGAGGAATGATCATCCAACCAGCCAGTAGCCAACCGGGACTTGTGAGAGGTACAGTTATCATGCTGGAAAACTCCATTACCGTGCGGATAACAGAACAGCATAAACGGATGGAGGTGATCACCCAGCAACTCTACGTACCGAATTGCATTGAGGGAGGTTGGTACACGTACCAACGATCCCAAACTGTGCCACGAAAAAACACCCCAGACCATGATTGAGCCACCATGCCCTTGTACAGTTCCAGCCAGGCATGCAGGATCCATGGCTTCATGAGCCTGACGCCATATTCTCAGCCTCCCGTCGGCGTTAAGTAGTCGGAATCGAAACTCACCAATCCATGCTACTCGTTTCCAGTCCTCTACACTCCAGTCTCTGTGATCTCTTGCCCAGGCAAGACGTGCAGCCCGATGGCGAGTATAGAGCAATGGTACTCTCGTAGATCGACGGCTCCCGAAACCCATACGATGAAGCGAGCGTTGCACAGTCCGTTTACTAACTGTACGACTGGCACCGTCATTAAACTGGGTGGTAATTTGAGCTAATGTTTGGCTTCGCTGGCTACGTACAATACGCCTGAGCCGTCTCTCACCACGTACTGTCAAGGCTAATTGTCCTTTGCAGATTGCCCGATCGCTAGTTTTTTTCCCACCATCCATGTATTCTTGGTATACTCTTGACACTGTCGACCTTGAAAATCCTAGCCGTCTGACGATTTCGGAAATTGAATGGCCTTTGCGTCGAGCACCTACGATTTGTTCGCGATCGAAGGCGTCTAAATCAGGCAGTTTACCCATACTGGCAATTCCAACAACTAATTCAGAACAACCACAGTACGCGCTATATATGCAGTTACCACAGCGCCCTCACTTGCGCATACATGATGCGCAGCGCTACACAATTTGCATAGGCTTTTCAATCCCTAATTCAGTGGCACAGTGTATATAAAATAGTTCCGTAACTGACTGACTGACTGACTGACTGACTGACATACAAGGCACAGACCAAACCGCTGAACCTAAAGGGCTGAAATTTTGCATGGCGATTCTTCTTATAGTGTAGGGGTGCACTATGAAAGAATTTTGAAAAATTCTTCTTAGATTGTTTAAATTAAATGTTTAAGCTGTTTTTGTAACTTTTTTCAAGTTTGTATTTAAAATAACAATCTGAGGGTTATAAAATTTATATCACGAGAAAGATCATAAAAGTTCCTTTAAAATGATATATTTTTCGAATCTTTACCTTCATTTTATGATTTTTGGTAAAATTTTAAAGATTAATTTTTATAATTTAATTTATTAAATGCTGATCACGTGATTTCTTTTACTGTTACTTTAAATAAATTTATTGTCACGTGCATAACAACTAAATAGACAAAAAAGATTTTTATTTTCTTGCTAATGCGGCAGACGATCGGACATTATCCAAGAAAATATTAAAATACAGTAAAAGATATGATCCTCAAATTTGACTATATTAATTGTACTATATTCTAAAGTATGTTGTATTAGCTTTTATTTGAATATTTCCTTCTACATTATTTTGTCTATGAAAATATCCGTTACGATATTTTTATAATATATTTTTTGTTTTTTTTAATATCAATTGCATACATTGATCGTTGTATTTATTATAAATATATATACTAGCGGCCCGTCCAGACTTTGTCCGGGAAGTAGATATTAGGTAGGTATAATTTATTTTAAAACTTCATGGTATACCACATTTTTTGTTTCTTTTTTCTGAGGTATTAAAATAAATTGATTCTCCGAATTTCCTGACCTAGTGAAACCAACATATAATTGTGCATGAGTAAAGCTATCTTTTTCACAGTTTCAATGAAACACACTGATTTTTGAATAAAGTTCAATAATTCAAGATCGATTTACGCATATTGTGCATAAAATTGTACATAAATTCAAAAACATAAAGTTTATAAGTTCAATAAAGTTCTGTAATATTATACCAATAAATTTCCAGTTGATATCCAATAAATTGCAAATTTTTTTTACCCTAAATGTCCAATTAAAAGCATAGTTCCAAATGTAATTTTCTTCAATAAACCCTTAAACGTTGCCAATTTCAAAAATCCTTTTTGTATTTATCAATACCTCCTCCACTTGAATCTTTAAAATATTAAATGTTTTACTGATAATAAATGAAAATGTCGTTTGTTGTGTTGCTATGGTTACTTGACTATGGTTGAGAAAGGAAAAGTTGTAAAGGTGAAGCATCAGCTCAACATTTAGGCCCCTAACTTTCTTTCTACTGATCAGATATACATAATATATAGCCTATGTCCATCTGGATTAATGCACCTTTCAAGTAGTGAAAGAATTTTTCAAATAGGTGTAGTGGTTCCGGAGATTACCCTCCACATACAAAATCCGCTCTCTCTCTTTATATATTAGTATAGATATATTTATTTATTTTTTTGGAATTAATTGCATACATTGACCGTTGTATTTAATTTGAATATACTCCGTAGCGAAGTACGGGTTTTCAGCTAGTATGTATATAAAACAGTTCCGTAACTGACTGACTCACTGACTGACATACAACGCACGGACCAAACCGCTGGACCTAAAGGGCTGAAATTTTGCGTGGCGATTCTTCTTACAGTGTAGGGTGCATTAAGACAGATTTTTGAAAAATTCTTCTTAGATTTTTTGAAATTAAATTTTTAATCTGTTTTAGTAACTTTTTAAAGTTTGCATTTAAAATAATAATTTGAGGGTTATAAAATTTATACCACGAGAAAGATCATAAAAGTTCCTTTAAAATAATATATTTTCGAATTTTTACCTTCATTTTCTGATTTTTGGTAAATATTTAAAGATTAATTTTTAGAATTCAATTTATTAAATGCTGATCACGTGATTTCTTTTTCTGGTACTTTAAATAAATTTATCGTCACGTGCATAACAACGTAATAGACAAAAAAATTTTTTTTTTCTTGCTAATGCGGCAGACGATTGGATATTATCCAAAAAAATATTAAAATATAGTAAAAGATATGTTCTTCGAACTGTGCTATATTAACTGTACTATATTCTTTAGTATGTCCTATTAGATTTAATTTGAATATTTTTTCTACATTATTTTGTCGATAAAAATATCCTTCACGATTTTTTTATAACTATATAATTTTTTTTACATCAATTGTGTACATTGATAGTCGTATTTTTTATAAATATATATATATATATATATATATATATATATATATATATATATATATATATTTATTTATTTTGGCATTAATTGCATGTATTGACCGTTGTATTTAATTTGAATGTACTCCGTAGCAAAGTGCGGGTTTTCAGCTAGTGTATTGTAAAATTAATTACACAATCGGACATACACGCTTACATAATCCCGCTTATTATTTTAAGTTATGCACGGAAAACCAAAATGACCCTAAAACCATTAATTATTAATTATTCTCAAAGGTTTAAAAAAAGCATTTAGAAGAGTTTTTTAAAAACTTAAAAAGTTTTATAAAAGCAACAATAAAATTCACCCTGAACTGCAGTCGTTCAAATAATTTACATATAATTAGGCTTTAATGAAAAAGATAATAAAAATTACATAGAAATTCAGGCTTTCCTTTTGAACATTCCCGACATTCTATGGGACGTTTTATATTTTATTTCTGACCTTTCCTCTTATGATAAACAATAGGGTGTTTAACGAGTTTCCAACATCTTGTAGTTTATCTAGGTAACCGTGAGATAAAAGTTAAGTACACAAATGTAACGCTATAATATGTGAGATATATGTTCATTTTTACAGGGAAAAACGTATTTTTAAATGTTATTTATAGATACTAAAATACCATTAACGCGTAAAATAGAAGTGACTGTAAGTAATCCCCGTGTTACTTTTGATTTACTTCATTACCTGGATGACTGAAAATTTGTTGGCACGGAAGAGACATTTCAGTCATGACAATGCCCAAGTATGGAGAAGACGCTTTTGAAATTTATGGATTACTCGAAGACAAACAACTTGATTTAGTATAAATTAGTGCTTCCGCTTCTCCAACATGAAGTGATTGCAGCAAGGGAAAAATAATGGAGCTTTCACTCGTCCTTTCTTTGTGTCCTCTAATCACGGTGTAAAAAAAAAATAATAAATTTCGTAACATTTTGTTTGTTTCAAAGAAATACTCAATAGATTTGAGACGTTTGGTTTGACCCAGATTTATCCTTAACCACAGGAGCAAAACGTGCTTTTACTCACGCAGTAAAAACCACCTAAAATCACTTATCAAGAGGACTCTTCAACGTTCAGATAGTAATTATTGTGATTCATCCGAATGATAATTGATTATTAATAATAAACAAGCTTTTGTTTTGAAAATTTCTAAGTGTTTCCAGAAATATAAGCGCATTAGACAAGAAAATTGGTCATTATTTTCCACTTACATGTTAAGGCTGTTGTGTACTAACCCTATTGGATTCGCTCACCTCAATGTTAACATATGGAGAAAGTTTGTCCAAGGATTGCCGACTTGTATTAAAAGTTTTTTTTTAAATTGTACACCGTAATAAAAAAGAAATTTTATACCTTGGAGCATTTTTCGTTTTTTAAAAAAATGCAAAATATATTTTAAAATTTAACCGTTCAGCGGGCGCGCCAATTTTTGGAACATCCTCTTTCAACCATGATTATTCCTTTTTGTAATAAACTTTTTTTTTCAAACTGAACATAATAATACTGCGTTTTATGACAAGATATAAAATGTTGATAATATTGAGACATATTTATAATTAAAGGCCAAAGAATGCAGATACAATAGCTTTATTTCAAAATTGTCCGGTTAATTGGATCTAAGGACAACTTGCGAATGGATTCCTATTATGTCCAAAAACTTAAAAACCAATGAGAGAGTCCATCTTCGTGATATGCGGTATACCGTGTAATAGCTGCACATTGGATCGACTACATCAACTCCTGCTTTTGTCGTATTGTAATCCAGTATAATTGCTGGTTCATCACGGTTAAACTACGACTAACAATGAAGGGAAAGGAATACAAGGGTCAGAAAATCAGATCTACATTACAATGAGTGTAGATATAAATAGAAACTGCTTAGAACATTCAAACCTTACATGTAAAATCAAACCATTCAAAATTACCAACATTTTGCACTTTGTACACGGGCGCTCCCACTGAAGGGTTAAATTAGAATTTAACAAATAATTATTTGTGGAAAAAAATTTGGTATAGTGTGTATTAAAAGCTCATAAATTCCTTTGGTGGACGAAATTTATAAAATGAATCCTTTTGCAAGGTGCAGAAAAGTTCAGGCTATCAGAAAATACCATTTTTATTGGATTATGAGCCTTCATGTAGCTGTAAATGGCAGACAAATTTTCTCCATACTTTAACATTTAGGTGAGCGAATCCAATAGGGTTAGTATACATAAGCCTTAATATTATTTTTCGTCACTTTTATTCATGAAAGTGTAGTTTATCCAATTCCTATAGCAATTCAATTAAAATTTATTTCATAGCGAAAATTAAATTCAAGAATTAATGGTAGCGAAAGTTTTAATACTCTAGAACTTGTGTGCTACATATGAGTGCTGATACTCATGTTTTTTGGCAGAGCAATAATTTTATCTAGATTGAGAAGATATTGCATTAAGTTTCTTAGATTTTACGTGATGATCGAGCATTTATTATTGTCCCTTTGTTTGATTGTTCAAGTACATAACAAAGTTAATGTGAGGAAGTTTTTTTATGTAATATCAGTAATATTGACTAATTATTTTCAAATTTAAATAACCACCAAATTATTTTAGACAAAACATCTGTGTTCCTTGAGTAAAATTTCACTGCATTTGTGCATTCACATTATTTGGTTTTTCCTCTTCTTTTGTTAAACGTCGCCAAGGCTTTGCTATATTGTTTTTGTCTTCCTCTGTTTAAACGTCACCAAAGCTTTGCTATATTACTTGCTTTTTTCCTCCTCTGTTAAAAGTCGCCAAGGCTTTGCTATATTACTTGTTTTGTTAATAACATTTGCGTATTTTAAGAAGGCGAAAACGCACATCTTTCAAAATGGTAACTATAGTATCTAAGCGATAAAAAAAAGTTTTGATATAACCTTGAACTAATCAGTTTTTTTAATTAAGAAACAAAAGTAGGAATAATTAGAGGAGTCTGAATAAGGAATAATCATTTTCCTCTACGAGACGTATACAAAAACGAATCGCAACGGATTCTGCAAAGCTTTAGCGATTCATACTCTGAATATTTTATTAATTTTTTATTTTATCGCATGTATTTTGCCATCATCAAGGTGCTGAATTCAGTCGATGCCACCCTTTTGACGGTTATCAATTTTATTTTAATGAAACAGGTACGTAAAAATAAAGAATGGTATAAGAATAACATTAATTTTTGACAAATATTAAAATGAAAACATTTAGGTGGTTTAAAAATGAGTTTGAACGTATCACTTTTTTCAAAATGTTTCTCTCTTACAGCCTTGTCAGAGTAACAAGGTTGTAAGAGAACTCTCACAGTCTTGTTAATAAAAAAATCTTGTTTACCATGACAACGAAAAAAAAAATAGAAAATAATCTTTACCCGGAAAATGATCCATTACTTCATTCTCTTGCAATCATCTCCCCAGAAATTAAAAAAAAGTTTCATTTTTAAAATAAATCTGCTGAACTCAACATTTTTTATTTCTCTTGCACGTTTCCGCAGCATCTCGAGACTCAGATTTCTGTCATGTGAAATGCTACACCTGTCCTTTGAAACAGAGAATATAAAAAGATTCAGATAATTTCCAACGAAGTTTTGCTATTCTAAGGAAGTGAAGTGCTTCAGGCGACGTTGGACAAAATGGCTGTAGGAAGTGCCAAAGAAAAATGTATTGTTAAAAGTGTTGATCAGACACTTTATAATTAAAGAGAAAGTTCTTCAACTATGTCCAACCCCTAGCGTAAAATATAAAAGAAATGCTACAACTATGCAAACTTGATGTTAGCTCTGAAAAAGTTACAGAAAAAAAAACTTAAGTAACTGCAAAATAAGGCATCTCCAGAGAAACCTAGCTGCTATGATCAGTGGATTCATCCTTGTTCAGGGCTCCTCGGCATAGGCGTAGCGTCGGGGGGGGGGGCACTCCCCCCTCCCCCCAACTTAACTCGAAACAAATTAAAACGTTAATAGAAGTTCAGTTAAAATCGGAAAATCATAGAAAACTTTTAAGAAAGTTGGTTTTTACCCACTCTTTCAAACTGTGAAACTGAAGATTCCAATTATGTCTTTAGCCTAAACATAGTTTTTAACAATGGTATGATCCATAAGAAAAATTCGATGCTATATATTTTTCTCATTTTATTTATATTATATTTATTTTTCTCATTGTAGAACTTTCGAATAGTACTCAAACATCAATTCTATTATTCAATTTTTAAAAAATCATAATATTTCATATTTTAAGGACCGTTCGGCAGTCAATGCGCCGAGGAGGGCCCTAAGTGAATTCAATTCATGCCCCCCCCCCCCAAAAAAAAAATAAAGTTAGAAGCACCCTACGTCTATGCTCTCGGAATACCATAGCAGATAAGTACGCTGAAGAGATTCCAAAGTCAGATTTTATTTCAAAGCAGTTTTTTTAAAGAAGACATTTTAAAATCCCAAATGCATATTCTTTCAAAGCAATGAACTCAGAGGTTAGATCATAAATTATTCTTAATCGTATTTAGAGTGGGGATGTAGAAAAGTCCTATGGAATAGCCTTTCTTTTAAAGAAGGTGTGAAATACACGATGTCTTTAACAAATGAGTCCTTTTAAACTAGATATTTTAAACTGTATATTTCAAAACAATGGATTTTGAAGTTAGAAAATAAAGTATCCTTAATTCTTTAAATGTGGATAGACTTATAATTTATCAATTTTATATATAAAAACAGCTGTCATAGGAAATTATCTTATCTTTTCTAATTTTAGTGTTTTAAGTTTACAATGACTTTAAAAATTAAAGATTATTTAAAAAACTAGCATTTCTTTCTTGAAAGAAAATTTGACGCAACAAATATTGCCATATTTAACGAATAATTTTTCTCACAAATGCAAAATGCACTTTTCATCCACAATTGATAATCAAAATTTAAGATATAAAACAGAAAATGATGAATCCAAGCATCACCTCCGGTATTGCCAGTTTTCTGTAGCTTTAAAAACTATTCCCGTTTGTAAAATAAATAATACATTGTGAAGATGCAAAGTGCATCAAAGAATATCTTTGAATAATAAAGATGTTTCGTAATACCAACATAGATTAACCTGGTTTTTGCATTTTTTTTGTTTTCGTTTTTCATAAGCCCTTTACTTTTATTTTCCTTTCTCCAGCTTTCACATTCATCGACTTTCAAATCGCAACAAACGACCTCAAGCGCGTGACATCTGGGTGTTCAATAGTGTTCTCGTTAAAAATGTAACGCCCGTTATTCTTGCCCAAGAGCTGCTTCTGCGATGGACTTTTGAAGAACCTGTAATTACGGTGAAAGAGCCCACACAGGGAGAGAAACTGCATAATCAGCTTTCGATATTAGAATGCGTACTTAAAGGTCTTCACTTGCCTTTCCATTTTCCGGAATACTGACAAATCACGTTCTCACTCAAACTGAAATTGGACTACAGAGTGTACCTGTGGGCGACTTTATGTTCGGAATAGCCAATTAACGTCACAATAAAAATGATAATGTACGTAAGATATTTTTTTAAATGAATTCAATAAATAATATTTTTTAAAAATATCTCGGTTCGACACATTCCGGGACACATTTAAAAAAATTTTGTTTATTGAGTTAAAATTTTGAATTTTTTTGTGATGGTTAACTATGTAATTTGTAATCAAAATCACATCATAAAACTTTTAAAACTTTAAAATAAAATAAATTTTTTTTTAAAAAGTGGGGTAATTTAAAATCATTATAACTCTAAATAATATTTGTGGAATTTCAAAACTTTTTCATTTAATTAAATAGAAATATATAAGTTTTATTTTTGATTCAGCATTTTTTAAAATATTAATTTTAAAAAAATATAGAGAGAGTAAAAATTTAAAAAATGATGTAACTTATTTTTAAAAAATCCTATTTTCAAAAGTAAATATTTTTTTTCAAATTAAAGTAAAGAATCAGAATTAAAGTAAAATATTTGAAAAAGATGTGTTCCAAGTTTGAATCATTTATCTTTAACGGTTCTTGAACAATTTAAAGACGAGAAATGGTGAAAACACCTATCATTCAGAAAAACGCATTTAAAGGTTTAAACAAAGATTGGCTGCATAACAAAAATTAATATCTCCTGTTCTAATTAAGACAGACACATGATTTAAGCGTCATTTTAAGCGAAAAAGAACAGAAATTTTTTAACGTAATAAAGGATTTTTCGAAAATTTTAAGAATTTTGTGTTCTGGACCCCTTTAAATACCAAGGTGTTATTTATAAAACTTATTATTTTTTCCTCCTCTGTTAAACGTCGACAAAGTATTGCTATGATACTTATTTTATTGAAAATTTTGGTGAATTTGAGAAAGGCAGAAACTCATAACTCTCAGAGGGATTACGATAGCAACTTAATGCTAGAAATATTAGTGTTTTCCCAAATCTAGTTGTGAAGAGCATCAGTTACCTCTACACCGTGAATTGCAATTTTCTATATATATTTCATTTCAAATTATATCGAAATAAATACCTTATAGATTTTGACAATCCAGAAGTTATCTGATAAGTGGCAAAAATATTCTAATTCAAATAAATTGCAATACGTATTTAGCAGGTATTATATACTTATAAGATTATGTTTGATAGGTAATAATATTTTATATACTTTATTTCATTTCAAAATTATGATAAATGATGAATTGGTATTCCACACTAAAGTTATTATGAGGTAGTTATTTAGATAGTCGTATGTAAATAACTTCGAACAACAAAATATACATAAATATTAGGTATAGAAAAGCTTCTTAGATAAAAAATATTTAAGCCAGTTATGTAACTATGTCCATAAATGCATATATACACACGATTATCAGACTGGCAACTAATTTCTTCATGCTATAATAAGAAATTAATAACTTTAAAAACAATTATTCTGTTTAGCAAATTATAAATATGTTACTGTTTCCATAGATCTAGGTGTAAGAAGCAATAGCCCTACAATGGGAACTGAAAAAATGTACTGTGTATTTCCTTTCAAAATACATTTCATTGCAGTAAATACTCAATATGAATTATGTATGTATAAGTAACTGCATAATAAGAAAAAATATTCTACTTCAAACAAAATTTTCCCACAAATATTAAATAATTTTTAAGCATTTATAATCTGATGTATGATAGATAAGAGTATCCATTTAGTTCCCTTTCAAATTAAATTATAATAGATAGTCAATGGGTATTTAAGTCTTATAAATTGCCATATGAGAGATATTTAAGTTACATGCATAAATAACTTCAATCTCCAAAAATATTAACCATAAATATTTGAGGTAGAAAGAATCTTATATCAAAATTTAAATGCTACTTATGTTACATATACTTAAACATACATACCACCATAATCAGGTACTCAGCCAAAGCTGAGTTTTAGTTTTTAAAGTCATGCCTTCCGGCTTGATACAATTTGAAGATACACAAAGGGTATGTCATCATATTTGTTAGTTTCGATTATTTTATCGCTCATGAAATAGATGCAATTTAAATTTTTCCAAATAAAATAATATTTTGCTTTAATTTGTAAAATATCGGCGATTTTACTGAAAGCAGTTTCATTGGGAAATTACTCATTTATTTCAATAAATAACATTAAGTAGAACATCGTAAGCAGATCACCGAGATTTAACTTCATACAAAGAAATCCATGTTAATAAAATGAATTTAAATTATGTTATTGTGTTAAAAGACGAAGTTTCACTTGTATATATTTCCTTCTTTGAACTTTTAGAGCATACAAACACAATACATACATTTTGTATTCTATATAATGACAGTCTAAATGTTCTATAAAGTGTAATCGCGATAATTGCATGACTCTGTACTGGTAGGTTGTTACTGAAAAAACATACTTTATTTCCTACTTTGTGTGTCACAATTTGCCATCAACTTGATTACTTATTAAAGTAATAAGAGAAAAAATATTAAATAAAATCATGTAAGTCATTTTACTTTTCCTTCTATTTACTTGTGATTACCGTGGTAAAAAATAAATAAGTTCATGCATATTTGGTTGATTTTAAATTGATTAAGTAGTAGAAAGGAAAATATTCATTAAATATATATATATATATATATATATAAAGAAAGCTAAAGTGTTAAAATCATTAGATATTATACAAATCATACATTTAAAAAAATAATGACAAGTGATTAAAATTAAGAATCATACCAGAATCATTTAATTTGGATTTAAGCATACACCGTATCAAAGAGAAAGAAAAGAGACTGACAATCCAATATAGAAAACCCTAATTTTTTTTTGTTTGTTTGATACCAAAATATTGTCTCAAAAAACGTAAGGTGATTAATGAATGCGATTTATCTTATTTCACTGCCGAACAATAAAATCATTGAATCGGAAAGAAAAATTCGAATAACAGATAACTCAAAGTCATTATTTGAAATAACAAAGCAATCATAAAATTCAAGACATTTAGAAAAATGTTAAATTTTTTTTGATAGCTTAAAATTAGGGTATACTTTGTGAAAGTATAAAATACCCTTTCACAAAAGTATTTTATTCAATATGGTTAGTATTTTCTTTAAAAAACTTATTAATTATTTCAGCCTTTTTGTCATAATATCATTATATTATGACAATAATGATAATACAATAAAGAATAAATGGCAGACAGAATCACTTTAGTATAGGAAGTTCCTTTTAATTTAACACAAATTTATTTTATTGCATGCATTTGATCCTAAATTAAAATAAATAAAATAGAAAAATAAATTAAAATAAATAAAGTAGAAAATAATATTAATAATCTTTAAGTTAAAATCTGTTTTTAAACGGACGTTCATATTGAAAACAAACAAAAACAAAAGTAATTATTTAAAATAGTTATAAATTTGAAGTAATATTTAAATAAAATTCTTTTGAATGACACTTACTAATACAATCATTGTTTAATAGTAAATTTTTAGAATTTTAACATTATCAGCGGACAGATATATGTCTAAGCACATCATTAAAGTTTCCTTGTTTGTTTAAAAAAAGTTAAAACTATTTATTAGAATTAATCTTTCACAGTTATACGTGTGTTAACAATGTATGTAAATAATACTCTATCATAGAAGATTGTTTCTTTTCATTAGAATGTGATAAAAAACTGTTATATTTATTTTTCTTATTTTGTCATTTTTAAACACTGCTTTATAAATTAAAAGTCAAACTGAAATAATTAAATTTTCAGCTTTGTTAAGGTATTTTTACAAATAAATAAATAAAAAGTTTATTGGTTCCAGCAGAGCGTTACAAACATTTTTTAATTGATTTTTTCGAATATTTTATTAAATATTTTTTACTAAATTTACAATATACGTTTCAAAAACTCTTTGAATTATACCAAAATAAATATCGTACTTGTACAATGCAAAACTATATCGCTCTATTTAAAAGAAGAGTGAATTCATGATGCTTTATGCAGGAAAAGTATGAATAACATGATTAAACATTCTGTTATGGAATTATTTAATATGAAAATATTAATCGTATGTTTGCATAAAAGAAATTCTCCCTTTATAGATGTGATAATTTCTCTGAAACAATTTAAATGGAGACCCTTTTCTAAACAGAATTAAAGTTATTTAGTTATAATTGATTAAATAATATTTTAGTTTGAAAAAAAAGTGTTGCTTCAGTTATAAATATACTTGAATCATTATCATTATATAATTTTAAATACCCATTCTGTTACAATATTCACACTTGCTATTATTTATTTTAAACGGTTCAGATTAAAAGTATCCATTATCGTTCTGTAACGAGGAATATCTTACTTGGCTGAGATATTTTCACAGCAAAGAGACACGTGCTGCGATTAAATGTATCCATTGCCGTTCTATAACGAGGAATATCTTACTCTGCTGAGATATTTTCACAGCAAAGAGACAAGTCCTACGACTAAATGTATCCATTGTCGTTCTGTAACGAGGAATATCTTACTCTGCTGAGATATTTTCACAGCAAAGAGATACGACCTGCGATTAAATGTATCAATTATTGTTCTGTAACGAGAATATCTTACTTTGTTGAAATATTTTCACATGCATTTGAAATTGATTTTAATTATTACTATAGTGTACATTTTTTCCTTTTCCCTATCTTCGAGCGCTATTTGTTAAGTTTTGCTTCTTTGATGCATTTTTAACTTTTAGGGCTACAAAAACCCTAATGCCCTAATGCCGTATTAATGCCGTAAGTAATTAATATTAGAATCAGGTGGTGAGGCTATCAGTTTGAATTTTAAAAAGTTCGGTAACAGAAATTTTCATTACAGGAAAAATGGGACAAAAACATTTATAGAAACTTTGCTACATAGTATTGTTATATAGTGATATATACTATTAAATCCCGAAATTTTTAAAACAAGTTGCTCTGAATCTGTCTCCACCCAAACGATAATTTGATCTGCATTTTAGACGTTCTTTAGTGAGAAACATATAGAACTAACTATAGCCATTGATTCATAGAATTCACAGGTTCTTAGACGAGCTTTTGGCTCCAGTAAACACAGGAATTGTCTATGAGAGAGGCTGTGAATTAATACAGGCAAAGAAAAAGAAAATATTATGTTCTTATTCTAAAAAATTTGTTCTTCGAAATATTTCAATAAATTTCCTTCGGTGTATGTAGGGAGGAACAAGTAAAACACCCGCAAATAAAACAATTATTTGGCAAACTTTAGTCAAAGTTCACGAAAAATAACTGTTAGCATTTATAGTTGGAAAGAAGTCTCATAATAAAAAAAAATTAAAACAAGTGACTTGAATGTGAGAAAAGAAGGATGACCGGCAGACAATATTTTAGCAGATTGTGACATGCAATTATGACATAATAGAAGAACGTAAAGAAAATTAAAAAATTATGACATATTATCAAACTAAAAGATTCTAGACGATATAATTCAAACAGTTAGAATACACAGAAGGTCAAGGGCGTTTAGAAAAATACTTTGCACATTATTCATACAAAGAATTCGATGCTCAGATACTATCTTCCCTGTCATTCGTTTCCATTATCTGAGATATTGAACCCTGCTGTGGCATCAGCTTAAACTGGATAACAATTACATTGACGGATGAGTTTACTACTATTTAATTGTCTAAAGATTGGTGTCTAGGGAGAGACCAATGGCCTTGGAGAACAATGAATTTTTATTTGATATTGCATTTTTTGTCGTACGAGGGATGATGGATCACTATCTGTTTTGAATAAAATAATTGCTGTCAAGTTTTATAAATTTGAATAAGTTCTGTTACAGTTCAAATTCTAAAATTTTGGTGCCTTAAAATTTGTTGAAATTTTCAAGTATATTTGGGACCAACAAAAGAATTTCCTACTTAAAAAAAGATGTAAAAGCCTGCCTTGATAAAAGCTACGATTTAAGCCAGTGCAAGCACTTGACAGAGTTGAAAATTTTGAAAATATTTAACCTTTAGCTTACGAAGCCCATTTTTCCGATTCCCTCTTTAGAACGGGAAATTTCATATACACACACACACACATATATATTCATTCTTGGGCCTGTATTCTTGGGATACATGCTATCCCACCCCGTAAGGAAAAGGTTAAGGTGCATCAAATGCGTTCAAATTTTTCTTTTTTAAATGTTTTCCCCTAAAATTCTAACTGAGCTATACAAAGACGATATTTGCTGAGACTTGATTGCTAACTTAAAATAGTTTTTCAGACCCGGAAAATATTTCTCCTATGCTGATATATATATATCAAGCAAATTGATCTATACGCGAAACAGGATAAATCAAACTGTAGTTCCTCCCTTTCTCAGATGCGATAATTACGGTGCCATTTACATACAGAAAAATAGATGTTTTTGGAATAATAAGCTTCCTTTGTTAAAAACTAGATCAGTACAATACACATATTTTGACACTGCGCATTATTAAAAATTCGCCCCACAGTTTGGATCATGTTACACAGGCGTGTCCATATAAATTGACTTAATGCTGTAACGTAAAATGCGTAACTTTCTGTATTCGCTTCAAAAACTTCTCAAAGAAAGCGACCTGTGACCTGTAATGTAGGAGAACTCAACTATTCAAGTCCTGAGGTTTGCCTGAGAAATTCTTTTGAACAGTTCCAGGAAGTAAGCAGGGTTCTATTTAATGATACCGTGCCATTTGGTTACGAGAATGAAGTGAACTCGTTTATTAGACCGGCATCAGACATAGACTTTTTTTAGGAAAAATAGTATTAGGTTTTCTTTATTCTCACAGATATACGATAGCAAAAAATGAATGATAGTAATGATGAATATGACAGAATAATGCAAAGCTTTTATTAAGTTTGATTAAGTGTCCTAGATGAAAATATAAAAGAATTGTGATAGCATCAACTGTAACGAATCTTTTTCAGAAATTTAGATTTGGTTGATAACTGTACTGAAATGTGAAAGAAGCAAGAGAATAAGTTGCTGTGATGTGACTTTTGGAAGTATGGCACACTATCGATTACTAGATGATATAAGTCATATAACAGTGTGCGAAACTGGAATAATGGCCCCATATTTCCGGATTAAGGGGAAGGTGGACCTTTCAAAGAAATTTTTGAAATTTTTACATCAGAGATATGCAATTTTGAATTTATATTTATTGAAGTATAACGATATTAAAGCCCATATAAAATTTTTATAATTTTTTAAAAAATTTTTATAGTTAAAAATTGAAATTAAATTATTTTTTTAAATGCTCCTTGTGCCTCAATTTTTAACTTTCCCCCTTAATTTTGCATTTATATTGCTTATAAATACATTCTGAACAAAGTTATGTATTATTTTGTATTTTCGTGGAATAGTTCATTTTTAGGAAATATTTTTATGCTTGTACTCTGAATTTTTGTGAAATTTTTGTACTTTTCTACATTTAAGTTAAACTTTGATAACCTGAATGACCTCGAATTCTAAAATGGATACATAACTTTATTTTGATGTATTACAGGGGTATTTATTATAAATTTCATAACATTTCGTCAAAAATTATGGCGCGAGGAGCATTTTAAAGACTTGCAAATTTGGAAATTTCTCATTTTGAGATAAAGCCATTTAAAAGATGTTTTTTTTTACCTACCTTTAATACTTACTTTTCTAAAGCTACCAAGTTTTCATTTTACTTATCACTTCATATTTTAAATGCATTTCATTCCAATATTTACATGTTTTTATAATATTAATACAAACACCCCCCCCCCCCCCCAAAGAAAAAAAAATTCCAATTTTTGTTCGATTTTTGGTAATTTGAAAGTCTACCATCCCCTTAAAATATCATACGATTTTGTAGAATATTGTAAATATTACACATTATAGATTTTATTTAAGACTAAAAGTAGTACATATTTATAGAGTTTTACAATACTTTAAGGTAAAGCACACATGCATAACATATCCCATTTTAAAACGTCATATTTTAAGACTGCTATTGTTATAACCGGAAGACGTGACAATGGAGAATGATTATAAAAGAAAAGTAATAATAAGCATAGTTAAAAAGTAAAATATTTCAACAAAATACACTTTCCGTGATGGCACCAAGGTTGATTTATTACCTGGTTTAACTTGTTAAACAAAGACAAAAATAAAAATAATGGCTGGATATCCTAGATCTAAAATTCATATGGGTGAACATTTTGTACAAGATAATAAGTTTGTTGTTGTTGTTGTTGTTGCAAATGCCCCCTGGTAGGAAGTGTTCCAGACCAGGTCCATATAGGCTTTGTGGGCTGATGTGTGCGGCTCCGGTTTACGGTAGCACACAAGGGTCAGAGTCCGTCTTAGCTACGTGTCGCCTCAAATTTGACCGAACACCCTCCAGGAGGGATCGTACCCTCTACTACCCACTCTGACCTTATAGAGAAGTGGTTCTTAAACTTTTTAATAGTAAACACCCCCTTGAATCTGAAAATAAGCTCTCGCATCCCCTTGAAAAATGTGTTTCTATTTTTTATTTAGGAATAGGCATTTATTGCAAGATAATTTATATATTCCATAAAAAAATTATGCATTTACAATAGTACTATATTAAGGCTGCTATGTACTAACCCCATTGGATTCGCTCACCTCAACGTTAACCTATGGAGAAAATTTGCCCACGGATTGCCGACTTGGATTCAAAAATTTAAAAAAAAAAATTGTACTCCGTCATAGAGAAAGAAATTTTACATTTGTGTACATTTTTCGTTTTTTTAAAAAAATGTAATTAATATTTTAAAATTTAAATTATTAGGGGAAAAATCTGGTAAGTGTGTTTTAAACGCTCATAAATTCCTTCGGTGGACGAAATTTATAAAATGAATCCTGTAGCGCTTTGCAGAAAAGTTCAGGCCATCTGACAATACCAATTTTATTTGATTATCGGCATTTATGTACCTGTAAATACTTGAAAAAAATATATTTTAAATAAAAAATTTGGGGGCAGCGCTGACCCCCCTATAAAGAGAGAGCCATTACAATCCTTAAAAATGTCAATCCTAAGGGGGGTGGAATTCTCGAACTGCCAGCTGGACTCCTCCCACCACAAGAGTCTGCAAGAAGAGGAAAAGGGAAATACGATTATTCTCTTAGTACATAGCAGTCTTAATACATATAAAACAATGTCTAGATTTTTTTATTGTTACGTTGTTGTTGTTTGTTCATAATTATCCTTTTAAAACGAGGCTCTTTTTTATTTTGAAAGAACCACACGTAAGTCATCAGATGCATTTAAGTGATTTCTGGTTTTTGTTTAATGTGCAAAAGTGATAAACTCATTTCACTAAGGCAAGTGGTGGCAAATGGTAAAAGTGTCTCTAATGCTGCTTTTGCCAATTCTGGATAAAGT
The DNA here is from genome assembly GCA_907164885.2 of Dolomedes plantarius. Lineage (NCBI taxonomy): Eukaryota > Metazoa > Arthropoda > Arachnida > Araneae > Dolomedidae > Dolomedes > Dolomedes plantarius. The sequence continues at coordinate 60,203,789 of OU015500.1, forward strand.
TCTAACTACGCACACCAGAACTGTCCTAAGTTCAGTTTTTCAATTACCATTCCAATATGTGCATTAGCTCGTAATGCGATAAGATCGTCTTTTAATAAAACGTTGTTGCCCATTGAATTTAGATCAAACAAAAGTGGATTGAATATCCATCTATTAATTTTGATTGTATTTCCTGTAGAAAAGCATCCATCAAATGATTCACTGTTGGTAATTTCATTAAAAATTTAGAACCTTCTCTCGCATCCCTAGAAATGCCTTCTCGCACCCCTGGTTAAGAACCACTGTCATAGAGGGATCTTCCGGTATATGGATTTAACGTGTCCTTATTCAACCTAGACACGGAGGTATTTAATGGCACTTGTCGGGATACGAGCCGAGCATCCTTGAAGCCGGAAGCCGACGCGCTCACCACTAGGCTACCTACGGACCTTATAAGTATGTAATTCTTACAATCTTTTCAAATTACAGTCTGCGTGAAATATAACCTATACAAAAATGTATTATATACTTTAGATTTTTGAAACACGATATATTATCAGAAAGTTTTATTATTAAAGAAGGCGTTACAATTAAAAAGGGTTGTAACAGAAAGAGTAACAAAGGTGCGTGAAAGGAAATATTTTATTGTTTTACTTTTTCGTGGAGATTTTCTATCATCTGCTCAAAATATAATTTCCTATAAAATAATCTAAAAATATATATATATATAAAACAGTTTCGTAACTGACTGATTGACTAACATATAACGCACAGACCAAACCGCTGGACCTAAAGGGATGAAATTTCGCATGGCGATTCTTCTTAGTGTGTAGGGGTGCACTAAGAAAGATTTTTGAAAAATTCTTCCTAGATTTTTTAAAATTAAATTTTTAAGCTATTTTTGTAACATTCTTTAAAGTTTGCATTTAAAATAATAATCTGAGGGTTATAAAATTTATATCACGAGAAAGATCATATAAATTCCTTTAAAATGAAATCATTTTCGAATCTTTACCTCAATTTTCTGATTTTTGGTGAATTTTTAAAGATTAATTTTTAGAATTTAATTAATTAAATGCTGATCACGTGGTTTCCTATCTTTTTGTGATACTTTATACTAATTTTGCGTTACGTGCATAACAACGAAATAAATTGACCAAAAATATTTTGTTTTTCTTTCTAATGCGGCAGACGATTGGACATTATCCAAAAAATATTAAAATACAGTATAAGAAATGTTCCTCAAACTGTACTATATTCTTTAGTATGTTCTATTAGATTTAATTTGAATATTTTCATCTACATTATTTTGTCTATAAAAATATCCATTACGATTTTTTTTATATATATATTTTTTTGGTTTTTTTGGCATTAATTGCATACATTGACCGTTGTATTTAATGTACTCCGTAGCGAAGCACGGATATTCAGGTAGTTTTATCATATTCTTAATGTAAGATTTTAGGGAAAACGATATTTTAACCAGAATAGCATTCTAACAGGAAGACATAATAACGAAGAATGAGTGCTCAAAAAAAGTAAAAAACAAATGCATGCAAAAATTAAAATACAGTTGGCTCTCTGTTTAACGACGCTCTACTTAACGACGTTCTCTATTTAAAGACGATATTTCCCAGTCCCGGCCCCTCCAACGTAAAAAAAATTCTATTTAAAGACGACGTAGTTTCTGTTTAACGACGAATTTTTTGTACATGCTAAACTTTTTCTTAAACATAATATCTGCAGGAAGGAAACACATTTGGTTTCAATAACAGAAAGTCTTAAATTAGGAAATTAATAAACAATTCGGCTGACAGTATGAAAATTAGAAAATTTACGATCTTGGAAGCAATGCACATGATAGCATCAGCATGGAAAGAAGTTTCTTCATCCACAATAAAAAAACTGCTTTCGCATTGCTGGAATTCACAAAGCACTTGTAGTGGAACTGCAAAGTACAGATGTAGAAATCAACGAAGATGATATTACCCCTGAAGAATGGAGAAGTCTTGTTGAAGATGAGGATGTTTCAATTCAAGATTTCTACAATTGTGATGAATCTTATTTAACAACAGATTACAGAAATGTAGAACAAATTTATGAAGGCATAGTAAACGAAAACACTGTGTCAGACGAAGAAGGTGGAGACACGGAAAACGAGACACTGCCACCGTCTTATACAGATGCAACTTCTGCTCTAGATGTTCTCCGACGCTATATTACATCGAATATGGAAGATGACACATTTAACAATTTAGAAAATCTGAAAAAGAGAATAACGAAAACAAGGTGAAAAATGAAGCAATCAACACTTTTTGACTTTTTTAAAACCTAATTTATTGTATTGTTTGTACTCTTTTTTTCAATGTAATTAAAAAAAAACTTTTTGTGAATCAAATAATAATGATAATGAAAATAATATTTTTAAGCATGCCAATATATTAAGAAATATATTGACAGTCATGTTGACAGACATACTAAGCCTGTAAAATTTGAAGGGAACTGTTATTTTTTTCACAAATTCTGTTTAAGGGCGATCTCTACTTAAGGACGATTTTTCACGGTCCCTTGAAAGTCGTTAAACAGAGAGCCAACTGTATTAGTTTTCAAAATGTATCTAGGGTCAATCCATTTCAAATTACCAAATTTGGCAAGGTAAAGTTGCTCGACATTTTTAATTTTCCTAATTTTTTAACCAAGTTTTATTCACAGTTTTATGAGTTTAAAACCATGGTTAAAAATTTTTTTGACCTTATATTTTTTTGGGGCGGCCATTTTTAACCAGCTACGGAGTCATTTTTTGGTGAAAAACATTTTTCACGGAAAATGCTGTAGCTGCTTTATTTTTATACCTATCAAGATGAATAAAAAACAAAAATGTTCAGCATAAAATTGTCTAAATTTCAGGTTATTAGAAAACTTTTTTACACTTAAGGATCTAGACCAAAAAACTGTTTAAAAACGTTAGAAATAAAGCGTCAAACACCACATTTCGCTACCCTTATTTTTTATGAAGGAAATGAGACTCACCTTAAATATTGTTTTCTTGAACAGATCTCTCATTGGGCTACTTGTTGTAAAAATTTCTATCTTGAAAACCTTTTTCTTTTTTTTGCACAGCTTACCAAAAACCATGTTAAGCCTGTTTTTGGCAGTTTTCATAAATTAATATCCCAAAAGGGACAGAGTAAAAAATTCTGAAATCTTAGGATAATAAACATCTTTGTAATATAAAGCTACCATATAAATTTTATGAGTGATATTTAACTGGTTTTAGAGTGGTAGAACATTAAATTTGTGAAAAAAATTTTGCTAATTTCTTCGGACTAGCGACTTTCAAAATCAGTATTAAAGCCTGTTGTTCTTGTTTCGACAACAAAAACATAAATGTCTTGTTTTACCTAACCCGAAAACTTGTCCCTAAAACTTATATGTCCCCGACTTTAATAAGTTAGTGGATAAAAATAATTTGAATCCAGTAAAATCAATGTGTGTTACATTGGAGTTGTCTCCGATCAATAAAATAACGAAGCTGAATAAAGAAAAGGGATTGTCAACTTTACACAAAAAGACAGATAAAACTGCAATATCCGTAAAAAGGAAATTGAAGATTTAGAGGAAGAACAAAACCAGACCTGCTCTAAATCAGCTTAAGTGGGTATGAAATTTTGATCTACCAACTAAAAGAAAAATATAGCTTGGTGAATAAAGATGAAAGAAATTAAAATAATTTGTCTCTTACCAGATTTATGGTCAATAAAAAAAATTATGGAAAATTTGGTGTTTTTGAGTATCTTGTAAATCAAACAAGACAATTAAGGAGCAAGGTATCCTGCTAAATCTTTGTAAAAGACCAGGTGACACAAGATAAGTGAAGAAGTTGTCAACTGTGTGATCGAGTTTTATCAAGATGAGAACAGTTGTCTCTCCGGGTAAAAAGAAATGTGTCTCAGATAAAATTAACATTGTGAAGGTATATAAACAAAAAAGGTTAGTATTAATACCCTTAATTGAGCTTTTTATAGTCTTTACAAACAGAGATATCCAGAATATATAATTGGTAGTCAATGTCCTGTGTTCTCCGGCCAAAATGGTGTGTTCTGCCTGGAAAATCTGTCACTCACAGTGTGAGTAAATATCACCAGATTGTTAAACTGAGGACAGAAAGGGCAAAATTAAACACCAATTACCGGACTTTGTTAGACTTCTTGTGTGACATTGAGAATGGAACCTGCATGCTGAATAAGTGCTTGGACCAGAAGTACTTCTTGAAGTCTTAATGAATGATATTGGTAACTGGTCTGATGAAATAAGTTTCAAACAGTGGGTGAAGACAGATCACACAATTTATACCTAGATGAGTTTCTACAAACTCTTGTGGAAAACTGATCTCATTAAAATCACACCATTTTATATCAAATGTCCAAACTCAACACTGTAGAGAACTGAAAGAGAATCTTACAGATTTTGAATGCATATTTATTAGAGACTTCTCAGAGAATTATATTTTTACGGTCCAAGATAAAATTCAAAGCTTCCATTGGACGAATACACAGGCTACACTACATCCCTTTGTTTGCTATATTAAGCAAAAATCAAATATATTGTAAAAGTATTTGTATTATTAGTAACCACCTTATACACGATAAAACCACTGTGTATACATTTCAACAACATGTTGTACATGAGATGAATGTTGTATCTAGAATACACAAAATTATTTACACTAGCTGAGTGGCAACCCGATGTGTTGCATTTTTGATTTAAAATGAAATGGTTTTATTTTTTAAAGATTGAAAACTGCTTAATCACTTTTAAAAATACATTAGAATTTTTTAAAAACAAAATAATGATTTAAAATTCTCTTTTTCAAATTTTGGTTTTTGGCTTTTGAAATAATTCTTTCAAATTTCCGTTTTCAAAATTTGCTTTTTAAACAAAGAAAGAAGCTCATTCAATTAGAAAAAAATTCTAAAGGTTTTAACTTCTCCTTTCCTGAAACTAAAATTATTTCTGGTGCTTTAAAATTATTTCTGGATTTCAATTATTAAATGACTCGTTCTCAACTAATAATTTTTCATTTTGGCAGCATGGCCGAATGTAAATATAAAATCTCATGGGCGAAAAAGTGCTTAAAAAAATAGAAAGACAGTTCTCAGGAATTCAAAATTGGTGGCGGAAGAATCCTCATCAGTTGCTCATTAATTAGAAACAAATTTCACGAACTTGATGGAATTATTAGTGAGTAAAATAATAAGTCGAAAAATTACGAACTCCCCATTCAGTTACATTAAGATACTACGGCGATCAGCGAGGAAAATTTCAAAAGAGAGTTTTGTAAGTACGCTTTTTTAGAATGATAACATTTATTTTATTAATTGTATTTGGTATATTTTGGAAGCTGAACATCTAGCAAATGCCGATAAATCGTAAAATTGACATTAAGAGGTGCAGAAAACCAAAATATTTGTCCATGAAAATTGTAGATTTCGTGAAATTCGGAAAACTGCTTTGGGGAAAAAGCTTCGTTTTCAATGAAAAACATTTTTAACTTTATAGAAATGTGTATATCCTTAAAGATGAAGAGTTGTAAAACACATGTAAATAAAAAATTTGTCGATTGGTGGGAGAAAAAGTTTAATTTTGCATGCATGTAAATAGTGGAAATTTCGAAACGGAAAGGAGCTGGCCCACCCGGAATGTCATCTGTTTCTGCTGTCCACTTCTTTTGAGTTCGGCGGTTTTAATTTAATAATTTAAAAAGTTTAAAGTTTTGAAAGTTGAGGGTGGTACCAGTGCACGCGTCTCGTCCGTCCGCGTCCATCGGTACCAGTCGCAATATCATGCTATGCTCGGTTCTCGAGATTAGCCCGTCCCCGTGTCTGCTGACTAACAAACCAACATTTGTTTACCTTCAGCTGTTAATAGTAAGATTAGTGATGGTGCCATCAGTCAATACAAAAGCAAAAAGAATTTCATCAATGTCTGCCAACAGAAACACGATTTTGGCATAGCAGCAGAATGGAATTTTTTGTCTCATAGCACGAAAAAAATTCTTGTGGTGGTATAGGTGGAACCACGAAACGGGAAGTAACAGGAGCTAGTCTTTAAAAACCTTACAGTGATCAAATACTCACACCACAAAATACATTTATGTTTTTTTCAGCGGAAATATTAGGGAGAAATTATATTTTTATCTCGACAGAGGAAATAATGCAAAAGAATCTTTAATTAAAAAAAATTGAATGTTATGTACCAATCCCAGGAACTCGAGGTTATCATATTTATGTGAAAATCAGATTAGGTGCTAAACTACTTTGAAATGCCACAGTTTTGAGGATTTCAAAACCTCAATTGAGTTTACAAAAACCTCATCCTTTAACGATAACGACAGCATGGCATGCATTTATAACGATGAATGGGGGATCGGCAAAGTTAAAGATAAAAGAGGAGAGTACAATGACATTTTAGTGCCTTTTGTTCATTCATCAGGACCTGAAACTACATTTAATTTATCAAAAAAGGATAGTATTTGGATTCCTGTCACTAAAGTCCTATGGAAATTGACCCCGATTGAACTGACAACTATTTCTGGACGAACATTCAGTAACTTAGAAAAGATATGCAATGAAATTTCCGCACTGTTTAATACTGAAAGTAGATTTTAAAATGCAAAGATGTAAGTTAATAAAAGAAAAGACATTCACATATTTTTATAAAAAATTTTTAAGGGGATGAACAAAATAAAATCATACTTCAATTTTTAATACTTTCTATGTTGATGTTCTTTTAATTGCAATAAAACCTAAGCGATACAATTTATTCATGTAGGTTTTAGTATATTAAGATTAAAAAACAATCTTGGATAATTTTTAAAAAAAATAGAAAGCATCATACAAAAAAAAGTTAAAACTTCCTTTCTCTCGACTGAACGGAAATAAACAGAGTTTTTGGGCATTTTTAGTGAACTGTAATTCAAAAACTAGTCAAGTATCACTCAGAAAATTTATATGGTAGCTTCATATTACAAAGATGTTTATTATCCTAAGATTTTAGAATTTTTTACTCAGTCCCTTTTGAGATATTGATTAGTGAAAACTGCCTAAAACAGGATTAACACGGTTTTTGATAAGCTGTACAAAAAAATAGAACAGGTGTTCAAGATTGAAATTTTTACAACAAGTAGCCCTATGAGAGATTTGTTCAAGAAAAAAATATTTAAGGTGAGTCGCCTTTCCTTCATAAAAAATAAGGGTAGCGCGAAATGTGGTGTTTGACCTTTGATTTCTAACGTTTTAAACACTTTTTTGGCCTACATCCTTAAATCTAATGAAATTTCTAATAACCTAAAATGTAGACAATTTTATGCTGAACATTTTAGTTTTTTATTCATCTTTATAGTTATAAAAATAAAGTAGCTATAGCATTTTCCGTGAATTACCATTTTCACCAAAAAATGACTCCGAAGCTGAATAAAAATGGCCGCCAAAAAGAAATTATAAGGTCAACAAATTTTTCAATCATGTTTTTAAACTCATAAAATCATGAAGAAAACTTGGTTAAAAAATTAGGAAAATTAAAAATGTCGAGCAACACCCCCTTGGTGATTTGAAATGGATTGACCCTCTGCGGATTTGAAACATGTGGGAAAAGTTTTAACATTTAAAAAAAGCTTTAAGAGTGGCCTCGCTGAACAATAATTCATAAAAGCATCTTTTCATTGGTGTACAGCATAACAGTATTTACTGTTTAAAATCTGATTTTTGGTTGGTTTGGTTTGGAGCGCCAAGGTCAATTTTTGTTGCAAGAGTGATAATTAGACCGGCACCTACTGCTTAAAGCCGATTAAATGTCCATACCAAGAGTGAGACACGAACCCACAGACTATTGTACCGAACGCCAGTGCTTTAGCCATTAAGCCCTCGCCCAGTTCTGATTTTTGAAAAAAAATATTAAAGTAAAAAAAAAAATTGTATAATCAGACAAAGGAAGAAAAAGACTGACTGAAAGAATGACTCTAGAAGGAAAAGTCATATGCTAAAGTTAAAAAAAATGATATTTTATTAGACCTTAATTTCTTTTCTAAAAAAAAATTGATGCTGAATGTAAAATAAAAAAAAATTAAAGCAGATTGTCATGCTAGCCTAAACACGCTATGAAAAAGAATGACAGCAGAGAAATAACAATTGAATGCAACATTAAAAAACAAAATTTAGGTAGTCTCTTCTAACGAAACTACCGCGGGTTATTAACGTAGGATTACTTATCGTTGCTTACCTCTTTATATATATATATATATATATATATATATATATATATATATATATATATGAGGCGGTGAAAAAAGTCAGTAAATCAAGTGGTGTAAGTCCAAAACATTTTACTGCAAAAACTACAAAAAATTCCCCTATAAATTGAACAAATTATAATTCATAATAATTATTTTAATATTGCAAATAATAATTATTTGCAATTCCACTATAAATTTAACATGGAGATTACATTTTTGCCCTCAAATAAAAACTGTTGAAAATGTGACCTACACCACTTTGTCTTTCACCGCCTCACATATATATATATATATATATATATATATATATATATATATATATATATATATATATATATATATATATATATATATATATATATATATATATATATATATAAATTTTGACGCATTTTGGTACTTTTCTGTTTAACTGTTTTCTTTTAGCCCAAGCGATACAGACTGGGTTTGGCGCGCTGCCTAATTTATAACTCGCGAAGCAGGACATATGAAATTTTGCTTACCGGAGGACTGTTATGAAGCAACGTTAAAATGGAGAATTTACTAAAATAATTTTAATACAACAGCAGCAACTAAAATATGAACTAAACTAATAAGATCTGTCATATTGATGGTAGGATATTTAAATAGAATATTTTAAGCAACATTGCATTTGAATAGGAAAATGTTATAACAATAGGAAACTTACACGCGGAAAAAAAAACTGTACGCAAAGGGGAAATAATTCTTAACGTATTTTTGGTTTAAAAGGTTATTTTTGTTTTAACTTGTTACAAGGCGTGGTTGCTGAGTAAAGTAATGCCTTAAACATCTTTTCATCTGCGGTTGAAATAACGTCGTAGGCAGTTTGACACATGCCCTTAAGGTGAAGGAGTTGAACTGTTGGGCTATCTATTCAAAGCTGTTTAAATCCTTTATTTAATCACAGCCTCTTTATTTAATCCAGGAAGTGAGAGTGGTTTCATTTAACAGCACAGAGTGGGTGTCTTTATTCAAATTCACGGAAAAAATGAACTATACTGCATTTAGTTTCTTTTTCTTGTGGTCTTATTTCACTCTCTAGATGGAAAATAAGCCAGGTAGAGCTTTTCTAAGTTTCGTAATCAACAGATGGGAACAATACTTGCCATGAAGAAAATTATTACTTGCATTCCACGCGATTTATTTAAATGCAGACTCCACTCATCTATTTTATTTTCAGATGTGCACGTGTGAAGCGAAAGTAGGCTGTTAGTCGCAATATTTGAATTTAAGGTTTTGTCAAATTCACACGCTTTGAAGTGTGTAGACTAATAACTCAGCATACCTAGATTTTATTGTTCTACACTGAAGTGCCACTGGATTAGGGATACCTTCCTAGTAACGAGTTGGGCCTAGTAACGAGTCTAGCCTTGATAACGGCTGCCTCACGACGAGGCATAGATTCAACAAGTTTCTGGAAACGTTCCACGGGAATGGCTTGCCAAATATTGGCTAAAGCTGTCCATAATTCAGTAAGGTTCTTTGGGGCTGTGTGATGGCCTTTCACGCCTTGTTCCAAAACATCCCAAAGATGCTCAATAGGATTTAAGTCTGGGCTTCTAGGTGGCCAATTCATGACAGAGAAGTCAGAGGAATGCTCATCCAACCAGCCAGTAGCCAACCGGGACTTGTGAGAGGTACAGTTGTCTTGCTGGAAAACTCCATTACCGTGAGGATAACAGAACAGCATAAACGGATGGAGGTGATCACCCAGCAACTCTACGTACCGAATTGCATTGAGGGAGGTTGGTACACGCACCAAAGATCCCAAACTGTGCCACGAAAAAACACCCCAGACCATGATTGAGCCACCATGCCCTTGTACAGTTCCAGCCAGGCATGCAGGATCCATGGCTTCATGAGCCTGACGCCATATTCTCAGCCTCCCGTCGGCGTTAAGTAGTCGGAATCGAGACTCATCACTCCATGCTACTCGTTTCCAGTCCTCTACACTCCAGTCTCTGTGCTCTCTTGCCCAGGCAAGACTGCAGCCCGATGGCGAGTATAGAGCAATGGTACTCTCGTAGGGTCGACGTCTCCCGAAACCCATATGGTGAAGCGAGCGTTGCACAGTCCGTTTACTGAGTGTACGACTGGCACCGTCATTAAACAGGGTGGTAATTTGAGCTAATGTTTGGCTTCGCTGGCTACGTATAATACGCCTGAGCCATCTCTCACCACGCACTGTCAAGGCTAATTGTCCTTTGCAGTTTGCCTGATCGCTAGATTTTTTTCAACCATCCATGTATTCTTGGTATACTCTTGACACTGTCGACCTTGAAAATCCTAGCTGTCTGACGATTTCGGAAATTGAATGGCCCATGCGTCGCGCACCTACGATTTGTCCGCGGTCGAAGGCGTCTAAATCAGGCAGTTTACCCGTACTGGCATTTCCAACAACTAATTCAGAACAACCACAGTACGCGCTATATATGCAGTTACCACAGCGCCCTCACTTGCGCATACATGATGAGCAGCGATACACAATTTGCATAGGCTTTGCTATACCTAATTCAGTGGCACTTCAGTGTATAACGAAGATGCTATGAACATTACTTCCGTTCCATTAAATATAATATTACTTGCCCCAAACAGCCTATATGTTCAATAAATTTGGAATAATAATAAGAAAAATCCTTATTTATCTCCAGTAAAATGGTGCTTGATATATAACTTGATAAAAAACTTGATATATGCAAGATTTATACGTACCTGGCAGTAAACACACGCAAACAAATTTACCTTCTTCGATAACTAGTATTTTATTACTAGTTCTAGTTGTTTTTTTACTAGTTGTAAATTGTTAACATTGATAATTTTTAAACATCATATTTAAAAATGAAATGAAAGTAAATTATTGAAATCCTCCTTTATAAAATGTTAAATAGCAATTATGGTTTAAAAATGATTAAAGTCGTTATAAATCAACTTTTGACACACACACTTACATATACATACATACAAGAATACATACACTCGTACGCATAAAGACGCATACATTATATATATATATATATATATATATATATATATATATATATATATATATATATATATATATATATATATGACACGCTTCGTATCCATATGACATGTTTCGTATCCATTTCGTTATTAATTAAAGACAATCGTTCACTGAATGATTATATGAGATGACAGAGATCGCTTAAATTCGTTTATTTTCATTATTACTATCAGAGCTCCAACATAATTATGCAAACCATTATGCAAACCAATCCACCCAGGTTCTCCCTCAAGACATACGTCTTCTCTCTATCAGATCTCTGTGCCGACTAACTAGATTTTCTTTGTTACACTCCCGCCCAATCTTTCCGCTGATTTATCATGGAATGTTCTCCACATTTCTTCTTATGAAATCTTTTTACGTAACTTACTTCTGCCTAAAAATATCTCTTTTCTGAACGGTATCCGTCTAGTGGCGACCCCTATTGATCGTTTTTGCTATTAACAACCCTTCTTCTTTTATGGCGAACTTTCGTGAGTTAATAATTTTTGATTATAGTATATTCCCCTTTTTCCCTAACAAAATCCCCCCTATATTTTAGTTTTATGTTTTTCCTTACACACACACACACACACACACACACACACACACACACACACATATATATATATATATATATATATATGTGTGTGTGTGTGTGTGTGTGTGTGTTTGTGTGTTTGTTTAAAATGAATGCAATTTATGTTCAGGACGCAGTCTACAACTTTCCATTTAATTAGAAATCAGGTGCACAATCAAATTCAAAATTAAGCTGCAGGTCATACAGTGTTGGAAATTGATTTATGAAAACATGGTTTTTTAGCAAACACTTCTTTAATATTCATTAAAAATAAATGGAATTTCTTAAATTATACATGCTATGTATAACAAATGATTTACAAAAATAAAATTTCATACATAATAATAAAAAAAAAAACATAAGGTAAAAAATTAGATTTTCGTAACATACAAACATGGAAATTGATTTATAAAATATCACATTTCATTGGCTATTCTGAAGTAATGTGACAAAAATCTGCATGAAACAAAGTAACGTGACATGCGCTGTAGACATAAAAAGCGCTATATATTGGAAGCAATACGCTTCAGTCATACTTTTCACGATGGGTAAACGAAAGGTCTTGTCTGAGGACGAAAGAGCCAAAAACAATGAACGTTAATGATGTTAGACTACATTAGAATGTGGAATATCTGCTCCGGAAATTAGTAAATTAATTAAAAGATCAGTTGGTGTGATATTTAACTATAGAAAAAATCCAACAAATTATGGCAAAAATTTTAACAAAAAATTTAATCCACGCTTAACTAAGATGGAGAAAAGGGGGATTCTTCAACTTGCATCAAAAACCGGCCACAGTTCAAATCAGATTTGGGCAGATCTATCCCTTACTTTCATTTCTAGAAGTGTTAGGCAAATTTTACATTCTTCATGGAGCTTGAGATGGTCGATGCAAAGTCACTTCTACGTCACAAGCTGATGCGTTTGCAGTATTGCAAGAAGTACATGGCAATTGGCGACAATTGGAAGAAGATTATTTTCTCCGATGAAAAGAAATTTAATTCGGATGGTCCCGATGGTTTGAGGTATTATTGGAGGGATCTCCGAAAAGAACCAGTATCTACATTTAGGAGAAATTTTGGAGGTGGAAGTTTGATGACTTGGGCAACGATTGTTTATGATGGCAGAAGTGAAATTGTATTTTTAAATGGTCGCCAGAATTCATTTAATTACAGCTTAGTTTTAGAAATTTCCCTTCTGCCATTTGTTTCGCAATATTATAGTTTAGATTACATCTTCATGACAGACAATGCAAGTATTCCCACTTCAAATGCGATGTAAGATTGGTTTGACGAACAGAATATTGTTCTTTTAGATCATTCACCTAATAGTTCTGATTTGAACCCAATCGAAAACGTTTGCGGACAGCTTGTTCTAATGGTTTATGAAGATGGGATGTAGTACACATCTCTTGTAGAATTGAAAGCTTCAATCTGTCAAAACTGGAAACTAATTCATCAGAAGTACATTCAAAATTTTGTTTTATCAATGCCATCTAGAATGAAATAAACTTTCATGAAGAAAGGTAGCTTTACTAACTATTAATTTCAATGAAATGTGATATTTCGTAAATCAATTTCCATGTTTGTATGTTACGAAAATCTAATTTTTGACCTTATGTTTTTGTTTAGTATTATGTATGAAATTTTATTTTTGTAAATCATTTTTCATACGTAGCATGTATGATGTATGAAATTTCATTTATTTTTAATGAACATTAAAGAAGTTTGTTAAAATACCGTGTTTTCGTAAATCAAATTCCACCACTGTATTATCAAAACATCAAATGGCCCTTACAAAATTAAAACTCAATAAACTCTCTGAAAAAGTACCCAGCTACTGAAAAAGTCATTTCCTAAAAGAAAGAGAAAAGCATTTTAAGGTATAAATTATTTATTTAAAAAAAGATCATGTGAGAGATTGCCTTCTGTGAATGCCAGCTAAAGAAACAGTTGATAAGTCTGCAGATGGGCTGAATTTTATGAATAAATATAAAAAAGAAAAAGAAAGACATTTGTGGCAAATACGAGTCAAGCGGAGCTCTGTATGGCCTAATTTTTTAAAAACATTTTCCTTTAGATCTTTTAAAATTTGAAGTAATCAAAATAAAAACTTTTCTATGCAGTGTGCAATCGATAAATTATGTCAATTGACCTTAATAACAGCTTAATTCTACGACATTGAGAAAAATTCAAAGCATGCAACTCTGAATTGCGAAAACTTCATAGAAACAGAACAGAAAAGGGATATTAATGAGAATAATCTCTTTTACCGCATCTGTATAACAAATAAGTATTTCAATTCTTGTTTCTTTCCTTTCATATTACACTATTTTGCTTTACTTCACATGGTTTTAACATACTCTATTTTTTTAATTAAAACCGATTTAAAACAACTGATTGAAACACAAATACACGTGAAATTAATTAACATTTAACTGTTTGTGATAGAACAAGTAAAGGCAGAATAATAGAAATAAATTTCATGATAATTTATCAGCATAAATTTGTCTCCTACTGGTATAAAAAAGGAAAATTTTGATTGCGAAAAAATTGACTATGTGCTTTTATTAAAAGAAAGGTTCTAAAAGAATATATTTTTTATAAAATTCCTGTCTTTGAGGTCAAAGTTCCTGGAATTTTGGAGGATAATTTTATTAAAGATAATAAAAATTTAAGATTTCGAGTAGGCATAAATTTATAATTTTTCTTCGGTATATCGTACTTTTTCTCCCTTTGCTTAAATCATAATTTCTTGTTTAAAAACGCAACTTTAGTTTCAAAGCTCTTTATTTGAATTACATAATTGCAAAGTAAAGCTGATAAACATGATTTATGCCCAAGATGTATTTAAAAGAACAATAAATCATAAGCTTGTTTTTTTCGAACCGGTTAAAGTTGCAAAGAGAAATTCACATAAATTTGCATTGATTTCATTACGGGATGATTTATTTACAGGAACTTCAGTTTCACAGATATGAACGCATATTTTAATGAAACGAAGGACCTCAGTTTTGATAGCTAAAATATTTATTCTCTTCGAATTCCAGCTGTCAAGGGTGTGAAGCAATCAGGATCCCTTTAACTTCAAAGGGCTTCGAGAATTCTCTACAATCGGAAAGGGAAAATGCTCGTAAATGTTTGTCAATTTTATTGCTTTTCTTCAGACGATCTTATTCGCGCGTCGCCTTATAGGCGGAAAAACCTTGACACAAAAATCTGTCAAAGATAGCGGTTGGACCTTTTATCATTTATATCAGTACCGCAAAAAAACACTCTCTACCGTTTCGTAAAGATGTTCCTACCTCTTGCGTTACACATAGTTGAGGCATCCCTTTTTTTATTACCATCTCGGTTGAGTAATTTTTTAACTTCAGGAAGTAAAACTTAGCAAAGGAATGCCGACTACGGCCAGCAATTCATGTTCGAAATCGTTAGCCTGAATTGCCCCCCCCCCTCCCCATTTTTTTTGTTGTTTGGAATTTACCGCCCGGTGTAAATCTTGGCGCCGAATTTCCGATAAGTCCGAGGGTTTCGCAAAAATATCGTGGACTGTCGTGAGGACGCCCAGGTTTCACAACGCATCCGAAAAACAGCGTGACTTTAACCTTAGCCACAAGCTTCAAGCTGACAGACGTTACTGGGTTAAGTTTATGACTCTTTGAACCATAAAAAAAATTAACGCCGAAAATATGGCATTCCTTTAAATCTTCCACCTTTTTTACCGAGACAGGAACACAAGGGCTACGAAAGTAAAAGTGGGCGAAAGTGGGAGGGAATAGACTTCCAGTCCATATAAATCTGAGGCAGACTCCTCTGACGAAACGGTTGCACTCGCACCTAAAGATGGATAGGTCATGCGTAAGAAAGATCAATCTTGTTCCGAATCTAATTCCAACTTCCTAAATACCGAATCAAAGGTCCTTTTTTTTACGGACCTCCCATCTCTACACAATGCTTTCGAAGTTTTACTAAGTAAGGACCTTTCAATTATTTTTGACACAAAATTTTTCTCTTTTACACAATAGTGACATACAAGCAGTCTGCATTATGTCATGGCTTGAAGACTTTGGGTCACAGGGTAAAACAGTTTTAGTCAGTTCCTCAAGTGAATGATGTGGCGGTCTCGGGGTGTTTCCACCTTTAATAGCTTTCGGAAAGGGGATTAAGGGTTTCAACATGCCTCATCCAATCATCTCTATCTCGCACCCAAATTTTTTTATTACTTAGTTTGAGAAATTTCGGAAACGCTGTTATTACTCTTGGCTTTTAAAGTTACTCAATACCTTGAAGGGTCTTTTATAAAGATTTAGAAAAGGTCACTGCTTCATAAATTTAACTTTTGAGAATAATGAACGTGATGGAAAAGAAAATTATTGGGAAAGTCTTGAGAAATTTTGACTATGTGAACTTGTACTTAGGGCAAATAATTGCTTCTAAGTATATTTATTAACAGCGAGAGGTTATGGTTGATAACGAATTTGCTACGGGTAAGAAATCATTACGTAAACGGAAATAGTAGAATAAAGATGAACTACATTTGGAAATAATTATTATTCAAAAGTCATTAAGTAATAAACCCGATATGTAATTTCTGACTGATATCCAGTATAATAAGAGAGATAAAAATTATAAATTATGCTTTATTTAGAGCTTTTATCATGGTACTTCAATGATTTGTAAACAATTATTCATCTGAAAGCATTAGAAAACGTACTATAATCTTAAAATAATAAAGGGAAATTTATATAATTTCGCTAGGAAGGATGTGTTTAAAGATTCGGGGATTGTAAAACAAATTTAAAATTCATATTGTTAGTACGTTAGCCATTTTGTAACTAGTAATTATAACACCCCTATTTGTCTGAAAATTAATCAAATTTCTAAATAATGCTTTGATCAAAGAAAAATATTTGAAAGTATACTGAATTCACCACTTAAAAGATTATCAAAAAAGATGAAAATTTACGAAAAAGTAAATATAAAGGTTGTTAAATAATTTACTTGAAGTATACATTAACCTTTTGCATTTGCTAAAGAAATTTGAATTGATTCTCAGTTGATTCATACCTAATTTTTTTAACAGAAGTAAAAGATTCAAATTTACTTCAAGATATGTTTTTTCAGTAATTTCTGATTTATTTAAATCATGAGTGTAATAACAAGCTGCCTATAATTTGATAAGGTATTTCATCCTTCGGTGCTATAATTTGTATAAGGCATTTTATTAAAGAAATTAAAAGGAATTGCATGTGGGTTTTTTTTATCTTATTTAATCTCTATCACTTCGAATTCATAACTCTTTAAGAGACAATTTAATTCACTCTGAAGATAATACTGATGGTTCATGTTTAAAGCGTCCAGTAATTCTTATACTAAATTTGCAATATGTTTTTTAAAATTGTATTTTTTAACTTATTGAAAGTAATCCCCTCTCCACATTTGAGAGTCTCAAAGTAGAAGAATGCTAATATTGTCGTAATGTTTTCTTACTTTGGGGTCATTTACATATAGTTTTATTATAAGTTGAAATGTGGGCCCAAGGTGGCCTATTAGTAGCGTGATGGATTTCGGTGCTGAGGGTGCTCGGATCGAATCCCAACAAGCGCCATTTAATATCTCCTTGTATAGGCTGGATATGGGCACGTTAAATTCGTAGACCGGAAAGTCCCTCTATGAGATCAGAAAGGGTGGGAGAGGGTACGAGCTCCCTATATGTCGCCTCTGGGGGATGCTCGGTCAAAATCGAGGTGGCGCCCAGCCCTCTAGTCTATATCGACCTGGCCTAGAATACTTCTGATCAGGGGTCATTAGAAACAACATAAGTTGGAATTCCTAAGATAAATTACCTCTTTTAGTACTTGATTTTTGTGTGTGTTTGCTTGCTTCACAAAATATCTTTCTTAATCTAAAATGAGGAATCTCTGATTAAAGATTTTTCGGTCACATGGTTTGAAATCTACAAACCATGTGGAAGTATTCTACGAGAACATTTAGTTTTATTTATATGATACTGTCAAAGTGATATGGTGAGTGTAGAGACTTTTATTTTAATATCGCTTTACCCTGTATCATTAGGTATTAATGTTAAAAATGATATATGAATAGGTTAATGTAAAACCGACGAAAGAGTTAAATTTACAAATTTGATTAGTTGCTGTTATTCTGTGACTGTTGATTCAACTTAAGGATTAAATTTAATTACTTTCATTAACTGTTTGGGTAAACTAAAGAATTAAATGTTCAAATGAGTTAATTATTTATTTTAATGGCTTTTTACCCAAACTATCTGATAAATACTTTTTGATGAAGTTAATTTTTTACATACACATAAACTCGATTAAAATTTTTTTTCTGCATATCGATAAACAAATTTTAAGATTTAATGCACTATTATTTAAGTTTAATTTAAAAGCGTAACTATAGCAATTAGTTTAAAATTAATTAAACAGTTATCTTAATTTGTTAATTTCAGTTGTATAAATTATTTAATCATTATTTTCAGTTATATAAATTATTTAATTATTTTATTATTAATAAAATCACTCAACTTAATTTCAATTAAATTACTTAATTTAAAATTTGGATGGATTTAGTTAAAAACAATTTTAATTATTTATTTGATGGTTGTTTATTCATATCATCAAGTACATATCTTCCTATTAAAGCTTGTTTTTGACTTCTATCTTCACATAAATTCAATTAAAAGATAAACAATTTTTTGCTTATTAATAAGCAAATATTCAAGATTATGTTTTTTTTTTTGCAGCATGCAATTTTCCGATTCCAACAGATAAATATAATTTGTAATAATATTTGTTAAGCGGATGGTAGACATTACAAAGCGATTTTTGAAATTTTTACCTCAGAGATATGAAATTTTGCATATATATTCATTAAAGTATAACTATATCAAACAAATTATAAAATTTTATAAATATTTAAATTTTTCTTTATATTTTAAAAATTGAATTTGTTATTTTTAAATACTACTTGCGATTCAATTTTTGACTTCCCCCCTTTATTTCGCATTTGTATTGCTTATAAATACATTTTGAACAGAGTTTTGTATTACTTTGTGCTTTCGTTGAATAATTAACTTTTAGAGAAAATTTTTATGCTTATACTCTGAATTTTCGTGAAATTTTTGTACTTATCTACACTTAGACTTTCATAATCTGAATGATGTCGAAACCTGAAATGGATACATAACTTTATTTTAATGTATTAGAGGGTCTTAATTATAAATGTTATAAAATTTCGTCAAAAATTATGACGCAAGGAGCGTTTGCAAGACTTGCAAATCTGGAAACTACTCAATTTGAGAAAAAGCCATTTAAAAGATGTTTTTTCACCTACCTTCAATACTTACTTTTCTAAAGTCTCCGAATTTTTATTTTACCTTTCACTACATATTTTTAATGCATTTTATTCCAATATTTACATATTTTAAAAATATCAATACATCAAAAAAATTTCATTTTTTGTTCAAATTTTGGTAATTTGAAAATCCACCATCCCCTTAATAAACATTTTTAAGATATCAAATACATATACAAATAAATAAATTACTCTATTCTTTAAACTTTATTCAGGTGATAAAGATATTTTGTAAAAAATATTTGTTGCGTAGGATTAAAATCCTTTTTCTATAAATTTGTGCTCCAAAAGAAATTTTCTAGCGTAGAAATTAGACATACTCATGTGACTAATATTTAGCACAAATCGAGACAAATTTACTTCTCATGGCGCTTTTTCAAAAGCGAAAATGCAGGTTACAAAGCTAAGATGTTACTGATTACGTATGTTTTCTTAGAAAATTTCTTTCATCGTCTGTCAGATAATAGTAACAATTTTCATTTGTTCAAGTTCCACCTGCGCCAATATCTATCAGTTAGTCACGGGATAAATCCTTAGTGTTCTACTTAGTCGGGGACGCACCCAAAACTCTCACTCTAATAGGTTTTCCCTTTCATTTCTGAAAGTATTCATTTTTCTGCCACGTTCTAAGGTCAGAGGTCATCGACTCTAGGTTAGAGGTGTGCTCCTGGTTATTCTGAAATTTCCCCCACCCACAGAGGCGACGGGCAAGGGCGTATGACAAGAATGTTTCCCAATATTCGCGTTCTTTCGTGCGTGTTTTCCCCCAATACAATGCGTTCGAAGAGATTACGCACTTGAGGTATTCGGAGCTACATACGGGAAAGATATAGACTACTGATGTCAGTGAAATGGCATGGAATGCTTTTGAGGATAAAAGATTGAGCAAGATGGCTTGGAAATCAAATACCACTGGGATTGCGCATTTTATGAAATAAGATTTTTTTTGGAGTTAACTGAAGTAAAATCTGAAGTAATACGGTTTGAACCAGTGATTCATAACCTTTTTAAGTCTAGCCTCTTACCCTCACTTGGATCATTTTCAGACCCTTCCCCCTCCTTCCCTTCGAATATCACACACTCTCCTCCCCCCACCCCCAGGCTGAGAACCACTGGTTAAAACTATGAATCTGTCGTCAAAATGAATCCCGTGTGAGAAAAATACCCCAAGAAATTCTGACATAGTCTATTTGCGTGGAAATATCAGACATCAGATTTAGTGTCACAAGTTTAGTTATGTATAGGAATAACAGCATGGGAATATAGACAGGCAAGTAACAACATCCGTTCTATTTCTATTCTTATTACACACCTGAAAAGAAAATGACACCATAGCTTTACGACATCCACCCGCATATGTATGTATGTATATATGTATGCATACATACATACATACATACATACATACATATATATATATATATATATATATATATATATATATATATATATATATATATATCCCAACAAACACAGGACTGACGGCAGCTTATCGGGCCAGTGCTGGAGGCACCGGTTGAACGACAAGTACGGGAGAATTTTGTCGGGCCACTGGCGGGTTGTTTACGAACCTCCGAAGGGGAAACGCTTTCCGTTTACGTGTTTCAGGGCCTGTTATGGGTTGATATGAATCGCACCGAAATCGTTTACCCTGCATCGTCCCGGAACTGTACCTCCGATTCGTAACCACAAGTAACAGATATCTGCATCAGAATTATGGATTTGAAAGGGAAGGCGAAGATTAAATTTAACAGACTTTTCAAAAATATTTATTTCATTGTTGTGAAACTTCTTTTACGCGGAAAATTCCCATAATTTTCCTTGTATGTAAAGATTGTATTATGTGAAAAGTATTATGTGAAATTGTATAATTGTATTATGTGAAAATTCACATAATTTTCCTTGTATGTAAAGATTGTATTCTGTGTGTATGTTTTTAACTCCCTAGAAGCTTATAAAAACAGATGAAAATTAGTTTCAATTTTATATATTACTGGAGAAATTAAATATCTACTTAAAAATGGGTCCTTGTTTCACCACTCTTTATTTATAAGAGAGGAAATAGTGATAAAATTTGTATTTTTTTAAATTTCTTCTATAGTATATTAAAATAATAATATATATTTTTGTAGATAAAATATTCAAAATATATTTTTCAGGAAATTTACATATTCTAAGTATTTCTAATTGTTAGATGCCATTATAAAACAACTGATTTTGTAGAATTTTTTCTCGAATTTCATCGTATTAATTTTACAGTAACATATTCTTATAATACAAATTTGAATGAAAGAAAAAGAATTTTAAATTTACAGACCTTAGTTAAAATAAACAAATCACACATATTTAGAAAAATATTAATGTAATGTAATGTCAGAGACATAGACAGTAGATGTCATGAGACACCAAAAAATATCAAAAAATAAGACCCTTTATCCTCAGTACGTACATTGAAGAATATATATTACATTGTTTTTTTTTTGTAATTGAATCAGGATACGAGAAATAATATTTACAATAAGAAAAAAAAAGGCAAAAAAATTAGTTTAAATAAATGTTAGAAATAAAAAATAAGGCAATTAAGTTTAAAATAATAAGTAAGTTATATTTAATAAATTAAATTGGCAGGTTTGAACATCCGTGAGTACAGATAACAGAACTGCACTTTGCAGGATCGAACCGAGGACTGAAGCATGGGAAGCAAAAACGAACGCCCCACACCAGCATTCCCTGATAGGGTATCAAGTGTGGAACTTCAATAAGAGGAAACTGCCTCGCATGGAACAGAAAAATAAAGGAAAAATGTTAAACACTATCAGAAACCACACTATCAGAATAACACTATCAGAATTAACCTGTGAACAATTAATGGACTGGGTAAGATTTGAAATATTAAGATCGGAACATAAATTTTTAATTTTTAAGTGGCCGTTCGGTTTTGGGATTTTTTTTTCCAAAAAAATTCAATGCGTAAGTAAATTAAGTAATTTTGAAAGGTCCGATATTAATCCAATTGCAGTAATGTTTTCAGATAAGATTTTGAGAAAGTTTCATGAAATTGATTTGGGATATTGAATTTTGACTAGGTTGTACATTTTGTTGAGGGTATCTTTGTACCCTTCCGCCATTAAAAAAAAAAACATGGCTCAGGTTTGGTTTCCCGCCTAACAGGAAATTCATCATTAGCAGCGGGAATTTCTTTCCTCCGGATTACGACAGTTTCCTAGGATAGAAAATTGGTTTGAGAGATTGATTCGATCATTAATGCTAGTTAAGTTCGAGAGCAATTCGCTTTAGACCAACCCAAATTTAAAAAATCACATTATGTTCGATTTCGTTCAAAATTACCACATCACATTGCATACCAAGATTATAATATTTTATACATTACATATACAATGTATTTTTCATTTTCATAATAAAACTAAACTTTTGAATGTAGTTGACTTTTTTATGCGGCCCGCCTGCCTTGAAAAAATTTACCATGTGGCCCAGATGCTGCAAAAGGTTAAACACCCTGCTTTAAGCTCATCAGCCTGATTCAGAGGTTTAACTTTTTCAGATTTAGGAATATAATCAAAAGTGGGTGTAGAAGAAAATTTAAACGCACACTTACTGTGCATAAGATTAAAAAGTTCTTTGAGATTGGGGATGTTAAACGTTATTTTGAAAAAAAAGAAATTCATGTTTTTCAAAAGTCCATAGTAATCACACATGGTTTCCATTACTTATTTCACTGACACATTGAATTGTGTTTTGTTTTGTTTTTTATTATTAAATTTTGGCATTATCTTTTGAGAATGTATTTTCGTTTTTATCAATGCAACTCTTGCAGAAGTGCCACGGACGGGTAAGGGTGACTCGGTAACGAATTTAACAATCCTTTCTACTGCTTGTGTGTGACATGGAAAATTGCTGAAGTCAGTACGTTGACTCTCCTGATCAGATTATTTTGCTTCCTAGTTTATAATCAGAAATATGCCTCGTTCTGTTACTTTAACATCTTTACGTACAATCATATCAATATAATCCTTGGCATCAAAGTTTATACGTTGAACTTAAAACTTTCCAATGCCCCCTTCATTTTTCAGTCCTTGCTTTTAGAATCCGGCGTAATCCAAGCTGTCTTACGTGGCTGCGATCAACTGATATCATACATAGGAGGAGATTTTCAGAAGCAGCAAAGTACGAATTTCTTTGAATGACTGGGTCAATTACATTTTTAAGAGTCTGATGGAGGTAACGTGAATAGCTTACAAGTTTCCACAAGTGCTTCGATCCATGGATATAAGATAGTTTCCGCTTTATGTGAAACGAAACAGATGCATATACTTACAAAATGTACTCAGTCAGTATTCGGAGATTTTTTTTGCAGTACATTCTGTTCCCACATACAAGTGAAGTATTCGGTTTGCTAATGTAAGCTATCATGAATAACAAAGTTTTCCTGGTTTTCTCATAGACAAATCAGAAGAGCACCTTCCAACAGAGATTGCATTAGACATTTCTAACAAATATTTTGGGTCCACACTTAAATCATCCTTAATTTCTAGTAATGGAATGCCATTTTCAATAGGTGATAATTCAATTACTGGAAGTTCATAGCAGTTTTCTAGTTGTTTACCTATTTCTCCTCCAAATTAGGACGTAGGCGCAGTTCATTTCCATGAAATAGACAAATCAACCACTGCAGTGGCCTTCTTAATTCCTTTTCAAATAAACGAACCACATCATTATTCAATCCAGTGTTCACGGCAGTTCCACCCATTCCAATTACAGTAATGTTTAAATTCTGGTTGTTGTCATTGAAAAATGCTATTATGCTATCTTATATACATTTTCCAGTGCCAGAAATCTGCTTCTGAAAATCTCGTCCTTTGTATGATATCAGATGATCGCAGTCATGTAAGAGAGAGCTTGGATTACCCCGGAATCTAAAAGCAAGGGCTGAAAATGAAGGTGGCATCAAAAAGTTTTATTTCAACGTATAAACTTTGATGCCAAGGATTATATTGATATGATTGAATGGAATGATGTTAAAGTAACAGGACTTCCTATGAAGAGGCATATTTCTGATGACAAACAGAAAGCAATTCAATGTGTCAGTGAAATAAGTAAAGCAAACCATGTATGATTACTATGGACTTTTGAAAAATATGAATGTTTATTTCAAAATAACACTTTGCCTTTAAAGACATTACATTAATATTTTTCTAAATAAATGTGATTTGTTTATTTTAACTAAGGTCCGTTAATTAAAAATTGTTTTTTTCATTCCAATGTGTATTATAAGAATATACTACTGTAAAATTAAGATGATGAAAATTGCGAAATTCTACAAAATCAGTTGTTCTGTAATGACATCTAAAAATTAGAAATACTTAGAAATACCTAAGTTTCTTGTAAAAATATTTTGAATATTTTATTTACAAAAATATATATTATTAATTTAATATACCATAAAATAAACAGAAAAAAAGAATTTTATCTCTTTTCACAAAAATATCTATTTTGAAGCACCTGAAAAATATTTCAGTAGAGCAATTAAATTTTATATTCAATACCAAAAGGCAGCTTTTGAAAGCTATAGCATAATGAAATTTCAAACCATCTTTTTTTTCGCCTCGTCATACTACAATGCACTAGTGTCATCTGATTGGACATTCAGTTGCACGTGATTGAAAAGGCGCCATTAAAGATTGATTACAAGTTCGTTGAAATTAATCCACAAGTAAGTTTCATTCGTTAGTCTTAAATTATTGCCTTTAGATTTTATTTAACACCCTTACATAGTGAACATTATTCTATTTCTGTTATAAGATAGTGTTTTAATCCAAGTTATATATGAATTGACCATATTTCAGATCAAACTCTACTGAACTGAGTGTATTGAATTAGCAATACTTATGGCACTTACGAGCACTTTCGTATGTATAAATAAAAACATTTTGTTTCGGAATAATTTAAGATTCGTGTTTCAGTTAATATTTTAGATGGACAAAGGAAGTAAATGGACTCTTGTGAAAGTCTTAAGTATTTGCTAATTAAATTAATATTTAGAATTGTAATTTGTACGCACTATTTAGATTTTTATATCCTTTAGAAAGTATAAAATACATGACACAAATATCAATTCCAAATCTACATAGTTGAAAAATAAAAATGTATTTTCATTTCCAGTATAATATTTTCCATTTTATTTCTTTAAAGAAATTTGAAAGAAAATTATAATGAAATTTTTTTTAATATGTTAATCCAAATTAAACATTTTTTTACTACTGGATTGATAAATCAGTTACACATGATTCCTCCATAGTAAATTCATGCATAGTATTCAATGGTGGAAAAATTGTCCATTTTCCTATTAAATATATTTTACAATGTTCTTATTGCCAGGTATCAATAGGCAACAAATTATCCATGTCTAAATGTTAAAAGATGGATTCAAAAACGTTCCACATTATAAAAGATTCTAAAAATGAACTTGTAAATCATACAAAAGGATCTATTGAATTCCTTATCAAATTGTGTTTTGAGTAAACTTTATAAAATACACTGCATTTTATACATTATAAAGAAATAAAGAACAAATATTCTTAAAATTTTTGTGTTCATAATTTAAAAGAATGTATTTAGTATAATTATATATTTTAATTTAAATGCTAAACACTAATAGGTATTTTTCATGTATAATCTTAATAGCCTTAAAATATAATTTTTTTAAAATTCTATTTATAATGTTCTGTGTGTACACTCAATTGCTATATATGTATATGTTATTCCTACTGGGTGAAATTTCTTTATGTCTATCGAGAGCAAAGATATATTCAAAATTTCAAAACCAGATCAAAATATTGTTTAATCAGTATCCACATGTCAAGTAAATATTGAAACAATAGCAAATATTGGAGCATTTTTTTATCTTGAATATCTCATTAAATAAAAAGCTTATTTAAGGAACATTTTGAATTTCAATTGCTATTAATCAATATTTTGAACTGGCTTTGATATTTAGATTATATTTCTACTCTCTCTGAAGATATAAAATAAAACAATTTCACTCTTTAGGAATAACATAATGGTGCATACTTTTTGCAACTGAGTGTATATATTCTTGCAATTGAGTGTATATATATTTTCAAGAATTATTAATTTTTGTATGTATGTGAACTCCATTGTATTCCTGAATTCATTCAAAGAACCTCTGGAGTAATGAGAAGTTTAGAGTTTTAAATTTGTGTCAATATAGATGCCACGTGCATTTAATTTTCTAATTTGTATCGTGTTTGAAATCACTTTTATCAGTGTTATTAGAGATGATGGCAGTGAAAATTATTCCAAAATAGACTATTTAGATACATAAATTGTTTCTTAACTTATTAATTTGCATTCCATGTTTTTAAATTATATATTTATAAGTATATAGATTTGTAGATTATCAGAATGTGTACATACAAAAAATTGCTTTATTGTAATAGATATTGTACGATAAGAGTTTTTATAAATCTGAGAATGTTCTCAATAACTATCTATAAGCTGTTCATCTCTAAAGGTCTTTTGGAAATTATTTTGTTGTCATGCTGTGCAAAATAAATGTGAACTTATTGGCTTAATATATATATATAAAGGGTAAAATTAGTTTCTTTTCCCCTTTTTATATTAGTGATAAGCAAGTTTATAAAGAACTCTACTTTTCAATACTTCTTGGTTTGATAAAACATTAAATTTTTATTATGGCATTATAAGAAAATATTGGTTTTTTTACAGAATTTTGAAACTGGAATCTATTCAGAGCTTCAGGCTTGAAAGACAAATACCACTTGGATCTCAACTGCTATTTTATTTTGGAAGTGGAGTTCCTGGACCTGCTGGTTTTAACTCCTATCAGCAAGATATTTCGTTGTCAATGTAAATATGCTCAGTAGGATTTAATAGTGATTAAGATAGGTAGGTATTAAGATTTAAGGTCTTTTAAGGTGAATTAAAATTTGAGTCCTTCATGAGATGAAGGAAAGGCTAAAATTTAATGAAGCTGGTACAATATTATTACTAGTATTAGAAGAATTAAAATTATTAGTTAATTAAGTAGTTAATGTAGATGATTTTTATTCCGGATAGGGAGGTTACTGGCCCACAGTAAACTAGGTATTAAACATAGAAAAGAAAAAAAAAGGCCCCGTTCAGGGTCATACTATAATAATGTGATAATCGCAGAATTCCGCTGGGGGAAAAGTGAAAATATCAAGATAATATAATTTGGACTACGCGACACCACCTAGGCCCGAACCCATAACGTAGGGCTTACTAGGCCAGCGCGAATGCACTGCGCTGCGACAGCGACGAGAGTAGGTGGGAAATAAGTGAAGAGTATCGCGGTGGGGAAATTAATGTTATCTCC
This sequence comes from Dolomedes plantarius, assembly GCA_907164885.2. Taxonomy (NCBI): domain Eukaryota; kingdom Metazoa; phylum Arthropoda; class Arachnida; order Araneae; family Dolomedidae; genus Dolomedes; species Dolomedes plantarius. Next base: position 60,231,440 of record OU015500.1, read on the forward strand.
TAAGGAGACACGCCCGTGGGCGTTTACGATTGGCAGGGAGACTGAAGTCGTAGTCGGGGAGTTCTGCGACCACTTGGATCTCATAACCTGCGTAAGTTTTTAACGCCACTGAGCCTACCTTTTTTTATTCTCGAGATATACTTTTATTTTCAGCAGTGGACTTGTGGCCCAAATCACTGTTTTTAATATTTTTTTAGATTTATTTTTAACTAATTAAATTTTTTCTATGAAAAAAACTAAAAATATTTATTAAACAACTAAAAATTTCAAATTAGTTTTTTTAACTTAGACGCTAATCTGAACTTTCTCATAAACTTTGGTCTCAATAATTTGTGGATAGAATATTGATTTTCTTTATTTATTCTTTTTTAACTGTGAAGCTTGTTGTTAAGGTTTTAGGTGAGTGAGAAAGTGCAGTCCGGGGATTTCAGTTAACACGAATCTTGTGAAAGACTTTAACTCTTGCCAAAAAAAGAGATTTATATTATAAAATTATAAAATGCCAAGGTTTATTTAGAAAATATAAAATGTGTTCATAGACAAAGTTTGTTTATAAAATTGTAGATAAGACATCCATTGTGAGTTGTGGTTTATTATATCAAAATGTGTGTTTGATAAGTGAATGAAATAACCCTTTCTTAATAATGGAATAGAACTCCTGTATAATCAATGAATTCACGGATACAAGATACAGTTCCAAAAAGCAAAACGCCTGGTTTACAGAGTCTTTTATAATAACAGAAAAATGATATTTATATTATGAAAATGTGAAGTGCCAAGCTTTATTTATTCTTAATGGTTAACATTAAAATTTTAAAAATATTTTTAGAATTTCCTGATAAGTTGTTAGAGGTTCGTTGATAATTCATTACAGAAGTAGTAAAAAGGAAATTGCTTTTGGATGTATTAGATCATTAGTTAATGGGCTAAGTAATTTTAAATTTTGGTAAAATTTAATTTTATGCATGCCATAAATTTTTCTCTCTGTTAAACATGTTTATTCCATTTTAAGTCTTAATACTTATATAAAGAATTTGGATTAAATGAAAACAGTAATGAGTGATGGTGAAAATGTATTAAATGTGGTAATTGAATTGCTTGATGTTCTAAGACATAAAATTTCTGATCATCAAAATACAATAATTGACTTCTTGACTGAACAACTGACTTTATTATTAAACAATATCCTATTTTGCTACCCCCCTTGTTTAAGTATATAATCATCCTTCAAATCCTAATAGACCATTATTTTATATTTTTGATCCTGTACTAAATTTGTACTAAATTTTTTAAAATTCCACTGAGCATCTTGTTTAGCTGTTTAAAAAATGGGGGGAAATGCATTGTAAATTGTCTTTACTTTCTCAAAGTTTCATAATTAAATATGTTGATAAAGTTGTGCCTGAAAAATAACTCAACTGATTCTGAACATCAGTTGGAGTTTTATGGAAAGCCAAATTATATGGAAAGTTATACAATAGTTAGTTGAAATTGTTTCTTGGAAGTTTTGCGAGGTAGTAATCTAGTTCATGTATATTAAAGTCTTATTTAAATATTGTGCTAAACATATTCAGCACATTGAAAGTCTGATTACTTCTCAACTTTTAATCACCAGGCAATTTTTGGTATTAAATTATATGCTCAGTGCATATTCCATTATGTGTAATTTTCACTTAATCTGATTTGAAAATTCATGTGAGGAGAAATTTTTGGTTCAGTTAAATCAGAAAATTGTAGAAAACTTTTTAAAAAGTTGGTTTTTTCCCATTTTTTTCAAACTGTGACACTGAAAATACCGATTATGTCTTTAGCCCTAACATAGTTTTTAACAATGATATGATCCATAACAAAAATTCGATGCTACATTTTTTTTTCTTCTTTTATTTATATTACATTTATTTTCCTCATTGTATAACTTTTTGAATACTACTCAAACCAATTCTATTGTTACTCAATTTCAAAAAATCATATTTCAAATTTTAAGGATCGATCGGTAGTCAATGCGCTGAGAAGGGCCCTAGCTGAATTCAATTTGTATCCGTCCCAAATGTTAGAAGCATGCTACATTTTTTTTCTTCTTTTATTTATATTACATTTATTTTTCTCATTGTATAACTTTTTGAATACTACTCAAACATCAATTCTATTGTTACTCAATTTCAAAAAATCATATTTCAAATTTTAAGGATTGATCGGTAGTCAATGCGCTGAGAAGGGCCCTAGCTGAATTCAATTTGTATCCGTCCCAAATGTTAGAAGCACGCTACGCCTATGGTCCAAAGTATACATGTAAGGGGGTCATACTACCTTTTTTATTTCACTGATAAGCAAATAGACGAGTGCTCTGCACTAAAACGTTTTACTGATCTTGTTGAGAAGTATTGGAGAGCACGTGCACTGATTGCATAGGTGCTATTTTTGGTAGTGTGTGGCATTTGTAAAATAAATAAATAAATAATGAACTCTGCTTTTCAATGCTTCTTGGTGTCACAAATCACTCTAATTTTTATTATGGCATTGTAAGAAAATATTGGTTTCTTTACAGAATTCTGAAACTGAATCCATCTTCACCTCATTGTGATTTCCATGAAAAGATTCCACAACTCACTTGGCAGTGTGCTCGATTCATAATCTGTAAGTTCATTTTAACCTCACTGAACCCATTTTTTTTTTTTTTCTCTAGATATCCTTTATTTTTTTCAGCAGTGAACTTGTGGGCAAAATCACAAAGTTGATAATATATTTTTTTAAAATTTATTTTTTGTACTTAAATTTGAATTTTTCTATGAAAAACCATAAAAAATATTTTTATTACATAATTCTTAATTAATAAACAACTCAAATTTTCAAATTTCTCTTTGTATATTTTATACGCTAATCCGAACATTTTCATAAACTTTGGTTGCAGTAATTTGTGGATTGATATTGATTTCCTTTATTCATTATATTTTTAACTGGCAAGCATGTTATTAAAGTATTAGGTATGTCTGAAAGTGCAGTTCAGGGACTTCAGTTAACCGTGACTCTTGTGAAAGTCTTTTATCATAACTGCTTACCAAAAAAAATTTTATATTTTTATATTATAAAGATATAAAATGCCAAGGGTTATTTTACTCTTGATAGTTAATGTTAAAAATTTTTTAATTTAATTATCAGAATTTCATGAGAAGTAGTTAGAGGTTCATTCATAATTCCTTACAGAAGTAATAATAATAATAATATTGCTTTTAGATGTATTAGATTATTCGTTGATGAGCTAATAGGTAGTTGAATGTCATTTGGAATACTAACTTCTGCCTAGTATTTAATTTTATTATTTCATTGTCAAATTTTGGTGGAGATCTGTCACATAAAATATATTTTTGTGAGCAGCTGTTATTATAAAGTGTAAGGATAAGGGCAGTAAAAAAATATTCCAAAATATATTATTTAGGTTCAGTTAATTATTAAATAATTGTTGACTATAATAAGGTTATGTTTGCAAGTGTGTAGGTTTTTTTATGGTGTATTATTTGGTTTATCTAAGTTAAGTTGAAAAATGATGCAAGCATACAAAGATTGACTGGCTGTCAATGTTGAGTGCAGTAGCATAGATTATTTTACAAAGTGCAATAAAATACTTTTAACTTTTCAAACCGAACTTCTAACCAAAATTTTAAAAAAAATTTAATGAAACTTTTAAAATTGGAAATATTTTCATGGATCTAAGGAATGGAACATAACACCTGTATTGTCAACTAAGTCATGGATAAAAGATGCAGCCCTAAAAGCAAAAGGCCTGGTTTCTGTATACTTTTATAATAATCATGTTACAACAGTATACAGAAACCAGGCTTTTTGCTTTTAGAACTGAATCGTTTATCCATGAATTTGTTGACTATACGGGTTTTCTATTCCATTGTTAAGATCTGTGAAAATACTCTCATTAGCAAAATATTTTTTTAAAAACTTAAATTTGGGTTAGAAGCTTGGTTCAAAAAGTCTAAGTGTTTTTTTCACGCTTTATAATATAATCTATGCCATTTCACTCAACATTGACAGCTAGTCAATATTACCCACCTCATTTTTCAAATTAACCTAGACTAATCAAACAATATATCATAACAATTGTTAATAATTATTGAATCTAAATAGTATATTTTGAATAATTTTTTACTGTGGTTATCCCTAATAACAGCTGCTCACAAATAAAAAAATATTTTATACACAGATCCCCACCATAATTTGACAATTAAGTAACAAAAGATATGCTCTATTAAAATACTGTGCAGAAGTTAGTATCCCAAATTACTTTCTACCACAATTTTTGTAAAACCAATTACTGTGAAAGCTACATCATATAATAAAGTTTTACTTTATTCATTATTATAGTAATAGATTAGTTGTTAAAGAGTATTCACCCTTTTCACTAAATTTCTCAGTACAGTAAGACATTCAATCCTGTCAATTAAATGATTAGTTATTACAGATATAAATAAAATAGATTAGAATGCCTTGATAGAGTACAATAATTGAAAGCTGACTGAGAGACTTGAGATGACAACAAAATTTTCTTTTCACTATCGAGAATCACTCTCACGTTGAAAGTAAAGAAACACAAGAATGAAGATTGAATACTATATAAAATCTTAAATTTCTAAATCTGACCCAGCATCTGTATTAATGCTCTCTATGGCATGTTGTAATCAAATTTAGAAATTTAAGATTTTGTATGCTAATGTTTTACTTAGCATTCAATCTTTATTCTTGTGTTTCTCTACTTTCAACAGCATTATTGTCAATAGTGAAGAGGAAATTTTGGTGTCATTATAGACAAGTCTCTGATTCAGCTTTCAACGTTGAGCTGAAATTATGCTCAACATTAAAAACTTAATTGTACTCTTATCAAGGCAATCTACCCTATTTTATTTATATCTATAATAACAAATTAATCGACATGGTTTGATTTTCTACTGTACAGAGAGAAATTTAGTGAAAAGGGGAATACTCTTTAACAAATATTTTATAACTATTTTCTATTAGTATATTTATTTAATCAAGTAAATATTTTTTACATGATGTAGTTTTCACAGTATGTAATTGGTTTTACAAAAAAAATGTGGTAGGAATTTACTTCTTGGAAGTAGTTATCAATAAAATGACAACAGATTTAAAACTGCACTCATGTGTTGGGTGCTGTTTTGTATCAAGTTTTTTTAAACCCTGTCTCAGAATTTATATTTCCTAATTGGATTTATTTAATTCTACTTTATCAACAATGAATTTTTCAACTACTTTCAACAATCAACTATTTTTACAACAATAAATTACCCTTTAATGTACAAAACTATGCAAAAAATAATTTTCTTATCTGCAGAGCATTTACTAACTCTACATAGAAAAATAATTTAAATAAATTCTTTTGATTCATAAATTATATCTGGGGATGGGAGTCATTTTCCTTTCACATAAATTTATGAACTGATTTTCTCTTTCTTTTTTTTCCCTAGATGCTGTAAAGATGGAGCCAGAGGTACAGCGAAAGGATCCTGTTTTGTAGAAAATATAGAAAAAAATTGTGTAAATGTGCTATGTACTTTCTAAATAAACTATTTTTACTTTAAACCAGCTCTTTTCTGTATTTAAAAACATGTGTGTGTATAATTTTTCTCAAAATTACAATAGAAGATATTACTATCATAGTACTATTTCTCAAAAATAGTACTATCAAGTGTTGGATATTAAGTCCAATATAATAGAAAAGAAAATATTTTTTTAAAATGACATAAGAATTTAATGAATTACTCTTTAATTCACAAAACTATGCAAAAAATAATTTTCTTATCTGTAGAGCATTTATTAACTCTACACCAAAAAATAATTTAAATAAATTCTGAGCAAGTTTTCACAAGCTCACAAAGATGGGCTTCATCATACACACTACACATTACTCAGGTTTGAAGAATGTATCAAATTTATGTTTATAAATTTATCAAATTATGTTAATAAATTTTATACTGGGGAAGTACAAATTTTTTGGGTTAATTATTAAAGTAGTACTGTTTTACGTACTATAATCTCATTCTAAATTTAAAAAAAACAAACTGTAACCTTAGATCGAGTGGAAAGATGATTTAGCTTTAATGGTTGGTATTAATGTTATCTTAACTTTCAAATTTGGGTAAATGTATCTTAATGCAAAATGAGGTTTTGTTCTAACAAGTAAACTAGTGATTCATATACAAATTTTTAGGTAATAACAAAGATCAGTATTTGGTAATACCTAAAAATACATAAGGCAAAACTGGAAAAAATGCTAGAAATATGAAGGCAAAAAAAATAATAATAAAAGTGAAAGGGTTGATATCAGAGGTTAATCGTCAATGAAATAAATAATAATAAAAAGCATATAAACAAAAGGGTCCTACGTAAAACTTAGAAAAAATGCCGGCGGTCCGATTCTGGTAGAATGCTGGCATGATGCCCGGACCTACGGCACATTGCTGTTTACGAGATGGGTAGATGACGGTATGTCGACACCAATTATTGCTCCCGTAACCGGCCCGTCAACCTCCGGTTACGTTCCGGCTATCTGTCCGCATCGATGGCTTAATCGCGGCTGCCTAACGGTTCGTAGTCGGATGAACGATGGCTCGAATCCTACCGGAAGCGGCCCGGCAGTCGACGGGGTAGTCGCGGGCGAGAGGACACAGCCGTGACGGAAACGATACTGATCTAATGCGCCGGCCCGGCAGTGGTGAAATCGGCTGGCCGGAACCTTCCGACCCCGGCCCGATGCTTCTGTGTTTGTTGGGTATATATATATATATATATATATATATATATATATATATATATATATATATATATATATATATATATATATATGGGATATTAAAACTAGCAAGTGGGATATTTTAACATTAAAAAGTGCTTAATGAAACGTGAACAACAATGAATTTAATCTGTTTGAGATTTCATATAGATAACTTAGTTTAGCTTTTTATCATCCATAAATATTCCAAGGTGATGTGAAAACTTTACATTACCTTACAAGATAATGAATCAATATGAAGCTAAATATAGCTATCTTCTAAAATGAAAAGATTTAAAAAAATATTAAAAAGTAATTAATATAAATATTATATATAGTAGATCACATTTGTAATCATCAGAACAATTTTTACATACTGGATTTGTCAAGAGTTCCTTTTTAAATTAATTTTTGCTTTCCCCTATTACAAAAAGGGAGAAAGTATTCCAGTATTTCAGCTCAATATTTCGAACGAGTTTTATCCGAAAGTGTTTTAAACTTTTCTAAGAAGTCTTATCATTTGTCCTTCTTATTATATCATCCATTTCCTAACGAATTAGAATTACACAGGTCTTTTATTTAACATTTAACAATTTTTCATAAAGGAAAAGAAATTAGTTTATCAATTATGTGAATAATCATCTCTAGATGGAAAGGTTTGGACTTAGATTAATACGAAAAAATTTTCTTTGAGATTCACTAATCAAATTTTTGCCCATCTCAAGATCCTTCCATAACGACAAATTTATATATGAAACTGAATCTCTAACTGTCTAAAACCATTCGAAACCCTTTTATGGAATGTCAGGCAGATTTTGTCTAGTTACTCTCTAGAACCCTGCAAAAAGCATGGTCTGAGTATAAATTCGCAATATTCCCATAATCCCTTGTTTTTTTATATTAAAACTTCGTCAAGTTACTTTCTCAGCTTTACTCTGTAATTGCATAACAACGAATTTTTGTTACTGGCCATTCTCTGAAGGAGTCCACGAGAGGGCGTTACACAAAATTTTACTTCTCGATACAAATATGCAAAAATTTAATAAATTCTCTCACAGAAAATAACATTTTTTGTTCATTTTAAATCATCAGAATCACAGAATAAGCTATAATTCTGTGATTTATAATAATCAGAATCATCAGAATAATATTATCCATGTTCAAATAATATATGTTTCTATTCAATGTAACAGATGATTGCGCTTGCTTGTAAGTTAAATATCAATATGAATTAATTTCAAAATGTTATTGTTGATTTTTATATTGCCAAATTGGTTCTTGGTTGAGATGCAAGAAGCCTGGAAAGGGTGGATATTTAAAGCTACTAGACAATAAAGCTAGTAGACAATAAAGACAAAATACTGTCTGAGTTGGAATGTAGATAAACTTTTGGTAATGGTCAGTGTGTCGCAAGAGAAGCACATATGCAAACACTCCTAATATTTTTATATTAAACTGTCATGGTGCATTTAAACTGTTGCAGTTAATGGAAAATATATCGCCGTTTATAAAAGTTTTTGCCAAACGTAGAATTAAATGTGTCGAATGAAAGCTGGAAACGATCGTTACATATATTTTATGATACTCCAGTTTATCAGGAAAAATTCAATTCATCCACACCTAGATCATCTCCAGGGGGTGATAACTACCTTCAATAAGTGATAAAACTATGCTTCTTGAACACCTGCCATCAATCACTCGTGTGTTTTTGTTTTTGCTTCTGAATTAAATACCACAACAAAACTTTTTATTTTGTAACAGGATGGGTGAAATTAAAGGAAGGATATATCATCGTTTAAAAGAGATTCATAAGAATCATAGAGTTTTTGCCAAACGTAGAATGAAATGTGTTTAATGAAAGCTGGAAACGATCGTTACATATGTTTTATGATACTGCAGTTTATTAGGCAAAATTCAATTCATCCACACCTAGATCATCTACAGGGGGTGATAACTACCTTCAATAAGTGATAAAACTATGCTTCTTGAAACACCTGCCATCAATCACTCGTGTGTTTTTGTTTTTGTTTTTACTTCTGAATCAAATACCACAACAAAACTTTTTTTTTATTTTCTAACAGGACGGATGAAATTAAAGGAAGGATATAAAACTCAGGGACATGTAATCACGTCATATATAAATTAGAGCTCGATTACTAAACCAAAATAAACTAAAAACCTGTTTTCAAAGCTATTTCCTATGAGATAATTACCATCAAACGACAAGAAAACATGATATCATTCATCAGATAGAAGAGATATGACACTGAAAATAAGAATAGATGCAATGACACAAATCGTAAAAATCGATTTCAAAACGAAAGTTCAAAACTTCGTGAAGACAATTTAAGACATGATTCGTAAATCATAGTTTTTTTTTCTAGTTCCTAATGACTTGCAAAATATTAGAATTCAGAAAACGGAATATATTTTTAATATCACAGTAATTTAAAATGCGTGATCACGTCTCACGTGATCACGCCGTGGTAAGATTGCTTGATTTGAGAGATAAGTGTGTTGATGTAAACAAACAGTAAGATACAATTAAATGATAAGGAGTTTTAGGTAAATATTAAATTATCAGTGTTAGAGAAAAAATTCAGTTTACTGGCTATGAAAAAATTAAATACGCAGATTTCACTTCAAACTGGAACGAAATTTAAATTTAGCACGCTTTTTTAAGCAGTGTATATTTCTGACCAAAGATGATTTTTTTTCGTTAAAAATGATTGACATGCTCATTTTGATTGAGGAACAATGAGATTAGAAGGAGAAGGATGAATAAGAATGAAGAATGAAATTAAATTTACTCAACCTATATTTTTATGCATCGTCTCCCATTTGTATTTAGTAAAATACTGTTTGTATAATCAATTATACAGAATTAATTTCAGTTACGTTAAAGGCAATAAAGCTTAAAAAATCAAAAGACATTAGGGCCGAAATATATTGTCTCACACTCAGTGGAACAAAACTGAAGAACACGAAAAACCTCATTGTTTGAAACACCATTTTAGGCGGTATCACTTTTTCTGGAACAAGAGTCCTGGCAAAACGCGACCCGCCGAAGAAGGGAAACCCCTTAGTATGATAGACTAGCTGAATACTCTGCTTCGCTACGGAGTACATTCATATTAAATACAACGGTCAATGTATGCAATTAATGCCAAAAAAACAAAAAAAAATTTTATAATAAATACAACGGTCAATGTATGCAATTAAGGACAAAAAATATGTTTATAAAAAATCGTAGCGGATATTTTAATAGACAAAATAATGTAGATTAAAATATGCAAACTAAATCTAATGGAACATACTACTAAAGAATATAGTGCAACTTGAGGAACATTTCTTTTACTGTATTTTAATATTTTTTTAGATAATGTCCAATCGTCTGCCACATTAGAAATAAAAACAAAATATTTTTTTTTTGTAAATTTATTTCGTTGTTATGCACGTGATGCAAAATTAACTTAAAGTATGACAAAAAGAAAAGAAACCACGTGATCAGCATTTATTAAATTAAATTCTGAAAATTGATCTTTAAAAATTCACCAAAAATCAGAAAATGGAGGTAAAGATTCGAAAAAGATTTCATTTTAAAGGAATTTTTATGATCTTTCTCGTGATATAAATCTTATAACCCTCAAATTATTATTTTAAATGAAAACTTTAAAGAATGTTACAAAAACAGATTAAAAATTTAATTTAACAAAATCTAATAAGAATTTTTCAAAAATCTTTCTTAGTGCACCCCTACACTATGAGAAGAATCGTCATGCAAAATTTCAGCCCTTTAGGTCCAGCGATCTGTGAGTTATCTGTCAGCCAGTCAATCAGTCAGTCAGTCACGGAATTGTTTTATAGATAATCTTGCTTAAGGGGGACGTTATCGGATAGAATGGACAAGATCCTGGTAAAAATCCTTTACAACCCTTATTGACCAATAGCATGCTAGCGAGGTCGAAGACGTCACACACCTATTGGCACTCATTTAGCAGATAAAGTTTAAAAGATCAGAGAACATAGTGGACTTTCAGAGTGTTCAATGAGTGTGTAGTTCAAAAATGGGATCTTTTGTTATAGATGCTGTAGAAAATAAAACTAAACTGTGGCAGTCATTTAAAACAACTTTAAACTTGCAAGTGAAACTTATAAAAAAGTTAATTAAATTCTCATTCCAAGAACATTTTTATACATTATGCATTTCATTACTAGCAAAATATTTAGTTAATTAAAATTTGAAGCACCAGTATGAAGATGTGGATTTAAGAGATAAAAAATGTAGTCTAAATTTTCATTTTCATTTACAGCACACAGCTATGATAGACATGTACAATATCCCCTTTTCGTTCCTGCATGTATATGAATAAAATAAAAACCGAATAGTCTAAAAAATATGTATATCCAACCTAATTATTTAAAGTGAATGTAAATGTGAACATTAGAATTGCCTAAATTTTTAATAAATTCTCTAGCCTGTTTGAGAGTAAGTACAGGAATGATAAAAAGTACTTTTTTTTTCAAATTTATGTTTTCATTGTTGTTGTTACTTTTTTTTTCTATACAAATATTTACCCTTTTCTCTAGCGTTACTTTTTCTTCAAATTTTATGCTTATCATTTCTTTAAAATGCATATAGTTCTCTACCTGTTCATATTACGATAGGCAGGTCACCATTTTTCTAGCTTTAAGTTAAAGAACAGAGGTTCAATTTACCGGTAGAAAAAAAGTTTTCAGTTTTTGCAGCGAAAAACATTGATAATCTTGCAACACATTGTAACCTCAACAATAAGTTTTCACGGGATTTTTTGAGCAACCCTGCAATCAGCTGATTGTCCGATCTAGCGAGGAAATCGCGTGTGCCTGTTAAATATGTCTGCGAGTGTGATACCACCTTTAAACTTACATTTTCCATCATGAATTTATATGCGTAGAGCTACATGTCTGCTTTATCGTGCCTGTATAGCTACAGCTTATTAAATTCCTCCTCTAGTAAGTAACTTGTACTAATAGTAGCCTTATTTGGCTAAAATACGCTAGATAACTTGAACTATCTAGGTTTTTCATGCTACAGTAATTGAGAAACATAGATTACGTCACTCACCACAGCCCTAGCTATACTGTAATCCCAATTATCTATTTTGCGGATTATGCATGCATCACAAAATAAAAAGGTTTGAACGAAAGTAAAAATTATCCGAAAATTTGCCAGGGCTCGTAAATATATAATTATAAGATACTTTTACCGGAAGAAAAGCAAAAAAATCTAAACACTGAAAAATTATGTGAAAAATTTAATGCAAAGTGAAATACACTGAAACACAGTAAAATGATTAGATAGTTCTTGTAAATAAGAGATATTTGAATACTTTGTCTGAAATGCTGATTACCAAGAACATAGGTTACACGATAATAATTTTCTAGTATTGCTATTGCATAGTACAATCTTTTAAAATGTTTCTACCCTTGACACTATACAAATTCAAATATTTGACATTTTGTAACTTTAAGTTTATCAATATATACTTTAAAATTCCCTAATTGAGTCAAGTCTTCATAATAAATTATTTGAAAGAAATCTTTGGAGACGATGCTGCATCTTGTTGCTGAGAGTTTTGATTAAATATTCGAACCAAAAGATAAGAAATCATTAAATACACAATGTTTTGCTTTACTGTCTGCTTTACCCCTATCCTGCCCTGGCACAGTTATTGCTTGTTTGAGGTAAATCATAATTATGTATATAACAGCACATTAAGCTGTTATTAATATATTTATTTTAAAATGAATTTCACTTATATCTAGTTACGTGCATTTCATTTCTTCGGTCAAAGTAAATTAATATTCATTTGTACATAGAACTGCGATGATCACTGTTGAAAATGAGTTTTAAAGAAAACATAACAAATTTCTTCTCCATATCTCTGAAATAATTAAAGAACTACTGAAAAAAGAATACGTCTGTTGTTGTTACTAATCCTTCCTGATCGAGCGGGGCTAGATCAGGTCCATGAATCCATAAATCCTCAGCAGGTCCTCCTAGATAAGTTTAGACAAGTTAGGATGTGACCAGGAGTGGCCTGCTCATTACTACACGTTTTGCAAGTGGGAAAGGTTTTGTTTTGGTGATCAAATGTTAGGCATCTCAAATGGCCACTTGCAAATCTAGAGATAGCAGTCTGCTCAGCTCTATCAACCTTGGAGGCGACAGCCTTACCAGGACAGACACCAATGGACCAGTCATGGACCAGAGAAGATCTCCAAGTATTCTGGATAAAATATTTCTTTACGGAATATGCCTCCAGAGAAGTAAGAGCCGAAGAAGTTGATGAACCTTTAGCGGTACCATCCTTTGCTAGAATGTCAGCCATCTCATTGCCAAAGAATTCCATTTTTTTAGAATAAGTCTTAAAACTAGTAATGTATTGAGTTTATCAGTTATTTCATTTATGAAAGACAGGCAAGGCTTAGGAAAGATACAGAGAAAAAAATTTAGGAGACAAAAATAGTCCCAATATATTTATGTAAATATATTTATTAAAAAAAGAAAATATATGTACAAGTAATCATCCTATAACACAGTAGATAGGTTCCTAGAAAAGGCCGTGTTGTGTGAAACCGTGTTATATGAGACCCAGAGACAGTTAAAAAAAATGGGGGTTACGTTCTGAAAACTTATTAAAAACAAGCATTTTTTGAAAATTCCATATAAACAACTTAATTTCTATTAAAATATAAATATATGCATAACACAAAATGAAAAGAAACAAAAATATATTATTTTCATTTAATGCGACCTTAATTTCATAAATTTCTTCCTCATCACTGCTCTACAATCAAACGAGAATGTTTTTTCGATTGAACGACTTCACTTTCGTTTCGACGAACCTTCACTTTCAGAACCTTTTTCTTCATTTAGATTTTTTGCACCTTCTATCCTCTTTAAAATATCTGTAATTTTGGTTTATTTGCTGGTTCTTACAAGGTCATTGTAGATTCGCGGTATGGTGAGACAATTTTGCAGCTCCCTTTTGAATTTTCGCCTTCTTTCACAGAAGGTTCTGCATTCAGGAAAAATTGTTCAAGATTATCAACTAAGCTTAGGCCTTCTTGTAATTTTATAGAGTTATAAATGAATAAATTATAATTTGTTTATACATTTTCATGTAAAGCCACTATAGTTCATTATTCCTTCCCGTCATTATTTAAGTTAATTTAGTTTTTAAATGTGTTAAACAAAAATCATGTTATCTAGTGCTATAGAAGTACAGTGTTGTACAAAGGTTTTCGCAATTTTTTTTATCATGTTAGAGCGAAACCGTGTTACAGGCTGCAGTGCTATACGAGGGTTCTCGCAATTTATGTTATCGTGTTAGAGTGAAACCGTGTTATAAGATGCCGTGCTGTAGGAGGGCTTGCTGTATATATAACGAAGTAATTAACCGAAAATTTAAAAATAAAGCTTTGTAACACCTTTTTATTGCCTTCGAAAAATTATTTCAGAAAGGTTAAAAAAACGGAGAATTGTGATGTTCCATTGTATTGAAATCTTAATTTCGGTTCCAAACCACTCCAAACTTATTGGGCTGTAAGATCAAAATTATGAAAAGAATGAAATATGTTTGTAATTTACTTAGAAATTTTCAATAAATTCTTTTTTTTTACTTTTGGTATCAACTGCGTCAAATTGAGGAATCAGATCTTTATACCACTTATTTTTCATATTGTGGCAAGGGAACAGGCGTGTTGGGAGCAGATCACAGGCTAGTAAAAAACTTTTTTAACAGGTTCTAACATACTGTGCTAGGCACTTAGGACTCAAAGACCCAGAGAATCTTATCCTCTATTATTCTCTTATTGTCGGGAATACATAAGGAATACATGATGAAGAATGTTTCCCAGTTTGTACTGAAAATGAAATCGTATTGCTTTTTGGAGGATTTCTGCCGATAGCAAAATACAAGGGTCAGTCAATAAGTTAGTTGCAAAGCTCTGTAAAAATCTTGATAAAAGAAGCATTGCGTTGAAACTTTGTGGCAACACAGAAAATTCGGTGCTGCGGCGGAAAATTAGGTGCAGTAGCGGCTTGGCCGTGGCAGTTTTAGTTCGCTTGATAATCAGTCGTGAATATGTTTCGGCAGCTGCCAGTGGCGTCCAAATTTGAAGTGCGTGCTTTAATCCGCTTCCTGTGAGCAAAAGGTGATGACTGCACTGGCATTTATCGGCAGTTGCACGAAGTGTACGGTGATAACGCAACATCACGCCAAGCTATCACCAAGTGGTATCTCTCACTCGAGAATGGCCGTAGAGATATCGAGAATAAGTTTCTTCAACTTCGACGAAAGATGAGAACGTTGCACGTGTGGATGAACTCATTCTTCAAAACAGACGTGCCACATTAAACAAGATCGTCTCGTCTATTGACTGATCAACACAAAGTGCAACGATTTGAAAGTGCTTTAGAATTTTCGGAACGTTATCAACAGAAGGAAATGCTTTTTGGGACTACATCGGGTCCGGTGACGAGACTTGAGTTCATCATTTTGCACCTGAAATGAAAAGCATCTTCCTCAAAAGAAATGCCGAACATTTCCATCCGCTGGGAAGTTGATGCTGACGCTGTTTTTCGATAGAAAAAGTGTAGTGCATACCGAATTCTTGCCCTGAGTGCCACAATTAATGTAGCGTCTTATTATGAAACCCTGAAATGGTTGCGAAAGTCGCTTAAAGATCGACGACCAGGTAAATTTTCAGAAGGCATTGTGCTCTTGCATGACAATGCGAGACCGCATGCAGCGACCCTAACGAGGGATCTTTTGAAAAAGTTTAAGTGGGAAGTAGGGAATCTTACCCCATATGATTTCCCCGTCTTCAGTCCCATGAAACAAGCACTTGCAACACAACAATATCACTCAGATAAGGAGGTAAAAGTTACAACCTAACAATGGTTATTTCACCGCGGACGGCAATTCTTCGCAGATGGCATGGAAAAACTGTTGCAACGCCTCAACAAATACTAAAATAAAGGAAGTGATTACGCCGAGAAATAGATTTTGTATTATACTTTTATGTTAGTAAAACTTTGTTCTATAATAATTTCAACCCGGTATTGTTTTTTCCAACGAGTGCAACTAACTTTTTGACTGGCCTTTGTACATACAATATACCTCGCAAAAATTAATGATTAATATACTAAGAAAATTTTTATAATGCTGTATATGCTGAATTAGCAAACAATTTACCACAGTTAATCATTTACTATCAGTTTGAAATAATATATCAGATGCTATCAATACATAGCAATAAATCATCACAAATGAAAATATAACAGCCAATCTTTAAGATTCAATTTTTTGTAATACATCAAATTGTTATAATGAGTCTCCAACTGTATTCTTGTCTATTTCCTCCTTCCCTCCATCATTCGAAAAATAAAACAACTTTATCCTTATGTAATCTTCCTTTTGCATGACTTTCTAATATTACCAAATAAGAAATTTTTATTTTTGCCAGAATTAATGCTAATGTTGCCTAACGATAAGACATGGGAGAGTAGTTATTGCAGCTTAATAAGATCTAGTCTTAGACCTGAGGCTTGTAACGCCCAGGAAATCACTGTCGCTATTTTGACTAGCTAATAATGTTGTTCTTCTATTCCTAAATGCAATTTTCTGAGAAAACATTTTGCGTTTCATATTCTATCGGATCGACAGAATACTTTTGTGTTTCTAAATTTTTGCAATCATAATTTTTTTTTCTTGATCGTAGTTGAAAATTTTAGTTTTACTTCGAGGCTAATTGCTCATCTTGGTGTCAATACAATCTCTTTTTCTTATTAACTAGTTTGAACAATAAGACTATGAAGTCGGAAATGTTGCACTTTAAGCCAAAAGTATTGTAATTAATTAATCATTAGTTTTAAAGTTATTTGCTTAAATTTAAACTAATTTTGAAACAAACATTTTTTTCTACACAGGATTAAAAAAACATTATGATTGAGGTTTTGTGGACATAGGTTTTCTGGTCAATAAACTCAAAATTTTTCGTAATCCGTACCTCGGTCAAATCAATCACTGGCTCGCCCTGATTTAAATCAAATATTCGTCTTGGAAATAAGTAAAAATCAATGAATTCTGCTTAATAGGAATGGAATGGATTAGCAAGAAATAAAACGCAAATTATAGCAACTGGAATTTTCAGGTATAAAAAATGAAGCTCTCAGCAATCATATTAAATGTAGCAGAAAGAGAAATTGGCAGCTCCTACAAAGAAAGCGTACATTGCGAAGTCAGAAGTGAATAGAAAACTACAATTTTCGACCATTTATTAGATTATTTTGTTTATATAATTTCTCAAACATTTATGTAAAGGGTGAGTGAAATAGAGAACAACGATTTTTCATGTTGTTGATAGCAACCACTCTGCCTTATTCTCACTCAGATTTATCCTGTACAATTAAATACAAATGGCTGTATCGGAAAAAAAACCCAGAACATCTCTTTTCCCTGGTTACTTTGGCTATACCATTACACCACCAAACCATACTACTATAACTGCTAATGAGCGTAATTTTCTTCCCAGGTGACTCCAAACTGGGGTTATGGATTCCTGTTGAAATAACTTAACATACATTTCTAACGTTTTACTTTAATTAAAATACAATTGGAAAGATCAGAAATCAAATTCTGGACCTTTTTCTGCGGATATCTTGTTTCAATACATCTTTGAGCAATGCCATGATCTTCACTAATGAGCTCCACAAATTAATTAACCTCTCGTGCACGAAACAATAGCATATTTACGTCAAGTCACATCTCCGTAAAGTGTTCTTTGCATTTAAAATGTATTCTTTTGCCATTGGCACCTAACTTTCCCTTTGATTCTGCTTGAGTTGCAATGTCATTCATAAGAAATATATTTCTCAAGCTCTTCGTATATGTCTTTCATAACTAGCTACTTTATAGGTATGTCACAATGTACATTTCAATTACATTTTTTTTCGCAGGCAGAGGTAACATTGCGCAACATTTTTTAATTATGAGAGAATAAAAGAGCGTATTCTTCTGCAAGATAAAATATTTGATTTCTTTTCTTTATTTTAATCGCACTAATTGCTTCACAGACAATTTGTTTTTCTTTAACCGTACTGTTGTAACACGCCTACTTTTTTACCTTGATGTTGGACGCATTTAATCTCTCCAAATATTATCGAAACGAAAGTATTAAGCGTTTTATCCGATCCGTATTTGGCCGCGTAATTAATAAATTGTTTGTTTTAGTAAATTCACAAAATTAAAACTGAGGTCATTTCAATTAAGCATGATGCCTTCAATGACAACTAATATTTGAGTTTTGCGAAACAGTATTAAGGCAACATTCTAAACGCATTAATCAAAGCCTTTATGGAAAGAAATATTTTGAATAGCGTCTCAACGACAGGGCATTTCCTATAGCTGCGAGGAAAAATCCGTTCTACTTCGAAACTGCTGTAGATCACAGTGAGGAAACAATAGGAAACACAAGCATGTAATTAAATGTACGCATTAAATGTGACAGCTAAATCTTAAGCTATCCAGATTTAAAATATAAAGCTATAATCTTTAGGAGTATACATTTATTGTTTTAATTTTTTCTATTAAATTTATTTAGTAGAAATCTAAATTCATCTAAGAAACCTAAAAATTTGTTTTTTAATTATAAATGAAGCAGCTTTACCTGCTTTATTTTTTAATAAAGATTAGAAGATCTTTTAACAAATTTGGGGAAATAAAAAGCGTTTATGTTTTTAATAATATGGATAGAATTTTTTTTAAGTATTGCTCTTGCTATCGATTAAGTAGTTTTAATCGTTTAAATCTCTAAATGCTTTTGCATATCTTTCCGTTCGGTACTTTACTGAAATTTCTTTTTAAACGGTTATGCTTGAAGACCTTACCAGCATTGAAACAACACAAAATACTGCAAATGACGATAATATTTCAAAATATGGTGGCTTATTATGAATTACATGAAGCTCTATCTAGCATCCTAGTATTTATTTATAGTTATATGAAAGATAAAGAGACTCATCTTACGCATTTTTATATAACACATTTAATATAACACAGGGCTGTTACTGTAGACTATATTATTATTTATTTATTTATAGTTATGTGAAAGATAAACAGACTCATCTTAGGCATGCTTATATAACACATTTTATATAACACAGGGCTGTTACTGCAGATTATATTATTATTATTTATTTATAGTTATATGAAAGATAAACAGACTCATCTTACGTATGTTTATATAACACATTTAATATTACACAGAGCTGTTACTGTAGATTAAAACATTGTTCTTTTTACAAGCTAAAATAGAAGGAAGAAAATTATAGGAAAATGTTGAAGAAACAAATTTCTTGAAATAAAACCAGTAAACGTTTTGAATTAAAAATATTTTTTTATTAGGAGGATGGCAATCAGCGAAAACAATATAAATCAATCAAAGAAATTCTTTATAACCGTATGTTATAAAATTGTCTAGAACAGTCGATCGATTTCCCCAAAAACTGATTATTTTTTCCTGGCGAATTCAAGTAAGACTCGCGATTATAGTTTCTCGCTATGATAGCCATTGTTACACTTCACGGTCGTACAAATTTACCATCCTATTTTCAGATAATTTAGGAATAAATTTCTACAAACTACTAGCGTTTTCTTCCTTTAGAGTTAAATTTAAAAATAATTACATTACGCTCGATCTACGTATGTAAACTCAGAATAATAATATCTGTGTGAGATTTTAAGGTATGAGTTATTTTTAGCTAACCTTGACACACTGCTCATTTCTAACTGGATATTTTAAAGGAAATTTTTCATTTTATTTAGAATAGGAGGTTGATAATAGTTATTACCGAGCTCTTGCATTTAACAGAACAAAATTACTGTTACAACTCAAGTCGAGACTATAGATTTTTTGACAACAGCAAAAGGTAATTACATCTAGTATATTCCTCTCAGTGTCCTGACAGCCCAATTGGTTTCTTCTCGACCTCTTCACTTATCTTAATCTTTAAAACTTACCACCTTCTGTTATACGTTTCAGCATTAGATTTTATTATATTGCCCTTCGCAGGATAGTTGCCGAATCAATGAGCCAAATTGAACCCACATTTAGAATATATTAAAAATCTTGCAGGGGGAATAACCTGCTGATTTCCTTTAGCGGAACAAAATTGTATGCCTGAGTTCAATCGAAATGCCTTTTTTTTAAATAAATTGCAATAAATTTCGGTTTGAATGTATTGTTATTTATTTTTTTGCGAATTCCTTAAATTTTTTATCACTAAAAGATATATATATATATATATATATATATATATATATATATACACTCACTTCCAAAAGTTAAGCACGGACAGGAAAATGTTAATTTCCGTAAGCTAATCTGAATTAAAGAAGCTGAAATTTTCTGCAAAGGTAGAAGGAAGTATGCAAATATGTTAGGTAACAGCCAATCACGGTTTCGCGTCGAGAAATATGCAAAACAGGCAGTCGTATAAGAAGGCGGCATTGTGAAGCGTTACAGGGGTTGCATGTAAGTGCTGATGAAAGGTGTTTAGAACATTCGTACGATTTATTTTCAAGCTAGACGTGTTTCTATGACTTCCAAAAGACGAATAGAAGATTCTGAGCGCTGTCGGGCTGTCGGACGCATTGAAGCAGGACAGTCTATCACATGTTGCTTTTTTATTCGGCGTTCATCATTCCGTCATTTCACGATTATGAAAACAATTCCAAACCAGCCAAACAGTTGTCCGAAGACCAGTAGCCGGTCGTCCAAGGGTTACGACTCCCTCGGACGATCGATATATTGCTGTTGTAGCCAAGCGGAATCGAAGATCGACCTCCACACGTGTGACATCTATGATTGCAGC
This sequence comes from Dolomedes plantarius, assembly GCA_907164885.2. Classification (NCBI taxonomy): domain Eukaryota; kingdom Metazoa; phylum Arthropoda; class Arachnida; order Araneae; family Dolomedidae; genus Dolomedes; species Dolomedes plantarius. The sequence goes on from OU015500.1 coordinate 60,252,157, forward strand.
TGCTATTGGTAAGACGATATCTGCCACTACTGTTCGTCAAAGGCTACACGTGAATGGTCTGTACACTCGGGGAACACGAGTCTGTGTTCCTTTATCCGTCCATTCCAGAGGGGCATGATTAAAGTGGTGCCACCAGCATGTGAATTGGACTGTATCTGATTGGGGCAACGTTATGTTCACAGATGAGTCCATATTTGCCCTAAAACCCGATGATAAGCGTGTATGGGTCTGGAGGGAACAAGGCATACGCAATCGGCCCATGAACATCACCTAACATCACGCATTCCGCGGTGGAATCATCATGGTCTGGGCAGAGAATTCATTGGGATATCGCACCGTCCTGCACATCTACAGGCGAGGATCTGTGACGGCTGTACGGTATCGAGATGAAGTCCTAGACCCCACTGTGAAACTGTACGCTGCAGCAGTTGGTCTTTCTTTCGTTTTAATGGACAATAATGCCCGTCTCCATAGAGCTGCCATCGTTGACGACTTTCTGGAGAGTGAGGGGATTGCGCGTATGGAGTGACCGGCTTACTCGCCGGACCTTAAACCAATTGAAAATCTTTTGGATGCCCTAGGCCGTGCTGTATGTAGACGTTTCCCACCTCCAGCCACTCTCAGAGATTTGGAAACTGCCCTACAGGAGGAATGACGATTACTGGACTCTGCGGTGGTTCATCACCTCGTAACAAGCATGATCACACGCTGTACACTTTATATGAAGGTGAGGGGTGCTCACATACCCTATTAAAGTCGGTTTTTGTTGTTTGTTTTGCATTTAAACCTCATTTTGTTAATGAAACAAATATGACGTCATCTTATAATTTATGAAAATTCAATATTTTTTTTTATCTCTGTATGTAATTCTTTGTTTTGTTTCATGAATAAACACAGAGCTACTTACTTGCAGCATTTCATGTCAATCAAAGCAGTACTTGTCCATTTTTTCGTATTTTACCGCTCCATGCTTATCTTTTGGAAGTGAGTGCATATACATATATTAACGTTGTCGCATATCTCCACAAGAAATCGACAAAATTGCTCTTCTTTTTCCGCACAAGAAATCAAGAAAACTCTCATTTTAAAAATTTTCTTGAAAAATGAGAACAGCTATAGCATCTATTGCAGCTGTTGCAAAAATTGCTCTTTAGATGTACATGGAAAGAGGCTGAACTACGGTAAAGTGAACGTGATACAAAAAATGCTGATTTTGAAGTATAACAAAGTAAAATAAATAAATAAATAAATAAATTAATTAATTAATTATATATACAGAGGCTGTTCACACATTTTTTAGACGATGTATATTGTATTCACAAAACTAAATTACATAAAATTCTTGTGTTTTAAATGTTCTATTTGACATCCCTTATTCTGAACTATCTTTCGACACCGCAATTTCCAAGATAATAATGCCTTTTGAAGTGTCAGAAGAGGTATTCTATCCCATTCCTCCTGAACAGCTTTCCAGAGTCCTGTAAGGGTTTTGGGACGACGCTTGGATAATGCAGATTTTAAAAGTCCGAAAGCACAAAAATACATAGGTGATACATCGGGAGATTTAGTAGGGATATCAGTGAAGGGTATGGCCTCGATACCAGTTTTTTGTTCCATTTCTTTTAGGAAATTTACAGTGGATTTTGATGTGTGACTGCTAGCTTTGTCCTGATGGAGTCTCACAGATTGATGGCACTGTGGGTAAAGCGATGGTATTTCATTCAGAAAAAGTGGCGATAAAATATGTTCTTCATAGTATTTGGAGTTAATCTTGACATTTTTTCCACTCTCTTTAATTTTAACTTGCCATTATAAGAAAAACCAGCAACAATCATGAATCCCTTAGAAAAACTTTTTTTCGATTCTTTGAACCATGTACTTAATTTTTTTTCTCCCCTTTTATGATAATAAATGGCTCTATTTTTGTTGCAATCATTTAAATACACCCATGATTCATCTATTGTGACAATTGTTTTCCATTTTTCTTTGGATAAGTGTTTCTCATATAGAATTTTGCAGCGTGTCCTGCGTTCAGCGATATGATTTGGAAGAAGACGATGCACATTGCGTTTTTTCGCTTTCTTAAGATTTAAATCAACGTTTATCATTTTGTTTACAGTGGACACCGAGCATTTTAATGATTTTGCAACTGTCGTTTAACTAAGGGGATTTTCTTTTAACATTAAACAACGTACCTTTGCAATAGTCGAAGATGTCCTATTTTTCCTTGGATACTTGTTTGGAATTTTTGTCCCACTTGAGGCTCCAATTTGACGTTTTTTTCCTTTCTTGTTGACGATATTACCTATCGACGCCTTAGATATCACAAAACCATGACTCTCACTTCGTTTTTCGATAACGGAGTATGGCTATTTCTCTTCGGAAAGAGCATAAATGTAGCCTTCGAACCACTGCTTTGTTAAAAACGCCATTTTGAATAGAAACAAAACTTTCAACCGCAGAAGATAATTTTGACTTTTAAAAACATAGTATATTTGCAATTATTTCTTTTGCAGCAAATGATTTTTTATTGCCGCTAACCAAAATCGTCTAAAAAATGTGCGAATAGCCTCTGTATATATATATAAGATGTTTTAAAAGTCTTTTGACACAATCGAAAACTTTATTAAAAGTATATGGAATTGGAACACGGTGTTTTTCGATTGATTGATTTCCTTGAATATTTTTTTTACTTTGTTATACTTCAAAATCAGCATTTATTATAGCACGTTCTCTTTACCGTAGTTGAGCCTCTTTCCATGTACATCTAAAGCAGTTTTGCAAGAGATGGAATAGATGCTACAGCTGTTCTCATTTTTCAAGAAAGTTTAAAAATTGAGAGTTTTATTGATTTCTTGTGAGGAAAAAGGAGAGCAATTTTCTTGATTTCCTGTGGAGATATGCGACAACGTTCATTTGAAGGGCACCGAAGAAAAAGCTTATTCAAAAGGCAGAAAATTGAGAAACCGGAAACTCGCATAATTGCTACAACTGTATTCCTTAAAACACGGGCAGCGGTTGAAGATTAGTTTGATATATTTTTTCCCCAACAAGAGGTTTATGTATTAAAGTAATTAACTTAATGAAAAATACCTTTAAATAAATTAACGAGATAGGAAAAATAAGTTTTTATCTCATATAGATTTTTTATAATAAGATTTAAAATGCGTTAAGACCTTAGACTTATTGTGTTTAAACAAAATAAATATCAAATTTTAGAGGAACTTCTATTAGCTTTATGTCATTATTTTTTAATTAAATTTTTTTGGTTGTTTATTGGTTGTTATTTGGTTGTTTCTCTCGGTATGGAAAAACGTCACATTTCGTACTTTTCATGAGTGAAGTAAATTTTTGTTTTTTTATATAAGCCTAAAAAAAATGTGTTTGGAGAAAAATTAATATTTTCTTAGTTACTTGACTTAAAAGGATTAACTAATTGATTTTAAGAATTTTATATTTATCTGCGTTCCTAAAGGATCTTAAATTAAGTTTTTTGTAATGTAAAGAGGGGAATTCTTAATAATTATGAAATATAGTTGTATTAAACAAATGCGCATAACTTGATAATTACTTTAACACTAGAAAGGCGGAAATTTTTTCTTACTGACTGAACGCTGTCATTTTGACGGTTAAATATAAAATCAAGAATTTAAAATATTTAATTTTTTTTAAATGGTAAATGCTTTAATTTTGAACTATTTTATACCAATATATAATAAATTAGAATATATTTAAATATATTTTAATGCAGGTATGCCGTGCTGACAGCCTGGTATGGTTTATCCGTAAAAATATATGTATAGTTTGTGCAGTCCTTATTTTTCAACACCAATATTTCCGAAAAGCCAATATTTCCATTATTTGCAAAAGGGGGAAGAGGCGAAAAGGAACAAACATTTTTCCGGTATTATTTTCAAGATTTCTGCCTGTTTACTATATTGCCGTCAAATTGACAGCTTTCAGTATAAGTAGGTATACAACACATTTTATCCCTCTCTTCACTATTGAATATAATTTTGTAAATGGGTGTGCATATTTCGCTTAAAATTAGAAAAAAGTCATAAAATTTCAGAAGCCTGAGGATATAAATTCAGACATAGCGCTCATTAGTATGTCTAAAACCGTCAAAATGACGGCAGCCGTCTTTCTAGAGTGAATATGTAATCAAATGCATAATCGCAGGACCTTACAGATCTGTAAGATGGCTCGGACTTTTGAACATAGGGGTCCCTTTCAAATGAACATACAAAGTAAGTTCATAATTTATATAAAAACTAGCTGTTTACCCAGCATTGCCTGGGTATTTACTTATCCCAATTTTTCAGTAGACAGTAAAAGGAATGAATTCTACCTATAATGTAAAATCGAAGTAATTTTATTTCCCCATCCCCCTAATTATGATAGTTTCTGAACTTGCACTTAAACGACATCGGGAGTGTCCCTATTCACTTCAGCTACCCCGAAAACTATGGATTAGATATCATTTGAACATTGTCGGTCATTTTGGACATTTTATAGTTACCCCTTCTTCCCCCCTCACCCCCCCCCAAGACTGATGGGGTTTGATCTTGCATTTAAACGCCATCCGGAATCACTATTCTTCTCAGTGACCCCGAAAACTATGGATTCGACACTACTTTCGGTCATTTTGGACATTTAATTTTTCCTCTCCTTCCACCTCCCCCCCCAAGGCTGATGGGGGCCAAACTTGCACTAAAACGGCATCGGAAGTGACACTATTCATCTCAGCTACCTCGAAAACTATGAATTCGACACAAATATCAGTCGTTTTCGATAATTTTTTCATGCCCCACTCCCCTCCTATGTACAGTAGGTCATACACAGGCCGGTGGTGGCGGTATTATGCTTTGGGGACGTTCTCTTGGGCGTCTCTGGGACCCGTGGTTGTGGTAGAGCAGACCATGAATGCTACAGGGTATCTGAACATCATTGCGGACCAGTTGCACCCTTACATGGCCTCTGTTTTTTTCCAGCTGGAAATGGAATGTTCCAACAGGACAACGCCCCGTGTCACAAGGCTAAAATTGTGTTGGAGTGGTTCCAGGAACATGATGCTGAATTCCAGTTAATGTCCTGCCCGCCTAACTCACCGGATCTCAATCCGATAGAACACATTTGGGATGTCATGGGACGGCAGCTCAGAGTTCAAAGACCACCAATTCGCAATATCTCGCAATATATATATATATATATATATATATATATATATATATATATATATATATATATATATATATATATATATATATATATATATATATATAGAGAGAGAGAGAGAGAGAGATAGATAGATATTTTAGAGCTTTCTCTTTGCAGATTATTTTCAGTTATTCAACAGCATTTTGTGCTCTCTCAAAATTGATATATTGTTGCCCCCACTCAATCTGCTCTTTCTGAGACACTGCGCGACGGTTGAAATTTAATTTTTAAGATGTTAAAATCTCTCACTCCATACCCAATGGAAGTAAGGAAAATATTCTGAAGAGTAAATGAATTCGTAATACTTTCAATAAAATTTTATCCTAAGTGAGAAAAAAATCGATAAATTTGGTTTTGCATTGAAATTTGATTAAAAATTCATTTTAATTTTGTGCATATTGTCAATTTATCTATTATCTCTTCGTACGAAGTTTCACATGTCCAAAGAATTTCTCGCAATAATTAAAAATGTACAGGGTGTTTCAAAAAGAATCACCTGATTTAAAAAAATCATAGCTGTTCATCTTTTAATCCGTTTTCATCGAATAATGTATAAGTAGAAAGAGGGAAATGTCGAGTTTCACGCAGTTGCCGACAAGTAGCGCTAATGTTCTTCCTCCGCCCGCTACTTCAGTGTTTGAAAGATGGCGAATGCACAACAGAAATCAAAAAATCATCCGATTAAAAAAATCATAACTATTCATCTTTTAATCCGTTTTGATCGAATAATGTATAGGTAGAAAGAGGGAAATCTCGAGTTTCCCGCAGTTGCTGACAAGTACGCTAACGCTCTTCCTCCGCCCGCCACTTCAGTGTTTGAAAGATGGCGAATGCACAACAGAAATCAAAGAATCATCCGATTTAAAAAAAATCATAACTATTCATCTTTTAATTCGTTTTGATCGAATAATGTATAGGTAGAAAGAGGGAAATCTCGAGTTTCACGCAGTTGCTGACTAGAAGCTCTATCGTTCCTCCTTTGCTCCTTACTGCTGTTTTTGAAAAGATAGCGAATGTACAACAGAAATCATTTTGTGTTCTACGCTTTGCGAAGTGTGAGTCAGTAACAACTGTTCAGATTGATTTTCGTCGACAAAACCTTGGTAGATTGAAGTTCCTACCTCTTAAAGTATTAGGCGATGGTATAAACAATTTCAAGACACGGGTTGTGTGTGTACACATAACGGCCGTGGAAGCAGTGTATGCAGACATGCTCGCAAAAGTTTGGGAAGAAAGATTTGCCTACCGTATAGACATATGTCGTGCATCCAAAGGTGCGCATACTGAGCATCTTTAATTTGGTTTGTAAAAAAGCTTTATGATTAGCCATGTAATATAAAATTTATTTTAAGTTTCTATGTTCAATATTTTTCATAATATACTCATTTCAAATCGTGTGATTAGTTTTGAAGCACTCTGTATATATCAATCCTAGTAGATCAGGGTTAATTATTGTAAGAAAAGCATTGGTTTTGAAATCAGTATTTCTATTCATAAAAGCATGGTGAACTTATGGATATAAGCATATCAGCGTGGGCAGAACACCGTATCAAACACATATCCATACAGTCTTTTTATTTTGCGATTTTCAACTCTGTCAGTAACAGACTGATGTTGCGCAGTTGGAAAGTGTCGCAGTATTCGTGCTTTAAAACAGGATTGAGTCAGCTTGTTTATTTAACGGTTAATTTAGTTTTGAGCAGTTTTTGCAACTAAATTCTACTTCTAGGTACGTTAATTGCCAATTATCAAAAGGGAGAGACAGAAATACAAAGTAAAGGTGAGAAAATAAGGCCCGTTAGTCACATTCATTCACTCTACTGGTCTTTTTCCTCATAAAGTTTCTAGTCCGTAATTAAATTGGACAAAAAAACCCAGCCATGGCCTTGGTTACTAAGTCAATGAGGAATAAGGCAATTGGTTCAAAAGATAAAGGAACAAAGAGAGTGACACATTGACTTTCCGAGGTAAATATTCTTAAAATTCCTCTAATGGCTACTAATAATGAACCATTTAACTTAATCTGTTAGATCACAAAATATGTTGTTATTTTATTCATATGAAGCCTCATTTTCTCATCCATAATAACTTTGTCACAATTACGATTATGAAAAATTACCTGACCATATCATCATAACTCTTTTCAACTACGATTCGCTTTGCAAAACAAAAACATCTTTAGTAACCCATAGCTCGTATCAATATTTAAGAATTTGCCAACTTCTCTATGGCGGCCAGATAATGGTTCAGAAGGAAAGTGGCCGTTTTGAGGGGTGGCCGTGGAAAGGGGTTTATATATATATATATATATATATATATATATATATATATATATATATATATATATATATATATATATATATATATATATATATATATATAAATGTAGCAGCATTTAATTTTTTTAATTTTAAAGAACTTCCTTACTTGAGTTTCACCTCGAAAACCAGCCAAAAATACTTTTTTCTTACAACCTAAATTAATTTTAACAGATATGAGCTTGCCCTTCGGGAATAATACGTGACGCCACAACTGGAAATCTTACGATTTGAAGTCCAATAATCTTCTTCAATTTAAATTTTAGATCATGAAGTGCCGTCTTCATTTCAAATCCATTTCAGAAGGTAAGAGTTTCCATGGAAGAATCTAAATTCCTGGAGCCTTTTTATGACAATTTCAGGGCCTCTGTAAAAGGAGTGTTCAGCAAGATATTTGGTATGGCAAAATAAATAAGTGAAGGGGATAAACGAAATAGTGATGAGAGTTCTAGTCACTGAGATAGTAAGGAAAAGTTTTATGGCAACAGAAGAAGAATTTTACAATCGAAGATTTTTACAAATAGAAAATATGATAGGAAAAAGGGATGTGACGAAATTTAAAAGTGTTACACTAAGCGACATGGGTAATCATAAGAAAATTTTGGAGAGAATTTCAGCATTAGCAGCAGGCTGCAATAGTCTAAGAGAAATTAAATATTTATATATTGAGGACATACATAAATTCTCTATGTTTTATTTATGTATCAATATCTCTCTCTGTACACACACATATATATACATATACACATGCTTACTTACACTTACTTACACAAGCACACACACACACACACACACACACACACACATATATATATATATATATATATATATATATATATATATATACACCATAAAATCTTTAGTATAATACGCACTTTTTTTCACATTTAAGTCTGCAAAAATGAGGTTGTGTATTATACTCGTATACAAAAAACATATTTTTAAATACTGAATAAACGACGAACAATAGATGAGCTGTATTATAGTGAAATTGATTAAGACTGATAATATGACATTATTGTTTGTTTTAAATTAAAAATTTAAGTTTTTTTTCTACCCAATTTGACGGTTTCGTTTTTCTTATTACGAATTTTATTCATGTTAATAGGTATTTGTGCAATGTTTAAATAAAATATTGAAAAATTATGAATGCGTATTATAGTCGAATTTTAATTTTGTCCGAAAATTTCGTGCAAAATCAAGCATGCGTATTATACACGTGTGCGTATTATAGTCAAGATTTTACGGTATACATATTTGCGATCATAGCTGCCAGCTTTATAAGGCGCTAAATTATCAATGGTGAAAACTATTAACGTTTAATTCATTCATGTATGTTTAAATCAACTTCTATCAGGTAGTTCCAATTTTCACTGATCACCTTAAAAATCGTTAACCAACTACCTACGACTGCACCCTAGTGATTAAACAAAATGTTGGCAATTTAGAAGCGTAACACACACAGAGATAAATATCACTGCATTATTTCAATACACCATTTCCTCTTCCCTGCAAGTAGGCTAAAAATAATGAATTATTGTTTTGGCTGTTATCGAACAGGGTGAAATTCAGCAATACATCGACCTGAATAAGCGTCGTACAGAAACTCCTCTGTGTTACATGATCTGTTATAATAAACGGATTAGTATATATAAAGTATACATAAAACTCATATGAAAGCTACTGTCACGATGTTCTCTATGAAATAATGAGTGTGAGTGTTATGCCAATTCATTTCGTGTCACGGTATGAACATTATATCGATTGGAGATTACAGCGATCAAATTGGTAACAAATTGTTCATATGGAGAGTTACAAAATATGACTTGATTCAATGAAGGAAAAAATTTCCAAATGTATATATCAGGTGATTCTGGCCTGTTTTATCGAAGCTGGAAATGTAATGACCTTATTATAATTTAGTTTGATATAGGGCCATTTATTTTAAGTAGAACTGGGCTTTTAAAATCTAACTACTTCGATAAGCGTTTTTGAAGATGTTTATCTGTTGTTGCAATTCCCATCAGAGTGTGGGGCGGAGACCCCAGTTTCTTATTAAGGATATATCACAATAGTATGGATTTTTACATTATTATCTTTGAACAATTTTAATGAAATAATTTTTTACGAATTTATCGAAACGCCAAAAATTATCTACTGACATAATGCCAAAGCTTTGTTAAAATTGATCTAATGGTTGTAAAGAGAGCCATTACTTTCATTTGATTACTAAATGGCTTCATCATAATATAAACCAACTTAATAGCATAATGAAAAAAAATTCTCTAAACAATTTTAATGGATGTAAGTAGAGGGATATATTTTATATTTCATATCTACCCGATTTACAATTAATGGTTCGTATAAGGGTTTGTAAATTTAATATCAATTATTATGAAATAATTATTTAAACAATTGCTCTGAATAATAATCTGGGTGTAACTGGGTGTAACATCTTTTCACCCTTAATATTTAGTAGACTCGCACTGCATGAACTATTTAAATAGCTCATTTTATGAAATATTATCTTGAATAATTGAGCCAAACAATTAAAACAACACGTTTTATGAAATACAGAGCTGTCAAAAAGTATCGACTGGAATGAAATAAAATTTTAAGGGTTGTGACTATGATATTTAAAAACATACATTGTAATGAAAAGCCGGAAGTAAAAAAGTAAAGGAAGCCACACAGAGAACAACAAAAATAATCTCATTTAGACAAAAAATTAAATGTTAAGGTGTTTTCTCCATATTAAATCAGTCACAACTTTTAAAATTAGTTCAGGCTTTGAGAATAGAGCACAAGGATCGGTACAGAAATGTTTTAAATGAAAATGAAGAAAATGTGAATCTGTTTTCAAAATCCTTTTTTGTAGTACCTGATAGTTGTGATTCTGTTTTTGAATCCGTAGTTTTCTTTGTATTTCAATGAAATATATGTCGGATTTCTGGCAAAAAGTTCCTTTCAGAAAGTTATATTCAAACTGATAGAATTCCACAATGGTAACTCCTTTTACTAGAAACATGATAGCATTTAATTCGTACGCATAATATAACCCGACAAAGATTTTAATTTATTTTGCATCGCTTTTGAAAAAAAAAAGGAATTTAAAAAATATTAAAGCTCAACTTTTCTATCAAATCTCGTTGTTTCTCAGCTATTTTATGCAGAACCGGTAAAAAGTAATCCAAGTTAATATAACTCTTGCATCGGTCTTAAGGGCTATCTTATAACAGTACGATGGACAGCAATGTAAACGTTTATAAAACAGTACTGTGATCTACCTTTCTTTTGAAAATTCATCGGAAGTTATTTCCAAAACAGAGACTTAAGACTAAATACTGAACGAGACAGATTATTTTGTAAGTATTCCTTCCCACGTAAATGAATCAGTCCTAGGACAGATTTGTTTAATACTATATGTTAAACTAATTCTAATTGATTTGCAGAAAATTTAATATGCAGGTTTAAGCAGACATACAAATTGAGTAATCAAACAGTTATTTTTCTAGAATTTATGCGACATTAATATATATATATATATATATATATATATATATATATATATATATATATATAAATACCGTACCAAACTAAACATTTAACGATCCATTACGATAGCATCAACAGAATTTTTACAGAAGTATTTTGAAATATGATCTCTGTCAAAAAAACCAAGAAATGGGGGATTTATTCACATAGAGAATGAAATATTTATTACTTAATTGACATTCCCCTAAGTAGAGAGTTTTAATCTTATATTTAAATAAGGACATAAAATTAACTTAATCTCATATTTTAATAAATCAAGTCATTTAATGACTGCTGAAATTCAATTCAACGGGTTTCATCAGAGCACTCATTCCCTTCCGTATAAAGGTAAATGGCTCGAAACATCTAAAATCTTGAAACTGTTACTCTTTTGAATATATGTTATATTTTAAAGACAGTATATAGAAACGTTATAAAGTTGAAAATGATTAACAGTGATCGAATCCTCAGATCGAATCCCGGCGTCGCGCCACGAAAAATACCTCCGTTTGTATCGTCCCTTCATAGGGGGTAATGCTGTCCGCCTATATGGTTCCCCCATTATAAAATGGACAGTAAAACTGCGGTGTAGTATAGGCGAATGTTGGACGACAAGTGCCTCTTCTTAAAGAAAAAAAGATTAACAGTGAAAAGTACAAAAAAATCGTTTCGATATTCTTTTACAATTCGGAAACTACTTTTGAACGTATAACTGTAATATACAGAACATTATTTATTTATTTTTCGGTTTGAGTTGATTGCACTATGGTCAGTTGTTCTACTGAAGGGTAAATTAAACCGCGAGCCACAGTTTAAAGCCGATTTCGAATAGCTTCGAACATTCATGCTAGCAGTGAAGCTCGATGCCACTCGTACCCCACTTTCTCTAAATTTTTGCTGATGATTGATAAAAGTGGTCTTCCAACCTATAAAGGCATGAACAATCGCCTTTCTGTATCGCAATTCGTGAAGGACGACAGGGGAGAAATCTAGGTCTATGGCCACTAAGTACGTTGGAGATGTAAATCTTTATATAAGAGACCACTCTCTTTAGGATATGTTCCATGAAAATTTTCAGCTTTGATATTTTTAAATTTGCACTGCAATTCGTGAAAGACTATTATAGTTTTTCCTTTGTAGGCTGGAGGATTACTTTGTCAGTCCCCAGGAAAATATTTAGAGACATACCACATTTAAATTCCATGCCGGAAATCCCATAACAAATTCCAAACCTAAGTACACATGGATGATGAATACACCGGAGATTTAAATCTTTGCAGAAGACACTTCTCTTTTCAGGGTGTGTTCCAAGCACCTTTTCACCGTTTAACTAGAAGATACAGAACTCATTTATTCTTTTCATCAGAAGTCAAAATTTGAATAACTGCTTTTCTATAACTTCGGGGAACAGTATGAATATGTTTCAGTCGTATGATGAGGAAAAAATTGAAATTCTCATTGTCGTACGCAGTTGACGACATAAACAATCTAACAACTTTCAAAAAGCATTCAGCTCAAATATGCCGTCATAAGAATAAAGCGTGAATGCTAAATCTATTACAAATCTGCCTATTATGATAATGAAAGCGGAGGCGTTGTGGTCCCTTTGAAGGCGCAGCTAAGTCCATAACTTGTAAGACAAAGTCAGGGGTTAAACGTAATAAACAAAACTTAGATGGATGACTTTTGGGTGTAATGCTAATGCGGCACGATCAAATTCCATATTTCAGTTACGATTGTCGACCTCGTGTGTCCGTTAGGAGCACGGTTAGACGATCCATGACTGCTAAGGGTCAAGGATTGATCTGAAGTTGAGTGTTTAATAGATTTGAATGACAAAAGATGGAGGGGAAAGTGGGTTTGGTTTTTGCTGAAGCTTATTTAACATAACCAAGCGGTAACGCTTAATGGCGTGGAGTGTTTAGTTATATACCTAGAGCTTTTTTTTTTTAAACATTAGTGACACCGATTTATAAGATGATTGTTGATATATAATTTCCTGTTTGTTAGTGAAAAAGTGAAATGAAAAAGATAACCCGAACAAGATTTCAAAAATTTATGCTTTTTGATTTCCTTAACATAGTACTATGATTAAATATGATGAAAAATGAGTTATGTGTAATTGAATCGAATCTCCAGTGAAAGGGTAGAATATTAAAAAGATAAACATACATGCGAAAAAAGTATTAAATTATTACATTATTTTTTTTTTAGGATTCTAACTTGAAAAGGTTAAATAAGACTCTCTAGATGAAAAATGACTGGGTAAAATAAATTACCTTTCTCTGTAGTCTAATGAGATTAATAAATGTCATTTGGTCACAAAAATAATTTTAATAGAGATTGATTAAACTTAATTCTTGTAAAACTGATTTAACCTAATTTACCTGGCATGGAAATATTTATATTACCATATATATTTATTAGTAAACATGAAATAAAAATATAAATGTTCTTAGAAATTATAACTCGATAAAGTCCTTGAAAATATTAAAATTTTCTCATTACTGATGACTAATTTTATTTCTCAGCAAACTGATTATATTCATGAACGATTGCACTTTAGGAACCTGTATCTCTGGTGTATTAATTTAAGGTTAAAAAATATTCAAGAATTTCTAAGAAGATAAAAAAATAAAGACCAATATAAATGTTGATAATGAACTCTGTTGGAGGGTTTCCAAATGCTTGTTTCCTATAAAATTACTGGAGTTTCTGTTACATGTAGACCCAACTTATAAACAGGATTATAACAAGTATAATACTACTTATATGTAATTAAATATAAAATTATTTATATATTTTATATTAATATATTAGAATTAAGCATATTTATTGTAAGTTTAATAACGAAGCAAATATATATAGTTTAAATAAAGGAGTAAAGCATTAACTGAAATGCATAAATCAAAGTAAATTTTTTAAGTAGATTAATAATACTGCATTTAATTCCAATACTAAATAACATTATGTTAATTATATTTTCGTGTTTCTTTTAGCTAAATATTTTATCGTAAAAAGGATATGAATGTAAAATAAAAGAATTTCTTTTTCCGTAATGGAAAATTAGCTGAATTTAAAAAATAAACAACCTGATAAACAAAATTTGTTTTATTTATATGGTCGTCCACAGAGACAGATTTTTCATTACTTACTTTCAACTTGAAAGGTGTCAGTGACGGATTATTCCAATTTCTAGTTAGTCATCAGATAATTCGTTTTAGACTCTCTGATTACTAAACTCGAGAACAATTCTGAGAAAAAGCTTTTTAAACTGAAAGGAAGAAAAAGAATGACTGGTGTGAAACATTTAGATGGTTTACTGTGGGACTTTAATATTTTCAGTGTTAAAGCCAAAACTTTCTGTCTTGAGTGCATTATGTAGTTATGACTGTTGAAATATTGAAGAAAACTGTACATCATTTCCACTCAAAAGGCTAAGAACCATCTCAACACATTTACACACAATTAAAACTCTTAAATAATATTCTGTATGATATAGAAATTAGCTAATGATGAACCAACCCATCACGAATTTAACACTAAGGCTTATAAAGAAGTGTCATTTCACATGAGAGATCAAATGGCATTCTTATCAGTGTAAGAAATGACAAAGCTCCTCTCTTAAAGTATTGTTGGAAGGGTGCGGAGATATGTGTCGGCTACTTCATAAAACTATCAAAATTCTTTATTTCACCTGTAAACCTTTTTTAGAATCAAGGAAGGATTCAGAAACCCCCCCCCCCCTAAGAGGACTTATGCGTGCGTACTCTCTCATCTCAATTAGCCAACTACCAATGACGACACCACCAATTTTGCAGGTACATATGCCTTTTCTTGCAACGTCCACTCAAAGTACAGAAGTGAAGGTGAGACCAATTGACATAACGCTTAGATTCTGTGCGCGAATTGAGGAGTTTGTTCGGTGTAATCTGGGGTACTCCTCAAAGTTTCTGAAAGCTTAACACATTGTATAATAAGCTTATAGTGCGGTCAGTAAAGTGTGCTTGTTACAAATTATTAATGTGTGTATTTTGGTGTAGTTTCAACTAAAGAATATCCTTACGGTTTATCGGAATTTAATATTTAGGATTAAAATTTACTCGATTGACCTTGAAAGAAGATACTGAATTTTGCGATACGTTGACTATAAAATATCAATATCCCTGTAAATTCCGCAAATGAAGCAGTTTATATAAAGTACGTGTCCCAAATATCGCCTACTTTAACTTTTTTTCGACATTTCATCCACTTTTTAGTTTCTGATTAGTCTGGAAACTGAAAGAACATCCCTAAGAACTATTTCCTTTGGTATCCTGGGATCAACCAGCTCCAAAACCAGTGCGTTTAAGTTATGTAGCTAAATTGGAAAAATTGAAATTTCCAGTGAACTCCAGAGCGGTTCCTAATATCGCCTACCTCTGTTCCTCTTACCGCCTACCAGGCGAAATTAGGAGCACCTATTAAAAGGCGTTGCTTGCAAAGTCTCTGTTTAATGCACTTTAAAATGGTATAAGCAAAATTAGAATTTGGATGCACCTACCTGGTCATTCACTGGATTCTGATTCTTTGGGGCCAAAGTTTGCGAAGGCAATAGGCAAAACAACTTCAGACGCCATATAGTTTCTGTTGTCAGTGATAACTAAGAAGTTACTGCATTTTCTCATACATAGCGCGAATCATACTTTAGAAACACGAGTAGGCAATTTTAGGTACAGGGGCGATATTTGGGACCCTAATCTTTAGAAGTACTTTCAAAAAGTAAATGTATAAAAACCTTCAAAATATATGGAATGTTGATGTCATAATTATTTCATTTTTAAAGAATATATTAAAAGTAAGTCTATCACTCAATTTCTGTTCTTCATTTTGAAAACTGCCTAAGTTATAATACCGGGGGGGGGGTGAATAACATTCTCCCCTATTCAATAGATTTTATAGAATTGAATGACTGAATTTCATGCATTTGAAAAGAAATATATGATTCATGCCATGCTTTTAGATTATCTTTCGCTGAATGTGAGATTCTTCTATAGGTTAAAAGAAAGTTTGCATGAAAAGACGTCAAAGCGTCAAATAAATGACCTAAACGTTAATTCACCATCGGTAAATCCTTCGTTTACTTTTAATATTCAGTAAAGTTTAAGTTTTCTTTTTCAAATTACTGAAATTGTTCACCTTTAGAATTAAATAACTACATAAATATATGTCTTTTGATTCTGATATAAAATTTTAAATCTTCGTCAATTAAATTGTAATTTTTTAAGAAAAAGTATTTATGGAAATTTAATAGATAAATAAGTATTAGAAATATAAATTATAAAAATATTAAATTAATATTTTTCAAACCAAGAATACCCTTGAAAAATTACGCAAAGTTCCTAGAATTAAGGCTGAATTGATAGTACATAAATTTTTATGAATGTTACATCCATTAAACACATTCTCTCACATTCTCATATAGACTGTTGGAAATTGTATCGTCAAAACCCCGCAAGGAGGCTGCAGCAAATTTCAGGCTACAGACTGGACACGACTGCTTGGCAGAACATCTGTTCAAAATGGGTATATTTCCTACCAACGTTTGCCCGATCTTCAGGGCAGGCGTTATGAATTCGGATCCCCTCCTGACTTGCCATGGACTTGACAGAATATCCCAGAGAAACGGAGACATCAGCAAATTGTATTGGGATGCAAAGGCCAGTATGAACTCTCTTTGTGACCGAACTTTTTGATCGTGTATATATTGTCTAGTTTATTTTGTTTCTAGTTTTTATCGTTGGTTTCTAGTTTATATTGCTGTTTTGTTTTGTTTCCTGATCCTTTGTAATGTAGTGGGTGGCCTGATATGTATGGATTAATTTCCGGAATAAAGCATACGGAATGTAACATACACACACATTCTTATATAACAATCGTGGTTTGACAGCCATTTAAATATCTGCATTTGATTAAGACATGAACCCTTAACGAGGGCCATACCTCAATATGAATATAAATTTTGTCATGTGTAAAAATAAAACATGTCTGCTAAATTGAGTTTATATTTTAGTGCTGAAAATTATTTTTACATAATTTTTAGGGTACTGTGCAAGGATAATCTTAATGGTTTCTGACAGAGTAATTTTTTCAAATGTTGAAGGATATTAATTGATACAATCATTGCTTAAAAGTAAGAAATGAAAATTTACCACAAAGTTTTATCTTTGTAGCGTAAATTTATTATGCAAGATGACATATTGAAAGTAACTAGTTGTTTGAAACTATTTCAACCTCTTTATACCAGTCAATGTCACACGTTAGAGAGAATAACATTTTAAGTTATAATTGCAAAAGCTATAATAAAACAACGAGTGCATGGTTTCACTTGAACTCCCCCTTCATTAACTGAAAATAATATATATGTTATCGAGAAATGTTTGTGCTATCCAGCATTTTAATTGAATCGGTAATTTTGAAAAGGAGTCATCTCCACTTTTCAAAAACCCATATCCACTTTTTTACAACTTTTCTGCCACCCCCCCTTTAAATTAAAAAAATATTAACAAATTATATTTTTGCATCAGGATTGATGCCTTATAAACATAATAAATACTAAATTTACTCTAACTACTAATGCATGAAGGCGAGTTATAGTTTTTTGCTTCTCATGAAAAATTTAAAAAAATGGAGATGACTCCTTTTAAAAATGATCGATTCAATTTAAATGAAACACTAGATAAATGAAATGGATAGTCTTGTGGGCATTTGTGAGGAAATTGAAAGGCATCTTCCTCAGTTGGTTACAATGATTAACGTTATAGATGGAATTATGCTTTAAATATTTGTTAAAAAAAGTTCAGAACATTATGAACACCTGAGTGGAGCGATAGAGTGATTCAAAACCACTCTAAACAAAGAACAGCACTTCCTCTCAGTTTAGTAACCTTATATATTCAAAACTTTGACTGAAGAAAAAGTGAGAGGAATACGAACAAAAAATAATGAAAAAATGAAGTCGACGAATCCCATGCTGCAGTGGCCAAATATAATGACAACGAAATTAAACTCATAGATTATGACTAATGTTCTCACTTAATATTAGAGAAGCAGATCAATTATTTTCAAGTGAATGAAATTTTGGGTAAAAAGCTAGTCCTAAAACGTTGTTATCATCTTCAGTGTCCTTAAAATGAGAAAACAATACTTTTTTTCTCCTTGTAAGCTACTTTGGAGGGTTAAGTGGCATCAAAACGTAAGAACTGACGAGAATGAATCTTTTCTCAAATATCGATCAAATACAAATCCTCACATCAGTTCAATAAATCCTGGATAGAAATATATAAGTCATTAGCTTCAGTTACTCAAATGTAGGGCATTATGGCATAGATGGGTATGTTTAGGCAAGGGATAACTTAACTCCAAAAAGTGAAGCTCAGAACTGAATCTAAACTAATTATCAAATCAAAATACAATGAAGAGGAAACTTTGAAACCATTTTTAACGAATGATATTTTCAGATTGCATCCTCAAGTTGCTGGTCTCTGACATTCTACCCCTTCTCCCGCAGTTATAGAAACTGGGACATTAAAATTCTTCTAGGATCAAAATATGCGGTTCACAAGACCATAACAGTGGCTGCCCAACGATCCCGATGCTACATGTTGAGTTTTTCTTTTTTTCTTGTTGGAAAATATCTGTAAAAGATCCAATTATGCAAAGTTTTTACACTGACTGCTCGAAGGAAACTGAAGAGAAGATATCAACCAAGAAACTGCTTTATACGCTTAAAAATCGGAAACAAGACAATGTGCTGACCTATTTACTTTGTCAAGGGCGGTCATACTATAACACTTTTTAAGTTTGCAGTTATATTAAAAATCATTGAAGATCAAAAGTGATTCTGAAAATTTTTAGCTGCTACGTAATTTTTTAGGAACACTTTGACATCTTTGATATCTAAATATGTATTTAGGCTACAATTTGTTTATTTTAAGATTCAGTATCGCTATTTTCCCAAGAGTTTTTTTTTATAATTTTTAACTTTTCACATCTATGTCCGTGAAATCTTGAAAGAATATCTCAAATTTCGTTTGCTTTTATTCTCAGGAAACCCGATAACGTTCGAATATCATCTTGATTCGTTCCATATTTTGCAGTTTTTTTTTCAAACTTCCTTCTCGTATTTCACGACTGACGCAAGAAATCGGCCTTAAAAGCCTGAAACCTACTCTGTGGCAAATCGCTCAAACAGAAACAATAGCCATTTTCCGACACCCACTGCAAAGTACAAAAAGACACGCTTAAATAACAATTACTAGACGTTGGGAAACTGTTGAAAAAACAGACGGCAAAAGACTGGAACTCGGGTTACCAAGCGCGAATAAAAAAAAATACCCTTAACAAATCACTCCAGTAAATGATGGAAGAAGATATTGATAAAAAGATAGAGCAACTCGGGTGGGGTGGGGTGGGGTGGGGGGAAGGAAGTTTGGCTTAAAGGTAAAAGCTTTATCATGCCGTTGGAGCCTTGCGCAAATACATTAAGGTCTGCAAAATTCAAAGTTCAGGTTAGAATAGCCATTTGGAGTTTAAATGTTTTCTTTGCGGGATAAAAGATTCAATGGATGATTTGATACAGTTCGATTTTTTTTTTGTATATTTAAAGTTTTGTTTTTCTAACGAGATGATGTCATTGACTTTCATAAAATAAGTTTTGTAATATTATGGTATGCAAAATAGTACAGATTAAAAATGATTTAAAGTAATACATGAACGTTCGAGTTTTTGTTTTAATAACCTTTTTAAATTCAGGGCGTTATGCAAGGTTAGGTGAAAGTAATTAAAATCTCGTTTTATTTTAGTGTCTTTAAAACTTCACAAAGAATTAATTAATATGGAAACTTATATTTCATTGTTTTTAAATTAATTGTTTGAAGACATGGTATGCATTGGAATTTTTTAAGTCCAAAATAATTATTTCAAATGAACGTTAAGTTGTTACTACACTCTCTGGATACATGCTGTTTCGACAGTCATTGATAATAGCCTCCAGTTGAACTTCTGAAACGTTAATTTTCCCTTCAATTATTGAAATCTCATCCATTTACTAGAAATTTAAACCAGTTCAGATCGAAATTGGCGACTTGCAGAGAATATTTGATATTCAGACTATAAAAAAGTGACCATTTGTTAGACGAACGATTAGATTCTCATTCGCATTGATTAAAACCGTATTACTATTGATAAAATCATTAATTCAAAATTTTATTTATGGTACTTTATGTTTCTTCTGATATAGGTAGAATTTTTTATAGAGCTCACAAATAAACCGCTAGTTGAACTGATTGTAGGCTGGTAGAAATTTAGGTATAAGTTGTCAACATGGAGATTTCTGGCGCATGGATGGTTTGACGTACCAAGTAGAGTTAGTTTGAATTCAGACTTTGATTAGGCTGTTTTAAACATTATCTTATAATCCTAATTAGAGAGCATTCAAATGGATAAATTCAGTATTGTATCCTGCATATGAAAATGGTTTTTAGTGCGTATAGAGCAAGAGAAACGCCATAAACAAAGAACTTTGTTGGGAAATGAATAGCAGTACAAGGATTCATCATCTTTACGAGAAAAATATGTTCTTGAATTATTTTTCTTTTTTGATTCACATAATTTGTTTGGCCATTAGTATAACTGGTCAATAACCATTAAAATAAATGTAAAATCGAATTCGCTTTACCTGGAATCGAAAGATGGGAATAACCTTTGAACCGTTGAAAACTAACCTTTAAAGTTTAGATTTAAAATTTTTTTTGCAACATACTCTCTAACTCTCTCTCCGAAACAACCAATAACGAGAACTGACATTTTATTGTTATCATAATCGAAATGTTGATACACCATTTTTCTGTCAATAGTGATTCATATAAAGAACTATCTGAAAAGAAGTATCATGTATTCGTATAGCATATATTAAAACGTTGATATTCATCCTCACTTTAGTAAGGTTGTAGAACATTTAATTGGTCAGACATTCCCAAAAATATAAAAAAATACTGTTATAAAATACTTTATACGTGGTAACACTGAAAAACAAATTATTTCATTATTGATTTTTCTATCTTTGATGGGGCTACAACTTTTCTGTACAATTTACAGGAATAAAATGGTAGCGCAGTATTAATTTTTTCAGTGAATGCTTGCGTTACCTTTCAATTTTAAGCTGTCATTATCAAGGGCGGTGATACCTTTTATTCCCCCTGAAACTAGTGAAAATAACTCGACTAGTAATCAAACTGATGTGTGATCAAAATAACATGCTAGTTTTAATTCAAACGTCTAGAATGGAGATAAGTCTGAGGGAATTAATGGGGCTAATATTCTAGCGATCGCCAACATTGCTGTATAATTGAGGACATTGCATAAACTGAAGGTGCAAAGAAAACATATTAGTGTCTGGTAAAGGCATATATAATTCTGGTTTCATAGCGAATTTGAAAATGAGTCACTCGGGCTTTTAGGCGTATCACAAAATACCTATTAAAATGTAAGACAAAACAATCTAAGAATGTGTGTTTTAAATCTAAAATTAGTGTATAGATAAAAACAGAAGCACTGCAAAAGTACCCATATTGCCTTTTCTCCAAAATCAAAGCATCTGGTCGTGAAAACGTTAGGAATGAATATAGGATAAGGGAAAACTTTCACATTTTCACAAGTAATAGTATTAGAGAGCATACACATAAGGAATGGAACATGCCAGTTCTTCATAATTTACTGCTTTACGCAGCTAGATACTAGATTGCAAGTGACAGACAGAGGGAATCATTATTGCGCAACTAACTGAATTCTGCAAATTTTATACCTTGTACGCTCGATACTTTCCGAAGTTCTAGAAAAGCGTAGGTCTTAAAAAAAGTTTGCTTATGTGGTGGGGCCCAGGGTTGCCTCAATTGAATGGCAGATCTGTACTGTCCATCCGGTGCCCAGGCCTTCAGTAATGAAAAATGTCACCGAACTTGGGAAATTAACCCTTGGCTGCGAATGCAGGAATTGCTGCGTAGCGACCGGTCGACAGTTTGACAAGGCGTATAAGCGAAAGCTGTGGCCGCTGTAATTTTCGAATATTTTGCTTATGTGGTTACAATTGACACACAATGTCAGTATCCCAACGGCACGTGTTTGGAGACAGATCTTGTAGAAATATCTTATGCCACAATCTTTCTTTAAATGAGAAGTATAGATTGCGAAGATAATATTAAGCATCATTCTTCGTAAATTGTTGATTTTACCCTTCGGTGGGAACATCTGCCTTTCAGGCAGCTATGGTTTCTTTATTCAACGCTGGGCTCTCCACCCTTCGATCTTGGGTACTGTGAGTCTACACATGCTTCAGTCAACAACTTGTCTTCAGTCTGGAAGGGTGATTCGTGACACCAGCCTTCTATGGTCAGGTAAAAATTAAATTAATCAGAGCAAGAATTAAATATCCCAACCCAATCACTCGTTGAACTAACTAAATGCCTCTACAGAACGAACCGTATTGGTTCTGTTCAATAGAAGCTGGTCAAGAATTAAGGAGAAATGGTTTGACGATTGTGGCTACCGTGAAATGCTACAAACCACAAATACCCTCTGAATTTCTAGTTAGGAATACCTGGGAAAGAGAGATATTTCATCTATATCTGCCTCACAGGCAGATGTTCCTACTACGCGGGAAAAGAATCATGTTCCCACCGAAGGGTTAAATGTTAAGGTTTAAAAATGAACTAAATGATTAGTAGGTAACGTTTGTTTTCATAACAGTATTTCAACATACTTTTCCGCTTTCATTGGGGATATTTCAATACATAAATTGAACTTTAAAGCCTACATTGGACAATGTACGTTACCAGAAAGAACTCTCAAAGAGGGGTGTGAGTCCATACCTATAGACTAGCTGAAAACCCGTACTTCGCTACGGAGTACATTAAAATTAAATACAACGGTCAATGTATGCAATTAATGCCAAAAATATGTATAAATATATTTATAATAAATACAAAGATGTATGAATGCAATTGACGTAAAAAAAAACGAAAAAATATATTTATAAAAAAATCGTAACGGATAGTTTTATAGACAAAATAATGTAGAAGAAAATATTCAAATTAAAATCCAATAGAACATACTTAAGAATATAGCACAGTTAATATACACTGCTGGCCACCCAAATTGCAACACCAAGAAAGACAAGAGATATCACAACAAAATTTATTTTGTAGATAACATGTTGACCAAGTATCAAATGATTAAATTTATAGACTTCTGTGAAGTGTGGTTCCTGCCAAAATCAGTAGCCAGAGTAGCCGCCATTGTTGGAGATAACCGCTGCCACACGCCTCGGCATTGATTCAAAGAGACTTTGGATGAGTTCTTGGGGTACAGCAGACCAAGCAGCTTCCACACGTTGCCAAAGTTGATCTGCTGTGGCAGCTGGGGATGGAATCTGGGTCAATCGTAGAGCAATCATGGACCACATGTTTTCTATCGGCGAAAGAACCGGAGAGCGAGGCGGTCAGGGAAGCAATTCAATCTGGCGATTAACGAAGAACCGTTGGGCAATGCGTGCCACGTGTGGTCGCGCATTATCCTTTTGAAATATGGCTGTGGGCAAGCCTTGAAGGTAAGGAAGGACAACTGGCTCCAACACCTCGGAGATGTAGCGCTGGCTGTTTAAAGTACCGGCAAATGCGTACTAGAGGTGTGCTAGAGTGATATCCAATATCGCCCCATACCATAATACCCGGTGCAGGACCAGTGTGGCGGTGCGTAACGCAGCTGTTCAGCATCCTCTCTTCACGGTGTCTCCAGACTCGAATGCGACCATCGTGGTGTTGCAGACAGAAGCGTGACTCGTCAGTAAAGACAATTTCATTCCATTCTGCCGTCCACATCCTTCTGTCATCGCACCATTGGCGGCGGAGACGTCTGTGGTTCTGCTTCAAGGGTAGACAAAGCAATGGACGTCTTGCGGACAGTCCACTCTGCTGTAAACGGCGTCGAATGGTACGCGCAGACACTGGATGATGCGTTACAGACTGCATGTGCTGTGCTATGGTTCTTGATGTGACTGAGCGATCCGTCACTGCCATGCGCACAATTTGCCTGTCATCACGTGAAGTGGTGCGCTGAGGTGGATGCGATCGAACACGCCGGTCCGTCGTACCCTCCTGCATCCAACGATCACATATCCGCATTACAGTTGTTTGGTTTCGTCCAACACGACTACCGATTTCCCTGAAAGATAATCCACAATCTCGGTAGGCCACTATCCTTCCTCTGTCGAACTCGGATACTTGATCAAAAGATGATCGCTGTTTCCGACGAGGCATAATTGATCGTTTTTTTGAAAAAACCACAAGAAAACACAATTGCCGAACTTCAAATCGTCGAAATCTCCAAGCCTTAAATAGCGCTTTGAAGTGGCGCCACAGGCGCGCGTGATGTGCGTCTGCGCTGAAATTCTAATCATTTGCATATCTCACCACCGCTAATGCATTTGTAAATTTCATGTTATTTGCATGTTTCCTTCAGGGTGTTGCATTTACAGTGGCCAGCAGTGTATATATATATATATATATATATATATATATATATATATATATATATATATAGGTATTTAAAGGAAATTTCACTGTAATTTCCAAGCAAAAAAATTATTTCAAGAAGCAAAGTTTACCTATTTCTACGCTATTTCTCGAGGAAAAGAGCTGAGAAAAATTCTCTTTATATTTAGATTTACCGATGCTCTATTGTGTAAGATTAGTTGCTTCATTATGGAAAGCTATTAAATTTTATTTTATAGTTATCAAATCATTCTTAAAAAGAATCTATCCGTAATGAAATGTGCATTTACAGGGTGTTGCATTTACAGTGGCCAGCAGTGTAGTACAGTTTCAGGAACAGATCTACTTTAGTATTTTTTTGGATAATGTCCAATCGTCTGCCGCATTAGCAAGACAAAAAAATATTTTTTGTCTATTCTGTTGCTATTCACGTGACGATAAATTAATTTAAAGTACCAGGAAAAGAAATCACGTGATCAGCATTCAATACATTAAATTGTAATAGTCTTTAAAAATTCCCCCAAAATCAGAAAATGAACGTAAAGATTCGAAAAAGATTTCATTTTAAAGGAATTTTTATGATCTTTCTCGTGATATAAATTTTGTAACCGTCAAATTATTATTTTAAATGCAACTTTAAAAAAGTTACTAAAAGAGCTTAAAAATTTAATTAAAAAAATCTAAGAAGAATTTTTCAAAAATCTTTCGTAGTGCACCCCTACACTATAAGAAGAATCGCCATGGAAAATTTCAGCCCTTTAGATCCAGCGGTTTGTTCTGTGCGTTGTATGTCAGTCAGTCAATCAGTCAATCAGTGAGTCAGTCAGTTACGGAACTGTTTTATATATATAGATAACTAAGGATTGTGTAGAGTTTAAATTCACATATTTAGGTTCAGAAAAAACGAAAAGCATCAACGTTTCAGTTGAAATTACCCAAAGAATGACTGCAACAAATAAGATGAACAAACAGGACTTAATGTAAAATCTACTAATGAAAAGTAATTATCAAACTTGTACTTATGTACGGCTGTAAAACTTGAGTATTAGTCAAGATAGATAAAATTCCATTGCAGATATGGGTGCGGAGGAAACTGAGGAATATATTTCACCCAATCAAAGAAAATGAAATATGGTTAGCGATACGTAATTATCATATTTACGAAATAGATGCGAATAAATGCGAAATTTGCCAATATGAGCAAATAAATGTTCGATATTTTTTATGCGAAATTTACGTACCCCTAAATATGGTAAATAACAAATAACAAAAAATGTCATGCAACAAAATGATGAACTTGATATAGCAACAGAAATAAAAATTTTAAGATTAAGCAAATAAGTTTGAACGATTGGCTGCCGATGATAGTGGCAAGCATTTATCTCAGTTATATAAGGCCCACATGAATAACAAACAGGTGATAACAATGTTTTTTAATCAAGAAATGCAAATTTGTGAAAAAAAATAAATCATGACTTTAACACCATTTTGTAATAAATCAAAATTACCAGGATACATACCTCAAGTTTATTTTTTCAACAATCAAAATCCTCTTTGCTGATCAGCGAGTTTTCAGAGCTATTATTCTTCCATTAGTTCCAATTCATCTGAAGAATCTGCCCCAATAATTATGGCAAAATAATTTCGTTGAAATTACCAAAGCAACTGCAAATTACGTACTGCAGAGATGAGCCAGTCGCTGAGATGTTAAAAGTGATAAGAACAACCTCGAAAGAATATTTCTTTTAATTTGCATCACCTGTTTTGGTATTCCATGGTAAGGAAAGCCATAATTCAACAATGTAATGCAGAAAGTATAAAAAAAATTCCTATAATCGTTATTTTTAAGGACGTATCTTCAATGCCAGGAAAACACCTGTTAAAAATTACGTTAAGCAAATAATGTTATTGTAGATTAATTAAAGTTAAGAAAAATCGATTGCAGGTTTTTTTTCAGCTGTTGTCTTATCTATCAGGTCAGATATTCAATATTGTTATTTGTTGCATGATTGATGAAACCATTCCGTACTGTGTGAAAAAAAAGGAATTAACATAAAAAAGATATGCTCATGAAAAATATGATTAATACGCTTTTTGAACTGACGCTAAATAAGAAACATTTCGTCGTTTACTTTTGATTTGACATACGTTGCATAAAACCTTTCATTATCCTAACAAAAACAAAAAAAAATATTTATTTACGCCATTAACTTTTACCAGCAGAATTGTTATTTTTTGATTTGCTTATATTCAAGACTATATTGCAGTGGAAGGTAATAACTCATACATGTCATTGTAAAAACACCTATTTAGAAGAAAATTAAATGGTATTGGAGTATAAAAAAAGGTTTTAAGCTAAATTTTTTTGACATAGATCATTTCTTAAATAATAAAACAGATGTCAGTTTTGTAGATTTTTTATTAACAATGAATATTTAACATTGAAATTTTGCTTTTTTCCATTCTATAACAGTCGTAATGTTCAGAAAGGTATTAAAATACAGTGGCATGCAAGTACAGAATTCTATTTTTTTTAATTGTGTTATTCTATGAATACTAAATCATTAAAGCAATCGGGTACCCTGTTATAATTGAAAATTAAACTTGCTTTACGTAGAACTTTATTATTAAACCTCTCCAGTTGATTTTAATTACAGAGAAAAATCATCTAGGCATATCTTTTTTTTTATCTATATCCGGTAGGTGTTGATGCGAACGGCGTTCGATTTATTTTGCAAAGGGATTGTGAGAGAGGATGTGCAAGTATTGGGCCGTCTGCACACGGAGCAACTCAACACGTTGACGGGTTTGTAACCAGTTGCGCCGTGTGCGTGGCTCCATTCAATTACATAGGTTGCGACTCATCACTGACTGGTTTGTGATTGGAGTCAGTTATCAGTTTCTTTTGAGTTGCTCCGTGTGCAGACGGCCTTATAGTTAAAATCAGGATAAAATTTTACTGTTATTTATACCTAATTTTACACCACGCATCTGTTGGTGCCTTAAAACTTCCTTCTCAATTGTCTATCGCAATGAAATAATTTTAAAGTTTTGGTTAGGAAAAACCAACTGAATTTTTTAACCTGTTGTTGTTGTTACATATGAACGACTGGAACTTAATCCATACAAATCTGGCCACTCACCCAACATACAAAAAAAGTATAAACACAAGACAACAAAAGAGAAACCACAAGATACGATAAAAGGAACGACCATAAGGCCTTAAAACCAGTTAAAAACATTAAAGTTCTAGGATAAAAAGTTAAAAAGCCAGAAGCACAATAATTGAAGACCGTGAGATCAGGACATGAAGTCTCTGGCCCTCCAATAGAGAGCATACAAATCACCATTCTACAGTAAGTTAAAGTCTAGTTTCGAGCAAACAAGTAGGTGAGCTTTATTCATATTTTCATTCTCACATAAGGTGCATACGCTGGAACTCACAATCCCTATTTTGGTCAGATGTTCAGCCAGACAGTCGTGCCCTGTTCTTACTTTAAAATTGGTCACGTCCACTTTACGTGTTTTATGACTTAATTTTATCCTGTCATCGTCAATAGACTCCCAAACTTTTCCCTTGGAAATGGGTGATAATTAACTAATATATGACGACATAATCTTGTCTTGAATAATTTGCCTAAAGAAGTCAAGAGTGATAGAACGCTGTTCAGGATATTCTTCTGTCCCATTTTGGCCAATAAATCAGCCCTTTCATTACCATCTATGCCTACATGTGAAGGTATCCACTGAAAAATAATAAATTTACCATTTGAATTTTTTAACCTTCTTCCAGGAATTCAACAATCGAAGTAAGTTTATTGGGACTATTTAGATAAAAAAGATTAAGGCACTAAATGAATTCGCCGAACTCTTGAAGCCACAAGGGAAAGTTTTATTATTCAAAGTTAACCATCAAGAGGTAAGAGAGCATCAGTCTAAAGTACATATTGGTGTAATTAAGTTTTCTGACTGATGACGTATACTGATAAATTGCCATTCTGAGCATTTCACATCCCCAGAGGACATTTTCATGATGCACTTTACTCGATACAATTTATAAAATATTTATTATTGAAATCTAACCAGAAAAACTACAAGAGTCTACTTTAGTAAAACACATAGTCTAACAATTACGTAATCTGCCTTTTGATAGAGGCAGTGAATTTTCTAAATCTAAAGTACTTCGCATCTCCGTAGTGGAAGATACATTTTATACAAGTGTCTAAAGTTTACTCATAAAAGCTCTATTATTCAAAGCTAAGAAGTAAAAATGCATGAGATTATTAATGTAAAGCACACAGCAGAAAAATTACGTTTTTGATGAATTGCCGATGCTGCATGTAGTCAGTTTTTTCTTCTCAATGAAGCCACGTTCATGAAATATGTTAATAATGACGTTGTTATACAACTAACTGAATACCCTTGCTCCGTTACAGAGTACATTTTAGGATAATTTCAATGAAAAAATAACAAAATTGCTTTTTTAGAGGATTTCCGAATAAACAATATTTTTTGTTTCTTCATTGGGTGGAACTAATATTACTAGGCTCGTCCGCGAACTTACGCGTGAGCAAGCTACGTAAAACTGACCGTGAGAGAAACAATTTCTCTTAAATCTATGCCAGCGTATTTTAAAGTTTGGTCTTGAGACTTATTTATCATCATAGCGAAGCATATTTTGAGGGGAAATTGCAGTCTGTTAAAGTCAAAGGGGAGGTCATTGGGTATTAGAAGAATGCGTGGCACGAAAACTTTTTCTCCTCGAGCACACCTGGTTAAAATAATGGCTTCGATTAAATTTTTATGAAGGGCTTTGACTTGTAGTCTAGTGCCATTGCACAATTTGGGAGGTTTTAAATTCCGAAGTAGAATTACAGGTGTGTCCTTCCGCGAAGAGAGTTCATGGTATGGAAGACCCGGTGGTTTAAGGGAATTTAAAAGCTCTACCAGATAGTTAACGGCATCATCTGAATTGCAGACAGTGTCTATTGACTTCTAGACCATTTCTTCGCCGTTAGAGGACTTTAGAAACATGTCATTAATGAACGCAGCTTGATCGTTTTGTTAAGTCAAAATGGCCCTTTCGCAAAACCATTCTATAGGCTTATTCTGTATTGAGAAATGCCTGGATAAATGTGTGTCGTATTGCTCGTCCAAAAGTTATTTAATCGGGCGTGATTTAGTTGGGGTAGTACATTAGTTATTTTAGAAAGGGGTAGTTGGGTGCGTTGTGTTTAAATTATTTGTTAATAACCCAAAGTTCTGGACGTAGTTAGCAATAACGAACAAGTAAACTGAAAACCAATGATCACAAATAAAACAGAGAACTAATTAAATTTAAATTAAAGTTGATTTATTTACAATTTGTACATTTATTTCTATTATCTTAATGATAACTTTCGTAAACACACCTAGCCATACACAAAATCAGTATCTCGTCCTTTAATATAAAATTTCAAAGATTACTTTTCAAAGGAAACAAGGGAGCACACAATAACTATCCAATACGTAGAATACCAATTATATCTCCTATTAACTATCTCTACACCTATTCGTAAACCAAT
Source organism: Dolomedes plantarius (assembly GCA_907164885.2). Classification (NCBI taxonomy): domain Eukaryota; kingdom Metazoa; phylum Arthropoda; class Arachnida; order Araneae; family Dolomedidae; genus Dolomedes; species Dolomedes plantarius. The sequence continues at coordinate 60,282,379 of OU015500.1, forward strand.
AGCCAAATCAAATACAAACATAAACCAAAAGAAAAGGACTGATCTAAACAAATGAAATATTGTGACTCACTCGTTGAGTTGCGTTCCGGCATATTTGTAGGTCGACTTCCGTGGATATGCCGGAGGATTCTCTTGCTTCTATGTCGTTGAGCTTGCTGCTACTTTCTATCATCACACGCACACACAAAATATTTTATTTCACAATTATATTTGGGGATCTCAAATTTCGACCCAACGCCGTAGAACACAAGGGGAACCGCAGTTCTACCCTATACACAAAATCTTATGAGGCAACGGGGAACTGTAGCTCGACCCGATACGCCAAACTCAAGAAAGAAAACGGGGAATCGAAACTGGATCCGACTCCACCACAATCAGGAGTCTCTCCCTGAGAGATCTAAGAGCTAGCTATTTTAGAGAGAGGGGGAGAGAGCTTCTTAAATTTTTCAAACTCCCCAATTTATATCATTTCAAAACTCATTCTTCTTTCTTGACTTCTCCTTCTAATTTACTTTTCAACCATTCCCGATACTGCCAAAATTTCATTTTCCTACATCACTTCAACATTCTTTAATTGGCCGTCCCTGCTTCACACACCGAAACCGCACGCCAAACCTCCCAAGTTGCTTGTGTTTTTCTCACGCCGCTGTCGTAAATTCTAATACAAAGCCCTTTGTCGTATAACGTCACTTTTGGATACAGCCCCACTTATCTGCGTCTAGCGATCTAACTTTCCAAGCTGACCGCTTCGCTCTTCCACATCAAAACACCGGACCGCTTCGCTCTTCAATTAGCATGCCTCCTCTAGCCGTCGTTTCCAAATTTAACCATTTGAATGTAATGATGAAAGAATTGACTTATTCTTTTAATATTTTTATGATATCTTCACCTATTCGAAGGCGCATCATTACAATGTGATCTACCAGTTCTTGGATGGTAATCACTAATTTGAATTAAATTCTTAAAAAACTTCCATCTCAATTAGACTAGTAGTTAAATTTTATCTTTTACTGTATTTTAATATTTTTTTGGCAATTTATTTCGTTGTTATGCACGTGACGCAAAATTAATTTAAAGTATCAGAAAAAGAAAAGAAATCTCGTGATAAGCATTTAATAAATTAAATTCTAAGAATTAATCTTTAAAAATTCTCCAAAAATCAAAAAATGGAGGTAAAGATTCAAAAAAGATTTGATTTCTAAAGGAATTTTTATGATCTTTCTCGTGATATAAATTTTATAACCCTCAAATTATTATTTTAAATGCAAACTTAAAAAAATGCTACAAAAACAACTCAAAATTTAATTTTTTAAAAATCTAAGAGGAATTTTTCAAAAATCTTTCTTAGTGCACCCCTACACTATAAGAAGAATCGCCATACAAAATTTCAGCCCTTTAGGTCCAGCGGTTTGCCTGTTTGTTATCTGTAAGTCAGTCACGTAACTATTATATATATATATATATATATATAGATTATAAATAATTTTGAGCAACCTTATCATTAGCTCTTTTTGTTTACCTTATTCAGATTAAGATGGTAAGAGCTTTTCAGGAATAAAATCGCAAGGATTGAAAGTATATAATAACAAAAAGTATAACTGAATTAAGTTCATTTATATAATGGAGACTAAAATAATTGGCACCCGCGAAGTAATTGCATGATAGAGAAACATTAAAATATTTAAGATGTCTTAACACCTGTAGCACAAAATGTATACGTAATAAATATAAAATTGTAAAATAATTCCAAGTAGATTTTAAAAAACTAATTATTAAAACGCGAAATTTTTAAAATATATGTCATTCCAATGAATCCTTTCTTAATACGCGCAAATAATTTTTGAGTTATAGATTCTTTGTACTTTCTATTTCGTACGTCCATAAGTTTGAAATAGTCTGAAAAATCTTGAAACTAAAACCATTTTTTTCTAAGGTTAAAATAGTTATTACTATTTTGCATCATCTTTTACAACTTGCTTCCTTTACACCTGAATTATTATTTTGTTGAATGTGCCTAATTTTCTATAATTTTCCACAACTAAACGCTTTTTATGATGACAAGACACTTATCTAATTATTTGCCATTTTACGAGATCGCTAACGTAATTTACTAGCTAAGCAATTTGGTATGAGTCCTTTACAAGTGTTTCATTACCCGCAGTACAAAGAAAATACGAAACTGTGGCCAAAGGTGATGCATAAAAAATTGTATTGATTGCTTCTTCCTGGTTTTATTACAGCGTTTTCGGATAATGATTATTGGATGATTTATAAAATAAGTAAAAGAAAGGATTTATAAACATAGTTCGAAGGTTTAGCATTTGCATAATGATACCTTTCTAAATTGGTAGAGAAAATTTTTAATAATGCAAGCAATCTTCTCTGCATATAGTAGCATTCGGTAACAAATACCTTTCCGAAGTATGCATATTTGGATGGATTGTCTGAGGATCGCAGATAAATTGCCTAAGAAATCACTGAAGTCTAACTTAAATTGCATCAATGCCCATTGCAATTAACTATACAAATCAATAAAGAAAGTATTTGAAAAAAGAATTAAGGTAAAAAAATATTACATAATTTTCCCATTTTTCTATCAATGAAATAAATTGATCTTAACACTGTATTAGAAATACCTGAAGCATCTATAAGAGAAAAAATTATAAATGATTGTTCATTCATTCTAAAGAAAATAAATATCTTTTAGAATCCAAACAATGTAAATCATTGAATGAATTAGTACTGATTTCATAGTACTATTAAGCTTTAAAAGAAAATAAACAGGACCTTTTATATACAATCTTAATGCATTGGATAATTGTGGGTTGTCATAGGCGTAGCGTGCTTCTAACTTTCTTTTTTTTTTTTTTTGGGGGGGGGGAGGCACGAATTTAATTCAGTTAGGGCCCTCCTCAACGCATTGATTGCGGGACGGTCCTTAAAATATGAAATATTATGATTTTTTTTAAATTGAATAACAATAGAACTGATGTATGAGTAGTATTCAAAAGTTATACAATGAGAAAAATAAATATAATATAAATAAAATGAGAAAAAATATAGCATCGAATTTTTGTTATGGATCATATCATTGTTAAAAACTATGTTAAGGCTAAAGATATACTCAGAATCTTCAGTTTCACAGTTTGAAAAAGCTGGAAAAAACCAACTTTCTTAAAAGTTTTCTACAATTTTCCGATTGTAGGTTTAAGATATAATCGGAATCTTTAGTTTCACAGTTTGAAAAAGCGGGGTAAACCAACTTTCTAAAAAGTTTTCTACAATTTTCTGATTGTAGGCTAAAAATATAATTGGAATTTTCAGTTTCACAGTTTGAAAAAGCGGGGGGAAAACCAACTTTCGTAAAAGTTTTCTACAATTTTCCGATTTTAACTAAACTTCTATTAACATTTTAATTTATTTCAAGTGTCCCCCACCCCCGTCCCTCCCCCGACGCTACGCCTATGTGGGTTATAGTGCATATTTAAGGGATACAAATATATCAAGCTTACTCATTTCCATTTTGATCTCAGCGTTATACAAAACTTTTTATGTAAAATTTATTAAGTCAAACCATATAGCGTTATCCAGGAAATTCAAGAAAATTATTTTTTCTCTCCTGGTATCCACTAGGGGTTGCAGAATCGAATTAAAAATTCAGAACCAGGTTTCAATTTTCAAGTTTTTACAGAATCAGGTACCGGGGTATCACCTGGGTTTCAATAATACATGAACCATAAAACATTTGCTATAAATATTAATTAACTTTATTTATAATGAAAATAATTTTAAATTACTGTGTAATTAAAAAAGACATTTATTATTTAATTTGTTTTAATTTAAGTATTTTTAAAAGTACGACTCAAAAAACATTATGTATCCATGATTTTGCCCCAAAAGCGTGAACGTATTTTTGAGGAAATTTGGCCTGAAGCAAAAAAATATTCTCCTCCTGACTCGATACCTGTGGAGTAATACTTGAAAAATAATTGTAGCACAGTTTTTATTTTTCGCCACGAACACCATCATCTTCAAACTGCGCCATGTCTCGTCTTATTGTTTTCCCCAAGTTAGTCTTATTTTCCTCCAGAGGAACAGGTTCTAAAGGCTTTGCAATAGCTCTTTTGCATCATGTCACGTAGGGGTGAGCCAAAGTGGCTATTGCAGATAAAACTTTCAACCCCCTTTCAAAGAAATTTTCAAAGTGAGTCAAAAAATCTAAAGTAAGTCAGGAAATGGGAAAATTTCTTCATCCTACGATCCGGGTTTTTAACACAGTACGGATTGAGTTCGTAAACACGTTTAAGAGTCTGAAGTCATATTTTCCATCGCAGCCCACAAGAAATGTGTTCTAAAACCCGAAACTACCGAATTATGGCTCGCTTTGTTTTTCTCTGTTAAGGTTTAAATTTTTTTATTTTCAATTTCCCTTTAGATTATAAATTCACAGAAGACCAAATTGTATAATTTTAAATAACATAAAATATTTGCTGTTTATAACAATGAATAAAATTTCTTTCGAAAATTTCATATGAAATGAGCCAGTAAAACCAAATGACACTCGATGACGCATCTTTGGACCTCAGGAGAGGATTGACTTCTGAGATGCTTGAGTAAAGACAAAGGGTTCCAAATATCTAGATAGCGATAGAGTGTGAAGCATTATTAGGGAATTAATCCCCATTGAAACAGTATTTCTTAAACCTAAGATTTACTACTTTCGAATACCCGGTTCTACAACCACTGACACCGAACAGGGATTCTGCTATCCCTAGTATTCACATAATTCCCTTTTTTATATATTATAAAACAAAACATTTTCTTTTAAATTACTCATCCGGCTTATTATAATTTCATTCGTGAATTTTGGAGGAAGAAAATAGAAATGGTAACAGAGAATATTGGTCAGTTTTGTGATCAGTAAAAGAGACAAGAAAACGACAATATACAAAAGATTTGTGATTTTATAATAAAATAATATTGTTGTTGTTGTTTCTGATGGTCCTTGACCGATACTATCTATCAGTTCAAGTCCAATTAAGGCTATTGGGCAAAATGTTACGGCTTCGGTTTTTAATAGCACTACGAGGGTCGCAGTCCGACTTCGCTAAAGGGACGGTCCCGTAATTTAGAACCGAGGCAAGTGACGAGACCGATGCACTTGACCCACCACCTCCAGAGGTAATTTGAGAACTTGGAGGACATTGCAGCCCCGACAGACTTTACGTGTACCGGCCGCCAATAGTGTACACGGCAGTGGATATGCAGCTACGAGCATAGAACCAGAGAAGTTCATATCACTGGCCCGCTGCTCTTGTCAGCTGGGCCATCGCGCCTAAAATCATTCTTTGTCACTGCAAAAAAAGTTAAATTTATTATTTAATTTAATAATCTTATGTTTTTCAGCTGACAAAAAATCTTTAGCATTTTTTAAGCTTTATCCTCCTATGATATCGTTTTAACTCTTTTGCTGGGGGATTTTCTCTTAGTTAGCAGTTTTGCATAAGCTCATGTATCCATAGACGCGCAAAAACCTTTCAATTTTCTCTATCTTTTATACTAATTTCCTTTCACTAATGTCGTACTGTTCTGAAATATCAACAGTAGAAGTATCTACAACAGATTGCGTTTCACCTATTTTTCCTGACTGTCTTAAATAAACTAACGTTTTCTATTAATGAGAATAACCCAAACTAAATGAACATGTTCACTGATCTAAAACCAAGTCCAAGTAGGTAATTACATTCATGCCCTTTAATGCAACCCTATAAATTTTTCTGATGATCCTATGATTTGGTTTTAAGCTGCGAATATTTAATATTTAAAAGGTATAAATATTTTTAAGCACCAAAAGTACCAAAATATTCAGATAAACACATTAAAACTCAGGGAAAGAATCCAACCTAAGTGTGTGAAAATTTCGAAATTATTCGGACCATTATAGTAAGGCAATACTTACACTGGCCTTTAACCCGAGGCGACAGTGGGCATAAAGAACTGTTACAAGGAATGGATAGTTTTTATGTGTCACTCCATTGTTCTGCAATCAGGCAAAGTATCAGAGAGTCAGCGGGTTGCAAGAGGAGATAAAAATTTGTAGCCTCTACGTGAGGCCATTTTTTCAGTGAGAATTCCCCAGAATCAGAAACAAAATGGAATGTGGGGATACACAAAGGATTCTCAAAACGTTTCCTTTTTCAGCTCATAAAAAATCTCAAGATACAAACGGATTGTGGCTTAAGGGAGCATGCAATGTCTTCCTGCAATTTGTTATATGCAATCTATTATAGCTTATGCCACTCTTTACGGAAGCGTTTCCGTTAAAAATACTCCTCTGTAACAGAAACGGGCTAGTAATTGGATTACATGTCATAAATTCGGGCAAACATATATATTTTGTAGAATTTTTTTGGTTCATTTATGGTTTCTTAGGAAGTTTTTTCTACTGAAGGATATATAAGGCGTGTTAATTAACCATTAAGATGCTGTAAGTAGTTTAAAAGTGAAGTAGGATTTGTGTGAGAATAAAAAATGGCAAAAAAGAAAGTTTCTCCATTATATCTTAGGTATGAATTACTGAAATAAATCACAGCTACAGTTGACTGCTTTCCGTTTTAAAATGATTAAATACTCGCAGCTTGTAATGGGGAATTCTCGTATAGTATGATCATTACATCAACAATTTTTTTAAACTTTAGATTACAGACTAGGACAAAAAAATTAAGAAATTGTTTTAAAATTGTAAAAAATCTTTTTAATCTTAAATTATAACATTTTCCCTTTACAAATTTAATTTTTTTCACTGTAAATTAACAAGTATCTTCAATCTATTATTTATAAAAAAATAATAGTAAATGAAAAAAAAAACAAAGTATTAATGTTTTTAAAATTCCGCCCTTATGAATTTTTTCTTCGCATTTTTACATTAAGGGAAATTTTGAGGTAGTGACAGAACCAATACAGAAAGGGGATATCCTATTAAAAAATGTAGAGATTACTTCGTTATTCATGATCAATTTCGTAAGACTCTTTCGTACGGAAGTCAAATTCTCCAACATTTTATCTTCCTCCCCTATGAATTGCAAGTTTTTGACAGTGTGCCAAATTGCTTTCCCTATGTGGAAATACTGTAAGTATATAATTTTTTAAAGCATTTAGTAACAAAAGAATTTAATAACGTTGACAGAGTCTCGTAATGCAAGACAGATTCTCGTAATCTTGTAAATGCATAAACATCGATATACTTCAATAGTGAATGATTTAACAACCGAGTCTTCAAGAATGATCACTTACCCATTCCTTATCTGTATATATGCACGCACGTACGCACGCATGCACTCACGCGCGCGCGCACACACATACACACACACACACTCACATATATATTTAACGTATATTTTCTATCCCTAAGTGAAGCATTAAAAAAAATCATTAGTTAAAGTTGTGTACTGGAACGCATTTAAAATGACAGTTCTTGGCATCATCGGGATAGTTCAATTAATAGAATATCGAACTTGAGGTTCGAAGACACTGATTCGAATTCCAAACCTGGTGGATAGAGTGGTTCTAGGCAGTTTGATAATAAAACAATAAAGCATCAGAAAGCATGTGACAAATATTTATCTGGGAAAAAATCAGTTTCAATAAAATATTGCATAAAAGAAAATGAAGTAAGGAAATGGCCTCTAAAAAATAGGTGGGGGAAGGTTGCTGAAAATAACACTTCCTCACATCGCCTCGATACCTCAGTAGGTAGTGTCACGCAGAGTGACAATATAAGAGCACGCACTGGTCTGGCATGAGGTGTGTTTAGAAATCAGCAAGGCTTAAGTTAAAATAATTACGTTTATTCGAAACTTCAATAAACATTTAAAAATATTAAAAGCAATAACTTAAAACATTTGTATAATCAAAACAATCTCACTAGCTTGTGAGTTCAACTGTGTCTGCTGCTAGCCGCCCCATTGCTCTAACTCGAGCAGTATTTATACAAGCCATTAACATAACATTGACATATTTGCATAAAATATACTGGAAAGGAAAAATAACAAACCATGGGGAAAATAAACGAAAAACAACATTTCTCATATGTATGACGTCAAAGTTGCTGTGACGCCATTACTTGTTAGATAATAAGTGCTACATCAGTCTAAAACGATAGCATGAATGTCGGAAAGTAATACAAGTAAATGATCTAATAAACTGAAGTTTAGATAGCCCTTTTAAGGTTCATTTATCTAACAGGTAGAATACCAACCTCGAGGTTAGAAATACCAGGTAAAGTATAAGGAAGATGGGTATTTTAAAGTTATGAATCATATAAAAATTATGTTTCATGATTAAGGTAGTTCCATAGCAATCAAGCATAGCTAGTATACGTTAGAAATACGGTAGTATATGTGGTATAAGGAAACTCGCAGCGTTTGAGAGTTTTGTAAAATTTAACACTCAAGTGGGATTATGTAACCAAAGTTACTGAATTTTCATCGGAATGTGCGAATTAAGTAGTTTCAAAGTGAGTTCACGATTCTAAAAACGGCATTTAGAAACAAATAAAAATATGATCTGACAAATTATTTCCTGTTTATACTTCATTTCCTGTTATCTATCGATTATATTATTTCTAGAGAAGAAATGGCAAACAGCTTTGTTGTGGAATATATATAAGTCCATTGCGACCTCACTAGTATTTTATATTTTCAATTAAAATTCTACACTCCGTCTAAAACTAAATCTTTCATAATTTTTCATCATTTATTACAGTGTTTTGGTGCATATTTGGACAGGTTTTTAAAAAATGAAAAATAGAAATATGGTATTCAGAACTTGAATGAATCCCAGCAAAAACACAAACAGACAACTATTTATAAAGGTAAAGTGGTGTTCCCATAATAAAGTAGCCAGCAAGACTTCATGGTGAATAACAAAAGACGACTGCCTCCACATTATATAAATTTTATTGGTAGAGTTGTTATACTTAGGATTAAAAAAAAGATGATAAAATGATTGAACACTTGAAGATTTCTGTGGAAATAATTTCGATCTAAAATAAAAATGTAATCTAAACATTTTATTTGGAAATTGAAATTGCAACATTTATTCCATAGATTACATGAAAAAGATTTCAGATTCTAAAGAAACTAATGTATTGTTTTCATGCAAATTTATGTTTAATATTTAAATTTTATGTTTAGTCTGTTATGAAGCAAACATAAACCTGTATACCTTAAGTAAATCGCCAAAGATTTTACCGTAAAAAGTTTGATAGCAAAGGTTTTTTAGAGCATGAAAGTTAGTCACAGCAAATGACATATTGGCATCTCCTGGTCCTCAAAATTTAAGCATCTGGGGTACATCGCTAAGAATTTTCGTTGAAGTGTCTGTCACGACCATGCCTAAACACTCTTCTCTGACCATTCGTGAATATATCTACGACTTTAAAGATTATTGATATCAAACACTTTGAAATTTTAGATAATTTATTAAATATTGAATAAAACTTGAAATTTGTCTCTATCTGCCTATACAGATTTGGGTTTTGGACTGAAATATGCCAAAACCTGCTTTATAAATCAAATGCGCTCTTCTATTAATATATTCAAATGTATGACTAAACACACTCATTAATTCTTATGGTTACTTAACTTACATTGATATTTATGTCTGTTAGCCTGAATATCTCTCTTCAGGGCCCAAATTTCGATGTCTGTTATTAACTCTCGATGATAATTTTTTTTTCATTTTATGGACGAAATTAGTTTTTTTTTCCATTTTAGATTAGAAATAATAATAAAGTAGTTTTTCTTACAATTCTTTAATTTCTCCAAATAAATTTTAATATATTTAATCATAAATCGAATGTCTTTAGAGAAAGTTCCTGACTCATGGGAAAAAAATATCAAACTAAATGATAAAAATAAAGTTAGATATGTATTATAATGACCTATTTAAGATATGAATCACTACAAGCATAAGCCATCTACACCCATTCCCAATTTTAAAACAAATATTGCAGAAAACAATAAGAGGTTACAAAGCCTTATGAGTTAATAGCAAAACTTGCGAGATGAAAAATGATTTACTTATTCGATATGATTTATGAAACTTCCAGCCAAAGTCAATATTAGAGAGGGTCATATTGGGAGAAGTTTCTGACAGAAACAAATAGAGATCTGGAAAATAAGCATTAAAGTGATTACGTACTTTCCAAGACTAAGGAAAATAATTGAAAATGCTTTTCAGAAATTTTGACGGGTTCCTACGTTGCATCATTGAATCAGGGTTCCAGTGTGTGCTTCATTTTACAATGATACGTCTCGCAATCACAGATGCGCAGTATATTGAGAATGAAGAGCAAAAGGGCATTTGTTTAAATATATGTTTTCCTCTTCAGAATAAATGTATTGTTTCACAAGACAGAAGAATCTACGCTCTTGCGTAAGAACGCACCCAAACCTCTGTGCCGAATACACATTTAAACATAGCTAAACGTGGGTCAAGTTTTAAGGTTAATTTGCGAGAAAGAGATTATAATATAATTAATATTTGACCATGAACATTTAAGTTGGGGTTTATCATTGTATGAATTGTGAAATATGTTTGAGAGAAGAAGTGTCATAGTAATCTCATTTTAACTAGTTATTAAATTAAAATCAGAAATATATCCTATGTAGGAAAATATGAGGTCTTGGTTGGATTATCAACCTACAATTTCACTAATTACTCAACTATTTGTTTAACTGTTTTATGAGAAAAATGACGTTATTTGGAGTAATTCTCTTTCATTAAGAACTCTCTGATATCTCAACATTTTCTTGTGCTATTTATAAATCTTGTGTAAATTTCTCTTGTGTAAAAAATATTTGACACTTAACTCCTCTCAACAACAGAAGGTGATTTAATTTTCATGGCAACAAAATCATGATACATTTCATAAAAGCTTTTAAAAAATTGTTACTCGGATACTCTATTTCACTGCAGGCTTATAATACGAGAATTCATACAAACAACGTCTTGTGAAGCCTTATTTGATTCCATCGGTCTCATAAATATTTTCCAAGATTGTAATCTTATTTGAGTTTTTAATTTTCAGTCGATAACAATTCTTTGTCGCATTTGATAATTCCGTTTTGCTGTTTTCCGTTTTGCCGTTTTGCTGAAGATGGCTTTAGGGTAATAGTTCAAGTGTGGTATAAATCCTAAAAGAGATATTTTACTTCAACTAAGTGAGTGAACGATATGGAGTCAATATCGAACGAAAATAGAAACAAAAGTTACTAATTGCTAAAACAAAGAAGATTTGCCAAAACGAAATAATATCCGAACATTTTCCATTACATAGTTTTTCCAATGGAAGAAAATTTCTCTAGGGGCGATCAAAATTGTGCCTGCCTCTGTCATGGTTTGAAATCTCGATGTATCCAAGAGCTAAATCACAGTCCAAAATTACAATGTTCCTCGACATCTGAAGTTATATAAATAAATCTCAATAAATATCTCAAACACTATGCGCTAGGGATACTATTTTTACTTACATTCTCAAGGTACATCGTGGTTCAATTTAGTTTTTGTCCCATAACCTACTACGATGTTAAAAGAATAAAATAAATGCAAAAAAAAACCTGAAATTAGAACAATAATTTCTGAGATAACTGCTGAACTATATTAATCTATTTATATAAAACAGTTCCGTGACTGATTGACTGACTGACATATAACGTACAGACCAAACCGCTGGACCTAAAGGGAAGAAATTTTGCAAGGCGATTCTTCTTATAATGTAGGTGTACACTAAGAAAGATTTTTGAAAAAGTCTTCTTAGATTTTTTAAAATAAAATTTTTAAGCTGTTTTTGTAACATTCTTTTAAGTTTGCATTTAAAATATTAATCTGGGGGTTATAAAATTTATATCAAGAGAAAGATCCTAAAAATGTCTTTAAAATGAAATCTTTTTCGAATCTTTACCTCCCTTTACTGATTTTTGGTGAATTTTTAAACATTAATTTCTATAATTTAATTTATTAAATGCCGATCACGTGGTTTATTTTCTTTTTGTGATACTTTAAACTAATTTTGCGTCACGTGAATAACAACGAAATAAATTGACAAAAAAGATATTTTTTTTCTTTCTAATGCGCAGACGATTGGGCATTAAAATATCCAAAAAATATTAAAATACACTAAAAGAAGTTTTCCTCAAACTGTACTATATTAACTGTACTATATTCTGTGTTATGTTCTATTAGATTAAATTTGAATATTTTCTTATACATTTTGTCAATAAAAACATCCATTACGATTTTTTTATAAATATATATCTTGTGGCATTAATTGCAAACATTGATCGTTATATTTATTATAAATATATTTTGTTTCTTTGTGGCATTAATTGCATACATTTACCATTGGATTTAATTTGAATGCACTCCGTAGCGAAGCACAAATATTCAGCTAGTCTATATATATAAAACAGTTCAGTGACTGACTGACTGTTGAGAGATAACGCACAGACCAAACCGCAAGACCTATAGGGCTGAAAGTTTGCATGGCGATTCTTTTTATAGTCTAGGGGTGCACTAGGAAAGATTTTTGAGAAATTCTTCTTAGATTTTTTAAAATTAAATTTTTAAGCTGTTTTTGTAACTTTTTTTAAGTTTGTATTTAAAATAACAATCTGAGGGTTATAAAATTCATATAATGAGAAAGATCTTAAAACTGCCTTTAAAATGAAATCTTTTTGAATCTTTACCTCCATTTTCTGATTTTTCGTGACTTTTTAAAGATCAATTTTTAGAATTTTGTTTATTAAAGGCTGATCCCATGATTTCTTTTTCTAGTACTTTAAATTAATTTTGCGTCAAGTGCATAACAACGAAATAAATTGACAAAAAAATATAAAAATCAGAGTAAAAGATAAAATTTAACTAGATAAATTGAGGTGGAAGTTTTTTAAGAATTTAAGTTAAATTAGTGACTACTATCCAGGACTGATAGTTCACTTTTATCCAGGCATTGCTCAAATACAGAATATGCCTATAGAATGGTTTAGCGAAAGGGCCATTTTGACTCAACTACACGATCAAGCTGCGTTCATTAATGACATGGTGCTAAAATCTTTTGTCAGCGAAGGAATAGTCTATAAGTCGATAGACACAGTCTGTAATTCAGATGATGCCGTAAACTATCCGGTAGAGCTTTTAAATTCCCTTAAATCACCGGGTCTTCCATACCATAAGCTCTCTTTCCGGAAGGGCAGACCCGTAATTCTCCTTCGGAATTTAAAACCACCGAAATTGTGTAATGGCACTAGACTATAAGTCAAAGCCCTGCATAAAAATTTAATCGAAGCCATTATTTTAACCGGGCGTGCTCAAGGAGAAAAAGTGTTCCTGTAATACCCAATGACCTCCCCTTTGACTTTTATAGACTGCAATTTCCCCTCAAAGTATGCTTCAGCATGGCGATAAATAAGTCTCAAGGCCAAACTTTAAAATACGTTATCGTAGATTTAAGAGAAAATTGTTTCTCCCACTGTCAGTTTTACGTAGCTTGCTCACGCGTAAGTTCGCGGACGAGCCTGGTAATATTAGTTCCGCCCAATGAAGAAACAAAAAATATTGTTTATTAGGAAATCCTCTAAAAAACAATTTCATTGTTTTTTCATTGTAATTATCCTAAAATGTACCCCGTAGCGAAGCACATGTATTAAGCTAGTGATTTTATAAAATTTGGATAATGTAATGTTGAAATACTGTTCTAAGTATGTTACATTATATCATAAGAGAAAGCATGATTGTACAAATTATTTAGCTGTGTATATGCAGTATATTGTCATAGTGATGCTGACATATTACTTAGTATTTGCATGAGTGGAATCTAGTCTACGCGCTGGGAAATTGCACTGTGTCTGGGGAGGAAAGTAAACAAAGCTGCAATGATCAGTTAGTTTTACATCGATGTATATAAATATATATGAGGAATGAGCTTTCACCTCCACTCAAGCCACACAGAGCGTGTCAAAGTGGGGTGGTAATGTCGTGTTAGTTTATGTACGAAACTTTGTGGCTAAACCAGCCATACAAAATTGGAAAGGTGGAAGCAGAAAGAGGAAACGGCAGGAAAAACAGAGGTTCAATAAGTCCGCTTAAGCTAATGCAACGTGATTAATGAACCGTTATAAGAAATGTCAAAGCTTCATTTTCCTCTGTCTTTTAACCTCTTTATATATATAAATACTTTTCGAGATTCACTTATAACCATAGCTATCGGGAAAATAGTTGTGCAGTCTGCGTTTTTATGGTTGAACAACTGTTTACAAGAGACTAATCACTATGGTAAATACAAAAAACTGATTGAAATGGTACTCTTCTCGTCTTTCGTAAACAGTTGATATTGGAAAACTGTATGTGTAAAAGTCTTCAGTCAAGCGCTTAACTGTTTGGATCTGATAGACATATTTAGATTTCGATTGCTATGCGAACAGTTATTGCCTTTGTCTTCATCCAACTATTAAGTTCATCAATGGTTTAGTACAGTTTTCTGTGGACTGTCCCCGATGTTCAGGACTATTCAGAAATGTAAAAAATAGGACAGTATAATGATACTGATCATTGACTCTTCAATCATGATCAAACTTTCAGTCACCTTACTTGGCGTGTAAAAGAGACAACATGTCGCTTCTTGAAAATGAGATAAAAATGATTGACTGGGCTACCAACAAATCCAACAGAACCTGGATACGAAATGATACGAACGCTAATACAGTCTTTGCTTTAGCCCCAGGCCAGCTTTTCAAGATCGGTGGCGAGCCATTCTTGTTGACGGAATTTAACGGAAAGTGTTTATAGAATGAGAACTTGGACGTACTGGTTTCGTCACAGAAGCAAACGAGAGGTTTCATGTTGGCATAATAAAGCCATTTTACCCCAAAATTATAGTGTAAGTATAATTTCGATTTTATACATATACATCTATTTGTAACACGAAATTGTTTTGCAGCAACATTTAAAAAAAAGTTACTTCTTTAAATATATATATTAATATATATCACGGGCATCTAACCCTGAAAGACATCAAAGGTCGACCCAAGCTTTGTATTTTTTTCCCCTTTTTCATGCTAAGGGAGATTTGAGATTTACGCAAAACTTCAAAATCTCATAGGGTATGAAAATTCCCCTCGTCTCGTCTAGCCTGCTTGGTCTTTGCAAGGTATCAATGGATGTTGATTAAAACCTGATTATATTCTAATGACAGATGGTGGCAAAAATGTTTTTAATCAAACAATTATTTAGGAATTTCTACATAACGCGAAGAAATCTGACTAGGTCAATAAACTTTTTTATATGAAGGAAGTATCTATATAAAAATCATTACACTGACATTTCCGAATAGCTAAGTGAAGCGTTATGATTTATTGAACTAGTGATTATTGCTTGCGAAAGATACTGCTCGTTGAAGCAAAGTAATTTTTGGAGATGGAAGAGGAAACAAAGCCCGCCAATTCGTCGCCATTGGGGTCTATCCTCAAGACACGTCCGACGTCATACTGTCTCAGTGCTTGTGGCCTTTCCTCATCAGCGAGTAATCCTTCAAATGAAGCGTACCTCCTGTCAACTGGGCTCGAGGTATGCTTTATTTTTTATAAGTTGTTGCTTTGGAAGTTTTGCGATAATGGAACGGGGCTTGGCTAAAGAATACTATTTCCAATTTATTTCGCGATATCTCGTAGAAAAAAAATCTAATGGAAAACTAATTGATTTTAAATTTGTTTTCGCTTCTAGATCCTGAAGCTGTGTCCAACAACCTTACATGTTTGTTATAAAAAAACATAGGAAGAAATTGATATCAGGGCATTTTGATTACATGTCCGGAAAGATTATACTTTTCCAAGGACGCAGGAGATAAAAATTTCTCAATAATATGGAGCCTGAGGTATTATTTATTTCATAAAGTATTTCCTAGAAAAAAAAAACTAGCGAATATTGCAGGGGAAAGTGTTTTCCTACATCCCGTAACAACTCTGATAAAAAAAATAATCTTTAAACCATAGATCCGATAAAGGATCTCAAAGCTATACTTGTTTATTTCGTTCTTTAGGTGATATTTGCAATCTATGAAAAGAAAGAGCAGAGAGACACTGTATAACTCTCTTCACTAACTCAGAGAAAAAACTTTGCAGCAGTTCAAATCATAATGAATTTTTTTTCAAAACTTATTCTTTAGTATGTAAATCAACAGAAGACCCTAGGAGAAGCTTAGTAAACATAAGTAAATCAGTATAAAATGATTAATTTTCTAAAAAGTTGCAAACAATCCTCAAGCGAGGATCACCAAGGCGATAAAAACTTGAGGACTGTGTAATTCATTAAGTTCGTCATGTATCAATTAAACAATTCTGCTCATGTGTTAGTTTTTGTATAGCTGTTGTCATAAAATATTTTCTATTTATAATAATTACTTTTCATCAATAGGTAATCAACATTTTCAATCTCATGAAAATTTTAATGTCTTTTTTTAATTAACCATTCTATGAAATTAATCTACTTACTTTTTTTTTCATACAAAATACCCAAGTTACTTAGCGTATTCGTATATATCGTGCTATTCTTTGTCTCTCAAATATAAATGCGTCCTAAGGCAAAAATATTAAAAAGAAAAGATGGTCATTAAATTCCTATTGGAGAAGATTTATTACATTATTCTAAACATTTAGTACGGAGTAACATGTTAAGTTTTTGTAAGGAATAATCCTGAATAAGCTTTCCGCTTAATTGGGTTATCTTTTGAAACAAGACTTTGATAAATGATAGATAGCGTTTAAAAAATAAAACAAAATTTTCTTTAACTGTAATTTTGACACTGATAGAAAGTAAATTAGAACCGAACAATCGGTTAATAAATTAAAGTAATAAAATTTAAAAAGGGCATCACATAGCAAACGCAAGCATTTTTATATGTTGCATTTCGCACTATTTAACTTCGATGACAGTTATGTAATTGCTGGCTCATATTAAAGTCAATTTTGACATAATAATGAGATGGAACAAAGCATGTGCTTCTTTAAAACACTATACAAAAACTTTTTTAATGGACATTCCTATTGACCTGACTTCGTTTGAAAATAACTGAATAACAAGAGAATTGTTGAACAGTTCATGAAGGAGTGTAAGATTTATTTTTAATGAATTAAGCCCATGCTCCGGATAAATATCTTACGATACCTGCAATAGTAATTTGACAGTGCGTTTTACAGAGTTAATGAGACTTATTTATTTAAGAATAAGATTATAAATGATAGCTATTTTTCTACCTGCAGTCGAAATGAGCTGAACTTTTACTTTCTATGAGGCCAAGAAACAGGATTTGATGGGGTGAAAGTGTTGACAGAATCGTGCTTGTGAAACTCAAGAGCTCATAAGGAAGTTTCTCTAAAAGTAATCTCTTTTGAACCCGCATATGAATAAAATTTTATGTAATTTCAGACTGTCTTCCGAGGAAATTGTAAATAAGTCTTAAAATATCCAAAAACAGAGTAATTGCTTTTTTTCCAAACTAAATAAAAGGTTTCAGAAGAAGATAATTCTTTCTCAGTAGAACGAAGAATATTTTTTCAAAGCTCAAATAGAAAATATTCTCAATCTTCTGATTCTCGGATGAATGAAATTCAGGAAGACTTTTTTAAACCTTCAGCGGGCGTGCCAATTTTTGGAACACCAGCAGGCGCGCGTGGCGCAAAGTGCAAAGTCTCTTTCAACCTTGATTATTTCTTTTGTAATAAACTTTTTTTTCCAAATTGAAAATAATGATTCTGAGTTTTATGGCAAGATATAAAATGTTGATGATATTTAGATACATTTATAATTAAAGACCAAAGAATGCAGATAGAAGAGGCCATGTTTCAAAACTGTCCGGTTTATTGGATCTAAAGACAACTTGCGAACTGTTTCCTATTATGTCCCAAAACCTAAAAACAAAGAGATTGTCCATCTTAGTGATATGCGGGACACCGTGTAATAGATGCACATTTGATCGACTACATCAACTCCTGCTTTTGTCGTATAATCCAGTATAATCGCTGTTTTACTACGATTAAATCACGACTAACAAATGAATGGAAAGGTATAGATTGGTCAGAAAATCAGACCTGCATTAGAAAGGGTGTAGCTATAAATAGAAACTACTTAGAACATTCAAACCTTACATGTAAAAACAAACCATTCAACATTACGAAAATGTTGCACTTTATACACAGGCGTGCCCGCTGAAGGGTTAAACATTTAATTACCTTCCCTGTTTAGTATGGAATGGAATAACGTTTATGAATTCAATTCAACCTCTAAAAATTGTAGACGTTTTATGTAATATTAACCCTATCCATGGGATATATGCTAGTAGTAAAATACAATGCTCAAAACAATTAGGGGAGCACATGGTTTTAACGAAATTACGCAAATACTTACACCGATAAGTAACATAAAATAAATCATCCATAATTTAAAGCCTAGCAGGAAACAGAAGAAGAAAACTTCATATGCAAATCAAAGTTCATGACGTCAAAAAGCAGAAAAAGAACATAAGGGCGGAATTCGGGATGTTGCAGAAACTCTGTTTCACTGCCTCAACTGTGAAATTCGATTGCTCAGTTATTCTTTTTGAGAAAAGGTGACTTGAAAATGTCTCAATAATGTGATTTACTGGAATCCATGGCATGGCGTATTATAGGCAGACTTGAATCCTGGCAAACACAACGTAGTGTCGCGGACACTGTTGGAGTCGCCAGAAGTGTCGTTACAAGGCTGCGAAATCGATTCCAAGAAACAGGGAATGTTAGAAGTCGACCAGGGCAAGGTCGGCCACGCGCTACTACAGCGACTGATGACCGTTATATACTGTTAACAGCTCGTCGAAACAGAACAGACAATGCTACTCAGCTGCAAAGACAGTCGCTCTTGGCAACAGGACGAAGGGTGTCCAGCCAAACAGTGCGTAATAGGCTTTATCCGGAAGGTCTCTATGCACGTAGGCCAATGGTCTGCATTCCGTTGACCTCACGCCACCGTGCGGCCCGAAGAAGATGGGCTGCTGAACATCGAGATTGGGAGCAACATGATTGGAGCCAAGTGCTGTTTACAGACGAGTCCCGATTCAGTCTGGAGTGTGACACCCGACGTGTTTTGGTTTGGAGGGAAAGGGGCACTCGAAATAACCCCACATTCGTTTGTGAAAGGTCACAATACAGACGAGCTGGTTTTATGGTATGGGGTGGAATCAGAATAGGTGGACGCACGGACCTGCATATCATTCGGAATGGTACTTTGACGGCCCGAAGGTATGCAGACGAGATACTGAGACCTCATGTCATACATTACACTGCAGCCAATGGAGATTCCTTTGTTTTCCAGCATGATAATGACAGACCGCATACAGCTCGTCTTGTGGAGAACATGCTTGAAGCTGAAACAATACAGCTTATGGAATGGCCAGCGTGCTCTCCTGACCTGAATCCAATCGAGCATGTTTGGGACATGCTCGGACGACGCATTGCTGCGAGACCAAGGCCTCCTTTTACTCTTCGAGACTTAGAGATTGCACTTCTTGAGGAGTGGAACAGTATTCCCTAAAGTCTTATCGATAACACCATCGCATCCATGGAAAACAGGTGTGCAGCAGTCTTAGCTTTTCGAGGAGACCATAAGCCATATTAAAAATCTTGCATCATTTCTGAACAATACTTTTTTTTATCGTTTACATGTCACCAAATTGTTACCCTAAATCATCTTTTCATGTTTTTTCCATATTTTCAAAGAATTAAAGCTTAATTACAAATTTTTTTACGTCTTTTTTTCTGTATTGCGCATTGATACGCGTGTACTATCCGTTCTATGCCAATACGTGGCTGTCTCACACGGTTTTCTTAACTTCTTTGCTTGGTCCCCTAATTTTTTTGAGCAGTGTATATGAATTGAGGAGTTGGAGCATGTGACTGACTTTCCTCATGTGACATTATACATGGAGGGTATTAAAAAAATAGGGAGGAAAACTGCTTTTCCTGTACATGGTAGGAAAATCTCGGAAGTCAAAACTATACATCTCGTCGCTGCATCAATGGTTATGATTCGAACTTATGACTTGAGTAGTTTTTGTTTTTCTGTCAGTTTTAGAATAGTGGTAAAGAAAATAAAATTCCATAATCAACACATTATTTGTTAGGCTAATACCAGAATACGTGAACTAACTGAAAATTATGTTGTTGTTGTTGTGGCTTATGCCCCTTTACCGACAGTATATCAGGTCAAGCCCATAAAGGCTATTGGGCAGAAATGGTGCGGCTCCGGTTTTGAATAGCATCACAAACGCCGGAATCTGACTTGGCTAAAGAACAGGTCCCGTAATTTTTTAACCGAGTTAAGTGACGAGACCGGAACACTTGACCCAGCACCTCCTGAGGTAAATTTTGAGAACTTGGAGAACATTGTAGCCACGACTGGTTCTTCGCACATCAGCCACCATTAGTGTACACGGCAGTGGATTTGTCAGGGACCGGCATCGAACCAGAGACGTTCAGATCACTGGCTCACTGCCTTTGCTAACTGGGCCATCGTGACCTGAATATCAGGCCAGGTGATGGCCGAATGGATAGGGCGCTGGCATTCGGTTCAGATCCTGTGGGTTCGAGTTCTACTGTTGGCATGGATGTTTGTAGCCGTTCGGAATCGGCTTTAAGCTGTAGCTCCCGGTTTAATTAGCCCTCGTGAAGCAAAAAGATTGACCGTCCAAACCAAACCAAACCAAACCGTGACCTGAATATTATTGGGGAGACAGTACTGACGGGATGTTGCAAGAGAGTTGTGTAATTGCTGCTTTTAAAATCTTGGAAAATTTATAAGTTGATCATATAAGCGCAAATACTGCATACTTTAAAGCTTAGTCAAAGTCAGAAAAAACATAAACCAAACTACACGAGGACACGTTTTATACTAATGTATTGTTTAGAAATAAACTATAAGAATCATTGCATTACATTGTATCGTATGGATACTTTGTGAATTCATGAAACTAAAATCCTTTAAACTAAATTTTTGTATTTATTTGAATCTAATGCACCAGCTTATGTAAAGTGTGTGATGACTTGACATTTATATTCTCGTTTTAAAGTTGAATAAATATGGCCGGAAACTACATAACTATCAAATAGCAAAAAGATATTTGTAAGGAAAACGTTCAGTCTAAAAAGTAAGCATTGAGTTAAATACAGTGTTTCTAGTATCTTTGTTTAGAACTACATGTATGTTATAATACAAATTTTAATTAATGCGGCTTTGTAATGATTATACTAAAATAATAAATAGCTATAGTGATATGTATACAAGTTATTTGACGTATTTAATTAATTGTTTACTGTGGAAGGATATGCTTACAGTATGCTTCGTTAAACAATTTTTATGATTTCAAAGTTGTTAACAACTTTTTAATAAAACGCATTAAAAATATCGGTATAGAGGTTCACCAGTTAGAATTTTGTTTTCAATATTCGAGTAGATCAGCTTTCAGAAAAAACATTTTTTATTGGCATCTTGTATGTGTCATGAATCAATATCTATACACCACATTTACGATTGAATATCAGTGCATGAAAACAGAAATTTTTTTAAAAAGTAATAGTGATATTGCTAACGAGTTCTGTGTTTCCATTTGTGACATTAACTATAAAACATGTATGTATAAAATGCATATAGTAGACTCAAAATTGATATAAAATTGATAAATTGCATATAGTAGTTCTCAAAATTGATAATAAACTTCAAATACCAAAAAATATCGTTATTCAAAATTTTAATGCCAAATATTAGTTCATGGAAAAAATGTGTGTTATTAATTTCTGAAAATTTAAATATTTAAAGCTTTTCAAAATGTCATAAAATTTTAAAGATCAGAAAAAAATCTTTATAGTTCCTACAACTGAAAAAAAATAGAATTTTTCCTTTCACACAAGAAAGCAATGGAAACATTTGTTCTGTATTAAATCAGCAATTTCTCAGCAAAACTCTCATAAATTATATATATTAAACAGTTCCATAACTGACTGACTGACTGACAGATAACACACAGACCAAACCGCTGGACCTAAAGGGCTGGAATTTTGCATGGCGATTCTTCTCATAGTGTAGGGGTGCACCAAGAAAGATTTTTGAAAAATTGTTCTTAGATTTTCTAAATTAAATTTTCAAGCTTTTTTTGTAACATTCTTTAAGGTTTGCATATAAAATAATACTTTGAGGGTTATAAAATTTATATCACAAGAAATACCATAAAAATTGCTTTAAAATGAAATCTTTTTCGAATCTTTACCTCCATTTTCTGATTATTGGTGAATTTTTAAAGATTAATTTTTAGAATTTAATTTATTAAATGCTGATCACGTGGTTTCTTTTCTTTTTGTGATACTTTAAACTAATTTTGCGTCTCGTGCATAACAACGAAATAAATTGACAAAAATATATTTTGGTTTTCTTTCTAATGCGGCAGGCGATTGGACATTATCCAAAAAAATATTAAAATTCAGTAAAACAATATGTTCCTCAAAATGTACTATATTTACTGTACTATATTCTTTAGTATGTTCTGTTAGATTTAATTTGAATATTTTCTTCTGCATTATCTTGTCTATAAAAATATCCGTTACGATATATATATATATATATATATATATATATTTCGCATTAATTGCATACATTGACCGTTGTATTTAATTGGAATGTACTCCGTAGCAAACGAAGCATGGGTATTCATCTAGTGCGCATATATATTTTTTGGCCAAATTAAATCCATAAAACTGCTCATCCTCTTTCAAAACTATAAGAAAAAGGGAATTTAGAGACCTAGTTAGCTTTAAATGAGAAACAAATTCCGAATATCTATAAGGATAAATTTGTAAGCAATCAATTTCAGTGAACACTACGTACAAATGAAAAAGAAAATTCTAGTTTAATATATTTTATATTACAAGAATCTGAAAATGAAATCCTGGTGTATTTGATAGCATAAATTATAGTCTCTGAAATAGATAACCACGGTAACATAAGCAGTACTTAAAATGAAGCGAATTTAGATTTTGATTACTAAGGGAATTTATGGATGTTATTAAGCATTATCTCAACTATTGAACAGTAGAAATAAGAGATATCTTAGAGATGAATGGGAATCAAGCGTTTAGTGGTGAACAAAGTAAAGAAATAAAATGTTTAAAACTGCCTGAGAAGTTAGATGAGTCAAAACTTCTAAATGATTCTTCTAAATGATTTCCAATGAAACTTCTAATGACTATTATAAATGATATATATTATATGTCATGCGCTTATTAAAAAAATTCTTAAGACCATTTTTAAAAATATAAAATATTAGCTTTCTTTTTCAGCAAATTTTTAAATAAAAATCTAAAGTTTATGTAAAAGAGTATCGAGATAAATAACTATCTAAATGCATTCTAAAAAACTTCAAACATTTACTTTTACAGCTTTTGCTATTTCTTTGTTGAGACGAAATTGATTTATCCAAATAATTTACTATAGATGATTAAATTACTATACATGCTCAGTTAATTACTATAGATGCTCAGATTAATTTACTATAGATGACTTGAATTTTATACGGAAATGCATGTATCACATTTCTTCAGGTATCAGGGCCTCCCAGGGGGGGGGGGGGGGGCAACTGGGGCACTTTGCCCCAGGCCCCCAACTGCCGGAGGGGCCCTAAAAAAATTTTTAAAAATTTATTTATTAGATTTCCTCCGAAAGAAAATTCTGAAACTTGTAGAGTACTTCAAAATTCAAAATAATCTCCTGAAAAAAGGGGTCCCTCCAAAAAAAAAAAAAAATTATTCGATTAATCAGATTTCTCTTACTACAAAATAGTCTTCTGAAAAATAATCTTGGGGCCCCCAACAGAAGTTTGCCCCCAGGCCCCGTAAAGTCTCTGGGCGGCCGTCAGGTATTGACAATTACAGTATTCTAAACTCTCTATCAGGTATAATTAAGTTAGTATTATTATCTATAAAAACTGTTTAGTAAAGTCACGGTTTTGATTGCAACAAATTTAACTTTTCAATTATTGAAGCTATTGAAAATTTCGAACTGTTTCAATAATTTTATTATTATCTGAAATAGTAGTTTCTATTGTTTCTTTCATACGAAATTATCTCCATAACTTTCGTATGCAATAATATATAAATACTCTAATTTGTTTTCTTGCGTCTGTTTTAATCTTTTGTTATAACATCACTGGAGAGTAATTGCAATGTTTCAAAGGAAAATTAAACGAATAAAACCAATGAAAAAATTTAATATTTTGGGCGTTTTCAGACAATCACAATGCACAGAATGAAATGGAAAAAAAACTTAATTTATAATGTTTTGCCACAATTTAAGAAAACACAACATATTAAATTTGCGACTTTACAAGTAGGAAGTGATTACAATGCCAGCTGCTGTCGCTAGTAATTAATTTTTAACTCCCTCGAGGGCTGGGTGTAACTGTAACTGCAGCCGTATGACACTTTTCTCCGTTTATTCGGGATTCCCTCTTTATCCCATTTATTTCAAGGTTTCTATTTCGCTAAGTCACTGCTGAGGTACTCTTTTCTAATCTCAAAATTTTTTTTTCATTCTCATGCAAATAAGAAAAACGGAGTGTGCATTCAAAAACGCGTTCAGGCGTCCGCTTGTTAACACAACGTTACGGAATTCATTAATATTTTTTTTTATTTTTCCCTGTTTGCCCACGTGACCCCAAACAAAGGAAAGCGCGGGCCAGCTTTCACCTGCGCATGCGTTGTGTGTGATGACGCGAGAAAACGCGTGTGCCCTACTTTCCTTAGAATTTAGAATCTGGCAGTTACCCGTTCGGTTCAGGATGTTAACAGAAAAAAACCGGTATTTTTAACGGTGAAATGCATCAACAAACAAAAAAAATCGCATCAACAAACAAATAAGATGGTAAATGTGAGAACTCTATACTGGTCCTTTTAGCGGGAGTTCTGAAGATGAATAGTGGAAGGATAGCGTGGAATGCTTGAATTGTTTGTTTTGTTTTCTCCAACAACATTCTCGGAATCACTTTACGTAGAATTCAATATGCAAATGAAAAAAAATCGTAATTGTATTTCAGAGTCAATTCAGAATAATTAACTTCTGATTGCCCAATATTAATTGTTGCTGCATTGATTTAAATTAAATAAGGGGAGGTTTGTGTAAGTGTGTGCGTGAGCGGGGGCACGCTCGCGTGTCTGTGTGTGTGTGAGCAAAATATATTTTTCGGTTTAAATGAATTGTTCAAATATGGAGACATAATGTGCCCCAGAAGAAACAGACGTTTAATACAGATGGTTCAGGACAATAAATTTTCTTACACAGCGTATTTTTACAATCCATGCTTAAAACATACTACGGAGCTTTTGGAATAAAATAACAAATTGCATGGTTCTACACGATTACTTTGCGAGATACATCATTTTTAGATTATTCTGGTTTTACGCATATCCAGCTGTACGTCTGTACTTTAAGGCCATTTACCTAAGATTGCTGAATTTTATGATAGACAGTTTATAAAATATGGCACAAAGTACTGTTTGTGCCAATATAATCATCGTTCAAACATGCGGTTAGTGTAAATCGATTCTAAGAGCTATACAGTATTTTTTAAAGAAGAAAAATTCTGAGATGTGCTTTTCTTTTTCTTCTTCATAATATTGAGTCTCCAGACCCCTCAGAAAGAACAGCTTAAAAATTAAGTACCAACTCGTCTGAATGCGAACTTAGACTTTTCATTAAACCACTCAACTCCAAATAAAAATGTAGAATATATACATTTAAATGCATTCTCTTTAGAGGGAATATAGGTATTCAATCCTTATATTCCATACTTTCACTTTGTTATATACACATTTCCCCTCTGTATTTTTATCTATACATGTATCATTAGTTCCCATTTGCCAAACATTTTTGAATGAAATTTTTCTTTATGCCTGGTGGTGAGTACAGTTCATATCCCCACCACCCCCAATAATCAGAAAACAGTTAGCTTCTTTCCTGACGGGTCCGTGATTGCTGTACAAAGCAATCTTGCACACGTTTCGGGCGTGAGAGTAGATAAATGGTCCCTAGTGCTTCTACAATGAACTTGAATGAGGCATATACCAATAATTTGATTTGGGATTCCATTTGTCCAACAGACATTGTAGTAAATGTAAGATGTTAAAGAGGGGAGGCTTTGATGGTTGAATGATATCCTTTAAAGGGAGTTAAAAAATAGAATTATCATTTTGAGATTATCCACTTAAATTCCTTGAACAATAACAACATATGTGGAAACTGACAACTCAAATTCTTTGACTTTACTCAGAAATGAAGAGGATACAGCGAGGAGACATATTAATGCCCTAAATTCTTTCTTAAACTTGGCAATGCCTTAAAAATGGTAATTATATTGTAAAATGAGCTGAAGAACACTGTATTGAACAGTATTTAACACATTACAAATAATTCAGTAAGACTGTGAAAATAATTCCATTCTGTACTAAGGCGCTCTCCGTTTGGTCAGTATTTTTCAACTTTTGGAGGGAAATTTTAAAATAGGAAATGCCCATGTAATTTTAAATAGTCTTCTTTTAATATTCATTAAATTACTGATGCTTTAACCTCGCATTTCTTGGATTATTGAAACTTTATTGTTTTGATTCACTCTATAGAAACACATAAAGGTATTCACGAAAATACTTTAACGAAATTCTATTTGGATTTTATTGTTATTTATCTTTACGCTTTATTCGAATGCTCAACACGCATAAGTAATGATACAAAAGTGGCTGTTAATCCTCTGGAAAAACTCTCTTATCTTAAAACCGCTGCCACGGAAGGTAAATCGTTCATCATTTCCATGGGAAGCGACCCGCAGATGATGCTATCTTCAGAGGCAATGGGAAATACCACAGGAACGACTTTAACTTTTTCACCACGGAGACTAAAATTTGCTTCCTTGTCTTTCTGTAGGTTTAATGACTTTCATATTATTCAGAGATATTCTTATTAAACAATAGAGGGCAACAATAGTCTCTAAGTATCTCTTATATACCTGGATTACAATACTTTAGAAAAAGGACCTGGATTACAATACTTTAGAAAAATTGATAAAAATGTCTTAAAAATTATAAAAACTAACTTAAAAAATTATGAAACCTACTTGTTTCGTAGGCTATGACATCTCCTTTGACTTCATTTAGTAGAACTTGTTTCATACTATGTAAAATAGCTCTGCTATTTTGAGTGAAACAAGTTCTTCTGTTGGAACTCATTTGTTTTTTTAGAAATAAAATCTTATGGTTTTTCATTATTTTTTGTTATTTTTTCGGATTTGTAGGTTTTTAGAGAGAAAACAAGATCATGTTGTCATTTAAAAATTAATTCCAGGAAAGTTTATGGGTTGGTTTTTTCCAAAATAAAAAGATAATTTTAAATTAAAGAAAATATCTAAAGAGCTAAGTCTCTGAACGAGGAGATTTATATGGATTCAGTGAAGTTTAGTTGTTTAAGATAAATCTAAGTAAAAAGTTGAACTTCAATTTTTTTTAAATGTAACAGTTATAGAAACCATTACCTTGTTTATTCAATACATAATAATTAATATATAAAAAAACATAACTCATATTTATCAATACAAAGGGAACGAAAAATTGATTAGTAAAATTGTCGTAGCTACTGCAAATGTCAGTCAAAGTTAGATTTATGTGTTTTATTAGTCTCTACTGTTGTCTCGCTAAATTAACCTTTAATTTTGATATCTTAATGTGAGATAAATACTCTTTAAATAATTATAAGTACAGTTTTTTTAACAATATGTTTTATCAAAATAAGAGTTTAATCCTAATTGACCTTAAATATAACAGCTTTGTATTACATATCTTTTTTAAGCCTCTGCTCTAATTTGTTTAAACTGGTTGTGATCTAATTAATAATTATCTAAATAGTGTAAACGGGATTGGGGAAAAGTGCGCAATTATTCTGAATATCCAATGCATTGTAAGGGTCCTGTTGATTAATTGGTCATGACAAGTTTTGATTTTTTTAATGAGTATTTCTTGGAATATTTTGTAAAGTAGCTGGTGAATTTTTATTTTTTGTTGGCTGGTGAATTTTGTTTCTTCAGGTTGACTAATATAAATTTAAGTGTTAAATTTTTTGAGAATTTTTTTTTATTATTTTGTGTAAAAGTTAATCCTTTTTTTAAGTTTGAATTCCTTTTTTTTCTATTATCCTATCCTACTCAATATAAGCAGAAAATACAAAGCCACGGCAATCCAATATGCCCTGTTTGCCATTTCGTTCGCTTTTCCCCGACTTTCACAGAAAATGGGGGAAGCAAAGGAATGTTGAACATTTTTGCAGACGTCCCGCGAAAGTACACAGTGTCTACAAAAGTGCATAGTGGTCTACAAAAGTGCACAGTGGTAGGAGACTTTGGAAATCGGACGAGTTCTCAAATAAACACGATTCCTAATGGAAATTAAAATAATCCACAGCTCCAAATGGGTGAATTTTCGACATGCAGCTATATTTTTCAAATGTAAAGGTCCTGATTTCATGGCGTGCCTGCGGTCTCTTTTTCGTGCAACGTTCGTGTTGGCAGAAAACTGAAAGGGGTGAAAAAGCCTAGTTCGGGAGCGATTGAGTTTTATGAAGATTCAAACGGGAGGCGAGCTCGAGTCATCTACGATCCAGAAAACGTCATGCCGCATTTACACAGCCGCGCTCGAGCCACCCCTAGTCCCCCGGAAGACATTAGTCACGCTCCTGCATCGACGCGAATGACCGTTCTCACATTCCCGCCTTTTGCTGTCAACAAGACTTCCCGACGCCATTCACCCCTTTGACCTTTGACCCTCTCCCCGTTGCCATTCGTCCCTTTGCGATAAGCGATCCGGTCACCATTCCCTCTTTGACCCCCCCCCCTTAGGTGGGGGAGACGTGGCCCTCGTCCCTTTGACTCGGGCTAAAAAAACTGCTCCCGAAGCGAGCGCCACGATTGGGGAGGAGAATAGCGCCCTTTATACGTACGCTCTTTCCCCCGTGAAACCACGATCCCGCGCGATTGAGTGCACGTGTGAAGGTGTCGGAGAGGAAGGGAAAGCTGCTTTTGAGCGTACTTCAAGTTTTCCCGCTCGCAATCCCGTACGCTCCAAGCACTCCAAGAGAGTAGCGCCCTTTACACGTACGCTCATTCGCGAGTGCTTGGAGCGTGCGCACAATCCCGTACGCTCCAAGCACTCGCAAAGGAGCGTACGTGTAAAGGGCGCTAATAGCGGGGTTATCGGAGAGGGCTCCGTTTACACATTCATCTTTCACTCTCCTCCGCGATTTGACTCTCCGCTTTCGCGCCTGTGTAAATGCGGGGTCAAAAGTAAACCCCAGCGTAGCATGATGGAGAGACGACCTTGCGAGAGATGAAATTTCCAATCCTTTCTTCTTTTTTTTCTTTTCGCTGCAGCGGTATTATATAAATTTCCTTTTTTTCTATTTAATTTGTTTCAAGTTTTTTTATTTCAAATTCACTAGCTAACTTATATGGGCCCGAAATTTTGTTGGTGTCTTTATGAAATTAATAATGATTTAATCTAAGTGGTATTTGTGTCCTGTAATTAAAGAAGGTTTCAATTTTGCGATGTTTATGAATCAACTAAAAATGTAATATTTTATGTCCGTCAATAAATTGTACATATTAATTTCTTTATTTCCTAGTCATGTCGTTTCTGCCTCTCAGTAAATTATTCAAGTTTTTAATATTTCAGCCTTTTCCCTTCATAGGTTTTAACTTCAATTTTTAGGTTTTTGTTTTCAACTTTTACTTTCAGGTTTCTTTTTGTTTCGGGAGTTTAACTTCATTTTTTTAAAAAATTTCTAACACAGAATGGGAGCATGAGTTAGAACCTGCATATTTTGGTTATTGCGCAGATACACAACGCATTTAACATCTAACACAACCAATAAATAATTTTTAAACTGGCATTTCCTTCTGATTTCTTTATTAATTATTTATAATTATCATTCCTATTTGTGCACCTTTACGTTTCTCGTTTATATTCCTCGAATATAGCAAAATTTAGTTATTTATGCAAATGTAAATCTATTTCCAATGAAAAAAGAGCTATAGTCTTTAAGTCAATTTTGTATGTAACAGTGATTTATAAACCCGGACTTACCTCTGCAAATTAATTCTTTACAATGTTCGTGGTTATATCATCTTTGATTCTGTGGTATGCTCTATAAAACTTCAGAACTAATGTGTTAAATAAAGACGTTTTGTGAAAATTGTTCTTCAGTTACCCGCAACTTGAATAATTTAACATGTTTATCTTTAAGTAATGTTGGTCTCAACTTGATTCTTCCTATTAGGAACTAACTTAAAAGTTTATAAATTTGACAAATCACGTTAAGTTAATCTTAAGCCCTGAACTTTAATCCTTATTACCAGGCCCATCGAGACAAACAGGGGGTTAGACATAAAAGCCCTTCGTAAGACCTAGGAGTGAGAATTTTTTTTTCGGTGTTCGGCCCTGAAAGCCGCTAATCATTGCCCTTTGAAATAATACTTTCACATTTCTGGCAAAAGTTGGTTCAAGTTTCTTTAGTACTGGGGTTAAGGAGCCTCTAGGCCTACCCCCAAAACAGTCTTATTAACTCATCACATTGGTGTATGAGTCTAACTGGAATGGTTTTTGTATGTAACCCAAAAAGGCCTATGAAGGATATCGTCACACAAATCATCTGATAACACGAAGTCAACATTTATAACTTAACGATATCTTTTGAAATTTCAGAGTTATGAAAAGTGCTCTTGAAGTAAACAGCACAGTTTTTTCCTTACCAATGTGTTTGGTAATCAAGGATATCTCACAAACCTCAGCAACGTATTATTTTATATTCAAGCAAAAACTGCAGTAGATCTTAGTTAAACAACCACTAAACAGGTAAAATTACCCCAAAACATCATAAGTATACTGAAAAAAGAGATTAGCAGAAGCGATAAAGGAGATACGCTTCAATTATTGTCATTACATGCTCTGAGATGGGCTATTTTGCAACCCTCGGGTCAAACAATTGCTTACATTGATATTATCATTAAATCCTTGCTTAAAGAATGGCTTAGAAACTTTTTCTTTATTAAAGTATACCATAGCATTTAATTTATCTTTCAATCCAGAAAAAAATTTGTCCCCAAAGTTAGTAGATTTCGAAGGTGAAATTGAGATAAAAAAATCCTGATTAATTACCAACTATGCCCTTTAAGATAAATTTAAGCATAATTAAAAGCTTCATATATAAAAGTTTTTCACTAACAATAAAGTAAAGTAATCAATAAGAGTTAAAAAAATAATTATTATTTATTTTTTGAAAAAAGTAAAAGAATCCCAATTAGAAAATACCTTGTATACGTGGAAAGTCTAGAAATGTAGCTTGATAATATAATGAATTAACATTCTTTATCCCGAAAAATTTAAAAAGGGTAAATTTAATTTAATATTCCTGCACATTACACATCTTGAAAAATCTAGAAATTATCTCTCCGAAAGAATAAAGGTTAAACATTATTCACGCTTTTAATAAAAACCAGACGCCCTATTGGTCAAACACTATTTAAAAGTTTTTAAAGAATTCAAGTAAGTATTTAAATTGCTTCGACGCGAAGGCTTATTATGATAAAATTTAATTAAATCTTTCAATCTACTCATGTGTTATGCATAATTCAAGATTCAAAATTATTTATCACCTTGAATGAATTATTTCGGGATGTAATTTCTCAGTGCCTACCAAAGAATACTTTTGATAGCAACACTTATGGAGGATTCTGCTTGCCCTTAAAATACTCAAACATAAACCCTTTCTTTTTTTCTCGATTTAGAGTCACTTAGAGCCACATTAACAGGCAAACACATTTTTCTGAAAGGTAAATAATTTAGTCTTCTATAACAGATTCCTCTTTCATCCAGCAAATAGCAGCAATGGAATTTAAAACGAAACAACCATCTTTCGGCAAATTTTAAAGATTAATAATGTATATTATTTAAATACTTGTATCTGTAACCAATGACCGGATTTCAATTTTTTTCCTGTATTCACTTTATTAACGGTGATGTGTTATTACAATTATAGTACTACTGTGCGTCATTTTTTCCTGTATTTTGTTACAGAGAAACATAATTAAAGTTTAAGTATTACAAAGGTATTAAAATTCTCAGCTTTTTTGTCTGTAATCTATATATATATAAAACAGTTCCGTGACTGACTGACTGACATATAACACACAGACCAAACCGCTAGACCTAAAGGATTGAAATTTTGCATGGCGATTCTTCTTATAGTGTAGGGGTGCATTAAGAAAGATTTTTGAAAAATTCTTAGATTTTTTTTAATTAAATTTTTAAGCTGTTTTTGTAACATTCTTTAAAGTTTGCATTTAAAATAATGATCTGAGGGTTATAAAATTTATATCACGAGGACGATCATAAAAATTCCTTTAAAATGAAATATTTTTCGAATCTTTACCTCCATTTTCTGATTTTTGATGAATTTTTAAAGATGAATTTTTAGAATTTAATTTATTAAATGCTGTCAGGTGGTTTCTTTTATTATGATACTTTAAATTGATTTTGCGTCACGTGCATAACAGCGAAATAAATTGGCAAAAATTAATATTTTTTTTTCTTTCTAATGCAGCAGGGGATTGGACATTATCCAAAAAAATATTTAAATACAGAAAAAGAAATGTTCTTCAAACTGTACTATATTAAGTGTACTATATTCTTTAGTATGTTCTATTAGGTTTAATTTGAATATTTTCTTCTACATTATTTTGTCTATAAAAATATCCATTACGATTTTTTAATAAATATATTTTTTTGTTTTTTTGGCATTAATTGCATACATTGACCGTTGTATTTAATTTGAATGCACTCCGTAGCGAAGCACGGGTATTCAGCTAGTAGAACATAAATAACGAAGCCTGTAAGAGAAATACAGAATAATAGAAAGCAGAATATATTATGCAGAATGTACTTATTACAATTTTAACGTAGGATTACGTTCCTCCGGAAAGGAAAATTTCAGACGCTAAAACCGTCCATCCGTACCTCGCGAGTTATAATTTTGGCAGCGCGCGAAACCCAGTCTGTATCGTTTGGACAAGCAGTATACAATTAAACAGAAAAGTACCAAAAAGAGTCAAAATTTTGACATACACACACACACACACACACATATATATATATATATATATATATATATATATATATATATATATATATATATATATATATATATATATATATATATATATATACATACATATATATATATATATATATATATATATATATATATATATATATATATATATATATATATATAATACGTACACATATATAGAAACATATATACGTAACACATACATACATATATACATATAAAAGAGGTAAGCAACGATAAGTAATCATACATTAATATCCCGCGGCAGTTTCGTTAGAAGAGACTACCTGAAAATTTTTTTAATTATTGTACTATAATTATATATATTAAGCATTTTATAGACATTAGACATTGGTTAATCAAGAACATAGTCAAAAATTATCTAACGGCTTTGCTTAAATTTTAGATTATTACGTATTTTTTCCTTGATTTATCTTAAACATGATTTCTAGAGACGAGCACTGTAGTTCATTATATGTGTGTATATCCGTTTGAAAATGTGACAAGTATTCTATCCATTCGAAGATAGTTAATCATAGTTAGAACTAGTTATTAAGATATATTCTTTCAGGATCTAATTTTCAGTTTTCAGTGTTTCATTTTGGAATGGGAAAGTATTTAAAAGATAGCAGGTATTCCAATGAAAATAAGCAAACAAAAAAAATATCTGTCTGCATGGCAATCTAAAAAGTTTAATTTTAGAAATAATTTCCTTAAAATATTCTGCTTGTTGGAATTATTCAAAAAAATTATACATCGTTGATCATTTTTCCCCTTACTTACATGTAATTTTAAATCATAATCCAAAGCATGAGAAAAAAGTTTCGACATATTTTTAGAAAAGTTCTGTTATACTGGTTAACTTCATTCTTGGTAGACATATTATGTAAATAAAAGAATCCCCTTACTTAGTGAACCCAAGCGTATCAGACGAAATAATTCACCCTAAAGCGTTATATTTAACAGGAAAACTTTCTCCTCTTAATGTTATTGTTCCGAGGTAACATTGTTCATTCATCAACGAGCTCTCGACAGTCATGCTGCTAACTTTTTTGTTCTTCCGTCATTTCTTAATGAGCGCAATTTTTTCTCGAAAAGCACCGGCTCACTGCCTAGCGATACCAGGTGCAGTACGGACTGCATAATAAATGGTTGCCTTTGTGCGAGATTGTCCGCATCGATGTTTATGAAAGCTCTGCTGGCATAATGCGTCAATAGACCAGCAGATAGGACTTGTCATGGGCGCTTTTCTTAAACGGCTGCACGGCTCTGATACGCACTAATGCGTCAATTGGAACGCGTAAGTGGCTCGTGAAGTCGGTGATAAACCAAAATCTTACAACTACGGAAAGTCCAAATTTTATGATAACAGTAATGGAAGACCGCTGTGTAGTTGTTAATAATTAAGAGATGTTATGTTCAACTCATTTATTTTTCCTTTCGAATATATTCAGGTCAGAATTGGAGGATTCATCATGATTACAGTTAAAAATAAATTTTTCTATTTTATTGCATAGATTGTATTTTATTAATTATAGAAATTATTAACTTGAATATGGAGGAAATCAGATACATGTATAATAATCATGTATAACAGTCCAATAATGATGGGTAACTGATATGTACATAATGATATATTTTATAATGATAGTTTTCTAAATAAGTTTGAACCGCTTAAAATATATTATAAGCTGGTCAAACTTATATAGAAATCTACTGAAAATTGCTAAGGAATTACGAATGGCTAATAAGGTATAACTGGTTTCACGAACATTCATTGATGATTCTTATGGGTAAATTTAATCTAGCGTTATGGATCATAGCAATTTTCTCATGAAAAATGTATCTTAGACCCTTAACAACTATTGTCGTAGTATGACATATTATAGTGAGCTCTTTATATTTTTGAATCTTTTCATCGTCAAAAATTTTGTTAAACTTCGATTTATATACTTCTAATCTCTAAGGCCAAATCATTTTCCATGGCAAACAAGAAATTACATCATTTAATGGATGACAAGCAAAGTTTTCGTTAATTGACTGAAACGGCATTGGACAAAGCCATTAAGCTCTGACTAATAGAAAAAAACATCCTTTTTTGTTGATAACTGTTATCCTCACTCTAGTCTTCTGGGGATTATTATTGAAAATCTTTGCTTCCTAACACTTCGAAATTGGAGTCTGGCTGCTGTTGTTTGAAAACTGTTTTATATCTCTAGTAAAGAGGAAGTTCTTCCCATTTTTAGCGGTTTGGATGGAAAGTATGAATGATTTCGCTTAGTGAAACGTTGCTGAGAAAATAATGAATAACGCTATC
Organism: Dolomedes plantarius; assembly: GCA_907164885.2. Classification (NCBI taxonomy): domain Eukaryota; kingdom Metazoa; phylum Arthropoda; class Arachnida; order Araneae; family Dolomedidae; genus Dolomedes; species Dolomedes plantarius. Next base: position 60,317,987 of record OU015500.1, read on the forward strand.
GTAAGAAAGGGTTTAGAGAAAAAGTAATAAGGAAGAACAAAAGCTTCTTTTACTGTAGACATTGGGCAAGATGAAGTTAAACAAATTGAAAACAGTAGGCAGCAATTAAAAAAAAATCTCAGCATAAAATTCAAAGATGGCTTAGCAGTGGTGAATTCCATTTACAAATCAGTGGTATGCCATTTATGTTTTTTTTTCAGCAACTATAAAGCCAAATTAAAGAAATTTTCCAAACTGCCAAATCCTCTGTTCGGAGAAGTTTAGATGGAAAATGCAAGGAAGTTCAGGTGTTTAAGATGGATTAGAGTAAAAGTTGAATTAAAAGTAATGTTTTCTGTGATGTTGATGTTAAAAAATCATTAGATTATTTAAATAATAAATAATTAACAAATAAAAATATTATACATAGTGATCAGTAGAAAGTGAATAAATTGATTAGCGAGATATTAGAATCCCCCATAATTATGTGTCGAAGTTAAATTTACAAGTCCTATCAATCCACATTCTTTCTAACATACACTATATAAAAATACATATAATTTCTGATTTAGATATACATACAAATATTCTCCACAGAAATGAACTGTAGTCGTTAAGACAATTTAATATGGAACAACGATTACTGTGAGCGAGCAGGCCTCTATATATTTATTTTCTAACTTGTTTGGGGTTATATCTTCCTTGTTATTTCTCTTTATGCATCTATTCAACTCTGATTTCCCTGATGTTGTCCTCTCTCTGATCGTCATTAGGAATAGCTGAGATAGAAACTGCGTGAAATAAATATCTATTGAAGATCGTTTTTATCAAAAGCCTCGGTGAAGAGCCGTACTTACTGTTGATTGATTTATTACATTTATCTTAATGTGAACCTCTACTTGAATCTTTCTTTTCTCAATAATAATAATAACATGATGATAAAAATAATAATAATAATAACAATAATAATAATAAATTAAAATAATTAAAACAATAGTAATAAAAAATAATAAATTTAATAATAATAATAATAATAATAATAAATTTAACCTATTCAGTTTAAATTAATCCTAAGCCCCTAAGCTTAGAAAAGTATTACCAGACTCAACGAGACGGAGATGGAAAAGTGGTGCAAGATTTCCCGGTCTGTGAGGTTTAGGGACCTTGCATAAGACCCTAGAACAGGGATTGCCAACCTTTTTACGTTTGCAGAATCCTTGGGAATAAGATAAAAAACTTTCGGCACCTCTAAATTAGAGTTAGAATATCAGTTTGTTTAATTTTTTAAATATTAAATAAAAGTGGAATGAAGGATATCAAGAACAGGCTATATTTAGGTTCAAATAAATAATTGTTTCATTTCTGATTTTATTCTTTTATTGAAAGATGTAAGTAACAAACACCAGAATAACACCAGAATTTAAAGAAGTAACAAATCCATATATTATTAAAATTTCATAAAATTGCTATGGGATAAAATAACTTTTAATGAAATAGCTATGGGATTCAGAAAAATAATACGGCAGAGGACTGCAATGGAAATCACTAAAAAAGACTTTTGTTTTATTAATGTGAGACATGTGATTGGTGTTTAGGGCAGAAATGTTTGATATCAGGCCCAACAATTGTGGGCGAGAGAGTAGCTAATTCATCTTCAGTAACGAGTGCATCGATAGTTGTCACAATCTGTCGGGCATGAGGGTAATTAATTGAACTTTATTTTAAGTGAGTCAAAATAATATTTTTGTTTATACCCCAAAAAGTCTCGCGGCACACCGTTTGGGAATCACTGCCGTAGAGCAAGAAGAATTTTATCTCAGCCTTGACCTTAGCTGTCAATGCCCCTGATCATTGCTATGTAAATACGGCCCCTTGGAGAGTAGCAACTGTAACGGACGAGCTTCTACTGAAGAAAGTTGTGAACTGGGCTCTATGGAGAGTTTCAAAAAGTCAGTGCAAAGGAAGCCGAAACATCTCTGATGCGTTTGTGCACTTCACTAGAATCCGCGGAAAACACAGGTTCTGAATTTTTTGTCTTTACTGTTATCACCAAAAAAAAGTTACTTATTCACATGTACACTGAAAACAAGTCAGAAGTGACTTACAGATTATGTATGTGTTTTTCTCCAGTAAAATACAAAATCAGTTATGGATATCTTAATGTAACTCAAATTAAGGGGGTCCAGGACACAAAATTGTTCGAATTTTCGAATAAAATTTTATTGCATTAAAAACTTGTGTGTTCTTTTACGCTTAAAATGACGTTTAAATTATGTTTCTATCTTAATTAGAACAGGAGAAATTATTTATTTTTTTTGCAACATTCTAATAGTAGCCAAGCGTTGTTTAAACCTGTAAGTGCGTTTTTCTGCATGATGGGTTTTTTCTCCACTTCTCGTCTTTAAATTGTTATAAGTCAAGAACCGTAAAAGATAAATGGTTGAAACTTGGAACGTCTTTTTCAACTATTTTACTTTAATTTTGATTCAGCAAATTTGAAAAACATATTTACTTTTGAAAATATGATTTTTTAAAAATATGTTACATCATTGATTTTAGTAATTTTTAATATAAATATTTTAATTTTTTTTAAAAATTAATATTTCAAAAAATGCTGAATCAAAATTAAAACTTATATATTTCTGTTTAATTAAATGAAAAAGAATTGAAAATAGACAAATAATATTTCGAGTTATAACAACTTTTAATTACCCCACTTTTTTAAAAAATTTTAAATTTAAAAATTTTTTTAAAACATTTTGAGAAGTTTTATGAAGTGATTTTGTTTACAAATTATATGGTTAACTATCACAAAAGTATTCAAAATTTCAGCTCAATAAATAAAATTTTTTTTAAATGTGTCCCGAACCCCCTTAAATTAAAACATAGATGAATCATGGTTAATCATTCCTTATGAAAATCATAAAAAAATAATTGCATTTAACACTGTGCATTTCAGTCCACGCGTCCTATAACATACAAAAAAAGTGTAAAGAATATAAAAAATTTGTTCACACAGTATTTTTAGAATAACTTCCGGCTCGAGGTAGCCTTGTGGTAGCGCGTTAGCTTTTGGTGCTGAGGGTGCTCGGATCAAATCCCGACCGTGCCATTAAATACCACCTTGTCTAGGCCGGATATGGGCACGTTAAATCCGTAGACTGGAAAGTCCCTCTATAAGGTCAGAGAGGGTAGGAGAGCGTATGATCTCCCCAGATGTCGCTCCTGGGTGGGCTCGGTCAAAACTGTGGTGGCAACTACACTGGTTATCAAAAATTAAGGAAAAGTCACAAAAATAGCGATTACTCAAAAAGTTACGCGTAGAATTTACTGAAACTTATAACACATTATACAACACATAGGTATGTATAAAATTGCATAAAAAGAAATTGCCATACAATTATGATGTTATAGAAACTAGCATATGTATACAATGAACAAATCGAAGGTGTCAGTTTGGTATAGAAAAAGTACATTTAATATGGCGTATGATCCCCCCGAGAAGCAATACAGCACATACAGCGATGCGTGATGCTGTCAATTATGCGGTCTATGAGTTAGGTAGGAAGTGAGAGCCACTGCTCTTGCAAAGCAGTTGAAAGCGTGGCTAGGGTCATAGAGTAGGATTGAGAGCAGCTATACGTCGTCCTAAAGCGTCCCAAACATGCTCGATAGGATTCAGGTCCGGTGATCGAGCTGGCCACTCCATGCGCTGAATTGTTTCCTGCATTAGATAAGCATCCACGATGCAAGCCCTGTGCGGTCTCGCGTTATCGTCCTGTGGCACGAAAGCATCACCTATTGCCCCGGGATAAGGTCGCACATAAGCATCAAGGATGCTTATGTGCACCCTTATGCCGGACACTTCCATCTCTATAGGTGTGAGCATTCACATTTCCACGGGGAAAGACATGGAGGTCTGTTTGTCCACCCAAAGAGATACCACCTCAAACACAGACACTCCTGATCCATATGCATCGCTTTCACGAATGTGTGATGGATGAAAACGAGTTCCAGGTTCTCTCCAAATCAAAATACATCTACTATCGCTTTGAAGGCTAAACATGGACTCATCCGTAAAGAGAACATCCCTCCATTGATCACGCGTCTAGTGGGCATGTTGACAACCCACTGCAAACGTTTTCGCCTATGACGTGTCGTAAGCGGGACGCAAATGGCTGGTCGCCTCGTAAGAAGACCACCTTCTTGAAGCCTTCTACGCACGGTTGACGTTGATGCCAACCTTCCGGAGCTTGCAGCGAGGGAGGACTAAGTTCAGACGGAGTTGCGGTTCTATTCCTTCGTGCGCATAATGACAAATATCGGTCATCGGCACTCGTCGTAGCGTATGGCCGTCCTTGGCTGAACCTCATGGATGCCGAATCTGTGGTTAGAAATTGTTGCCAAAGTCTATGAACCACAGACGGACTCACATTTAGCCATATGGCCACTTCTGTCTGACTTTGTCCTGCCTCTAGTCTCCCAATAGCTCGCCATCGTAGTTCTTCCGTCAAATGATGCCTGGAGGTCATTCTTAAAATTTGGCTATGCCAGATGTCTAATCTCAGCTTCGCAGCGACAATTACCGCCTTGCTGTGAGACATGCACTCTTATGCTCCTCGCAAATGACGTATTCCAACTGCAGCGCCACTATTTTGCATAATGTAGTATTGTTCAGCACCTTTTACTTAACAACATATTCAAATTTTAAACAGAATGGCCTAGTTTTGAAAGTGTTATCCCTCTTTTTGTGATTTTTCCTTAATTTTTGATAACTAGTGTAGTTTAGACGGACTCCGACCCTTGTGGTGCTATATAAACCGAAGCCGCACACTTCAGCCCGAAGGACTGGATGATCCCGAAGCCTGGAAGAGTCTAGAACTTCCAGCAAGGGGGCTTTAGAAACAACAACAACATAATATCTTCCGAATCCTTGTCAAAGAACCACAGTTCTCGAACATCACTTAAGATTTCAGTTACAGTGAAAAACTTTAAATTCCTACACCGACTGCCCTACTGACACAGAGCCATCTAAATATAAACACAAGCTTGAATAGGATTTTAAGGAAAAAAATCTTATTGATTAATAGTAGCATATATGGCAAATAAAAATTTCATTGCTTAGTGGATGCTTCAAAACTAAAGTAATAAGGTGTTGTGTGGTGATACGAAATGACAGTACATCTTTCTTTTCGTATGAAACATTAAGTGTGTAATTTCTTTTCTTTTTCTTGCACGCGAGGTCTTGTAGAATTTGAAAGATCATCAAGACGGACAACGAATAACCACAATGTCCCTCGCAGTAAACCCATTCATCAATCATGATGTCAAGCTGATAACAAATAGCAATTGTTGACAGATTTCACGCTATCTTCATCAGAATAGACTTATCGGAAAATTACTGTTGTTTTTATGTCTAGAAGTGACTTCATCAGCATCGGTTGATGACAACAGTATAGGAATCATCTATCATAAATCTCACAATGTCCGGCTTGGGAAAAAAACTTATTTTAATGCCTCTATTGTCCCAAACAGCTTATTACTAACTTCAAAATAATCAGATGATGCATTAGATGTTTGCATCAGATGATGCATTTATTCTTATAATATTAATCATAAAATCTCCTGAAATTTTCCCCATCTTCTATGCAAGGTTGATAAGTCAGATTAGATTTTACATGAATTAAAAAGTTAAGAAAAGGCTTATCTACCTGCTAGTACTTTCTGAGAACAAATAAAGGACAAACTATTGGTTTGATGATAATGGGTGTAGGAGAATTCTGAAATTTAATCAATCAAGTTTTGAATAGAGAAGTCTCGAATATATCACTGCCTTTACGATTGTAATCATTCATTTATTCTTATGATATTAACAATAAAGTCTTATGAATAATTTCCCATCTTCTTTGCAAGTATGATCTCAAAGATTAATAAGGATAGACGTAGAGGAATATATAGGATGATATACAGGTAACCCTCCTATAACACGGTAGATAGGTTCCTAGAAAATTCCGTTTTGTGTGAAATCGTGTTATATGAGACCCAGAGACGTTTCAGAAAGGGGGGTTACGTTCTGAAAACTTATTAAAAATAATTTTTTTTTTAAATTCCATGCAACTTAACTTTTATTAAAAATATAAATGTTTGTATAACACAAAACGAAACGAAACAAAAAAATATTTTCAATTAATGCGATTTTAGTTTAATAAATTTCTTCCTCATCACTTCTCAGTACAATCAAACGAGAACGTTTTTTCGATTGAAAAATATCACCTTCACTTTCAGAACCTTTTTCTTTATTTAGATTATTTGCACCTTCTATCCTCTTTAAAAATTCTCTTAAAATATCCGCTTTAAAATATCTGTAATTTTGGTTTATTTGCTGGTTCTTACAAGGTCATTGTAGATTCACGGTATGGAGATAGATAATTTTGCAGCTCCTTTTTGAATTTTCGGCTTCTTTCAGCGGAAGGGTCTGCATTCAGAAAAAATGATTCAAGATTTTCAGCTAAGTTCAGGCCTTCTTGTAATTTTATAGAGTTATAACTGAATAAATTGTAATTTGTTTCTACATTTTCATGTAAAGCCCTTTTTAGATCATTATTACTTCCTGTCATTATTTTAAGGTAATTTAGTTTTTAAATGTGTTAAAGAAAAATCATGTTATCTAGTGCTATAGAAGTACAATGTTGCACAAAGGTTTTCGCAATTTTTTAATCGTGTTAGAGTGAAACCGTGTTACAGACTGCAGTGTTATACGAGGGTTCCCGAAATTTATCTTACCGTGTTAGAGCGAAATCGTGTTGTAAGATGCCGTGCTGTAGGAGGGCTACTTGTATTTTAATTTGATATAGTTCGAAACTGGAGGAAAAATACAATTGAAATCTTTCGAAATGAATGTCATTTTCCTTTCAGATTACAATTAAAGTCTAAAATAACACTTATTTTTAATTTCCTTTTTACTTAACCTTAACTTTTTAAGATTAAATTAATAAGTGCAGAAACATCTGAATAATTCTTTAACAGAATAGCCCTAGAGCAGTAATAATGTTTTACAAACCACAGAAAAATTTGGTAATTTCAAACATCAAGCATTATTATTTAATATTTAAAGAATGTTTTAGAACAAGGGTTCTCAACCTTTCAGGCTCTGCGCCCCCCTTTGAACAGTGATGTGAGGTCACGCCTCCCCCCTCCCCCCCCCACCACTACAACCATAAATAAAACTACCCGATTGTACTACATGCATTGACCATATGTGGTCAATGCATGTAGTACAATCGGGATTTGAAACTGAAGCCGGTTATTAAATGAAAATATAGAATTGATAATTTCATAAAAATATTTTAATATTACTACACATATCTTAATTTGGACCATATCATTATTAGAATATATGAAATCAAAGAATTAAATACAGATCAAATATATTTGAGGTAATCAAGGATCTAGATGAGGTTGGAATGTAATAAAAATCACTTTCACAACATTAATGAGAGGGATCACAATGTTTGTCCTTGACAAGTTTTTGAATATTAGGTTGTAACTGTTACAAAGCACACCTCAGGTCACTTTCGACGTCCAGACGTGCGACAATTATAGTGTTTTTACAATTACGACAATTATCGTGTACGACAATTATCGTATTCATGTTCGTATGTCGAAAATATGTTATGATTACATTGTGACCGCAAAATTGAGTACAGTAAATTACAGTTAGTTTTACTTTTTATTTTACTTTTTTAATCACGCCTCCCTTGAAATTCTTCTACGCCCCCCCCCAAGGGGGCGCGCCCCCCAGGTTGAGAACCGCTGTTTTAGAACATTTATATTTTCTTCGCAAGTTTGGCTTGGTTAATTTTGCTATCTATGTATTGAATTTTATATGTTAATCTAAGAATTACTAAGAATCTGAAGGATCTTATATTTGAATATTTAGATTTATTCGCCCAAATATAAGTGTAATATAAGGAAAGTCCTGCAATATGCATTAAAGTTATAGTTTCATACACCAATAATTAATATTTAGGTATTTATATATTTTAACGCATCCTTTTTAACCAAATATGTCTGAACAATAAATAAAAGATGACTAAAATTGTTATTTTAGACCTCTTATCTAAATTCTCGCTGTTATCAATCTGTGTAGTAGATTATAGAACTCACGGAATGGTACGAAGCAAGCTTAGATTTTTAAAAATTCATTTCGAATTTCGGCTCAAATGCAAATTTTCTATCTCTATAAACAACTGCGAGTGTTTGTTGTCTGCCAGTGTGGGGCCCATGAAGACATTCGCACTTTAACCGCGAGAGTCGCTGGTTACTTTCAATGGGAGCACCGTGTAAGTGAACCAATAGTTCAAAGCAACAAAACAACTTAACTTTTATCATAGGTAAACTCTTCAAAAGCCGTATTGCTATGATATAACAGTCCCAACGTATAACATGCCATCATGACTACATTTAGTTAATAGTGATAAGCATTTGGACGACTGTTTTTCAGTTCCCATTTTTGCGAAGAGTTTATTTTAAACTAGCCGGGCTTCGCCCAGCTATCTAATCACTTGACACACGAATCACAGTTCACTTGAATTTAATTTTTTTTTCACTTTTAATTGCCGAAAAATCCCCAAAATAATCAGTACATCTTCAAATGATCTCTTTATGATTACAAAGTTTGAATTAAAAGTATGAAAAATAGAAAAATAATAAAAAATTAGACACACGATGAAACATTTCTTTTCAGTGATTCATTTTTTAGTGAGAATCACGCTGTGTTTACATCGTAAAACATGGCGGTTACGTTTTGTTCGGTGAAGTATGCTTTTAGAATTGAAATATCGCTAAAACTATTAAAGTAACAGATTAAGTGTACGCAGAAACAATTATTAGTTTTTAAAGCTCTTTCTAAATATGTAAAATTTATGTAATTTCTTAAAAAAAAGAATACATCGATTTAAACTTTTCTAACATGGCGGTTGAGTTTTGTATTGGTGGAGAATGCATTTAGAATTGAAATATCTCTAAAACTATTAAAGAACTATAAAAGTGTGAGAAGAAAAAAATTATCAGTTTTTAAAGCTCTTTCCAAATATGTCACATTTATGTACTTTCATGAAAAAAAAGCATTGATTTCGACATTTTCAAACATGGCCGAATTTCATAACGGATGCCATACCGGAAACGGTCTACCCGGAAATGTTCCCCGACAGACAAAGTTTTTCTTTTATTTATATAGATTTAAAATTATTCGAAACCAAAAACGAACAGTGAAGAAAAAAACAGAAATAAAACAAACAACATTAGAAAGAAAAATAGACGTGACTTAACCCTTTGAAACCCTCTACTCTTCAATGCTTATTTAATTATATAATGATTCGATGCTTATTTATTGCAATGATTCAATGCTAATTCAATGCAATTCTTCAATGCCTATTTAATTATATATGAATTTATATAATGATTTATTCTTAATTACGTTAAATAAATGAATTTATATAATGATTTATTTTTTTTTTTGGAATGATTATAGATCGAAAGTTCCTTTATGTTATCTTACTCATCTATTGGCTTTTCTTTTTGAGAACAACATCCGACTTAAAGAAAGGTAATAAAGAAATGTAAGTAGCACTACCCGTTTAAATTGACATTTACAATTTGCATTAATGGTTTTCTGTATGTTATGGCCACCTATTTACAAGAGAGGTCACAACAAAATGCTTCCAGATCTAATTTTTTTTTCGAAATTCAAAATTATTATTCCATCTTCCTTTTCAATATTCTGCAGAGTCTTTGACTGTCGACAGAAACTGGATCAATTACAGCACTGATCGCAACTGTAAACCAAGAGAATCACGAGTATGAAACGCGTCATCAATTTTTAGGCGGCATGGTCAGGTTTCGAGCACGATGTATGCCACTTTTAATTGAACGGAAAAATATAGTCCATTTAATGTACCCTTGTTCGTGACTTCGAAAAACAATCAACTTCAAAGTGGATTTTCTATGGAAGATATATATTACCTTTTAAGGATCAATTTGTTGCGAGATAAGTATACATTGTGCTTAAGCGTAATTTTGTTTTGTTAACAATGCATATCATGGCTAATAAGTATTAAAATGAATAATAATTTCCAAGAAATCTCTTACCCAGATCAAATGATTATAAAAGAAATTAATATCTGTTCATGCTGGTATCTAGGTTCATTAATTATGATGCATAAAAAAGTTTTCCTTACTCTCTGCAAGCTTCTAAAGTCGTTATTTGATGACTTATGAAATTTTTTACATCATTTTCATTTCCTGAAATAAATGCTAATTCCTGTTATTACTAAATAAAAATAAGAGAGTAGCAGCTTTTTGCTTGAAAAATTTTTGGCACTATGTTTTCTCATTTGCGTATTTTGACGCAAAAGATCTGCCTTTGATCTTTAACTACTTAGACCCTTCAACCAACCATTGACGCTACTAATAATGAAACCTGGAATTAATGCAACGGAACAACACTAACTGGCTATTGAGGTATTGGGCACTCTCTTTCTTAGTTTATCATTGACGCCTTGATCAAACTGATTTAAAAAGCAGAATAGAATTACCCATTGGAGGGCCGTGGCAACAGATTTATGTTTCTTAAACTGTTCTGCGGCAAAAATGACAATTGCAAAGCAAATGTATACAAGTACTTCAATCTTCTTCCCTTTTTTGGTACTTGGGGGGATAAATCACGACTGTAATCATCACTCTGGAAAAAAAAACCTTTAAATACTTAATAGGGAAGAGGAAGAGGGAAGAAAAGACTTCTTTCTCAGCTTTGTTAATAATCCCACAAAATTTAAATTTCAATATAATATGCCTATTTCAATATACTTAACCTTGCTATACTGATGTACATATAAAACTGAAATTTGTTTTGTAATTTGTATTTCACGAGATATGACTTTTTGGATTATTTAATTTTGGTATAGAAGATATCAATTCATCCTAGTGTACCTAAATATTCATCCAACCTAGTAAAAATCTTGAGTCAAATGAATCTATGATGGTAGCAAAAACTTAATTTTTATTAGACAGTTTACTTGCTCTTTTAAAAGCAATTTGTTCAGACAATAGATCGATCAACAAATTCATCCATTTTCTACATTTATAATCTATATATATAAAACAGTTCCGTCACTGACTGATTGACTGACAGATTCGTACAGACCAAACCGCTGGACCTAAAGGGCTGAAATTTTGAATGGCGATTCTTCTTATAGTGTAGTGGTGCGCTAAGAAAGATTTTTGAAAAATAATTCTTAGATTTTTTGAAATTAAATTTTTGAGCTGTTTTTGTAACATTCTTTAAAGTTTGCCTTTAAAATAATAATCTGAGGGTTATAAAATTTATATCACGAGAAAGACTATAAAAATTCCTTTAAAATAAAATCTTTTTGGAATCTATTCCTCCATTTTCTGATTTTTGGTGAATTTTTAAAGATTATTTTTTAGAATTTAATTTATTAAATGCTGATCACGTGGTTTCTTTTCTTTTTGTAATACTTTAAATTATCGTCACGTTCATAACAATGAAATAAATTGACAAAAATATTAAAATACGGTAAAAGATTAAACACTAGACTAAAAAAAATTAAATTAAATAGACTAAAAAAACTTAAATTTAAACATTAGACTTATTGAGATGTAAGTTTTTTGAGAATTTAATATTGTATTTAATTTGAATATTTTCTTTTAGATTATTTTGTCTATAAAAATATCCTTTAAGGTTTTTATAAATATATTTTTGTTTTTTGGCCTTAATTGCATACACTGACCGTTGTATTTATTATAAATATATTTTTTACGGCATTAATTGCATACATTGACCGTTCTATTTAATTTGAATGTATCTGCTCCGTAGCGAAGCACGGGTATTCAGCTAGATTAATCATAAAGTCTCATCTTAATAGTATTCTTTCCTTTATGGACTAATTTTCATCTATTTTTTGTACGCTGATATTTCATTTGAAGTCCTCTAATTTAATTCATTTTGTTTTCCTTTCAAAATTTTTGTTGTTTTAACACTGGTTCGCCTGTTAAGAGCTTCAGTAATAAAATAACCAAGAAAATTCATGGTGTGAATGGGCGAAAGTTTTCGGGATAAGTGTCTGCTACACTGAAAAAAAAAGTTTCCATTCCTTATAAGAAAGCAACCTTACAATAATTTTCTTCCGAAAACAATCGGCAGTCTGTTATCAGCCCTGTTCTAGAATAACGAGTTTTTATTTGGAATGTCCGAACAAAAAGGTAATTTTGTTTTCCAAATAAAATGAAAACTGGAATTAAAGAGTTGAATTTATAATACCTGTACATGATAGGTAACGCCGAGTTCTGTGCTTTTTAATATGAGATATTCCGCAAGCTTTCTTATACAGCTCAGCGCAATTAAAATGTAATTTTCATTTTCATTTAATAGCCATTTCCCATATTAATATTCTGAGATCCTTGCGAATCCTTTTATTCTGTAAAAATTTTGTAATATTTAATTTAAAAAATAAAATATAGATCTTTACTATTGTTATGCGAATTTATTAAGTATTGTATTTAACTAATGTCTCAATTAAAACTTCTATCAAACAATTTTCCTCGCGAGCTGAAAATTTTTAACTGATAACTTCAAAATATGAGAAAAGAAATATTTAATCGAGATTAGATCGTTTAATATTTTCTTACATAAAAATGTACAATGGAAATTAAAGCTTTAAAACTAGTTAAAAACCATAAAAAAATTATAATAATGTAGAAAATGCAGTGTTAGTAAAAAAGTACTTTCTTTGAATTTCAAATGCCTAAAACAGTTTCTTTTTAACAGCAACCATTTAGTTCGGTTTGTCTTAGGATGCACTGGCTTTGAGACACCTTTTTGAATAATGATTCCTTATTTAAGCCTTTAAAATTCGAACTGAGTACTCTTATTTTTAATAGGATTTTTTTAATGTTAATTTTGAGAGTTCACAAATTAATTCGTTTAAGTTTTCTATATAAAACATGTAACAACTGCTGTTTGTAGAAACTACTATCTTAACATCCTGGAGACGATAGTAAGGAATTTTCAATGAAACTTAATGTTTATTTTTGTTTGAGTGTTTAACTTTTCTTTCTCTAGCTTTGATGTTAATTTCTGGCTGTATATGTTGTTTAAAAAATGGTACATGTGGTGGCCTGGTTTATAGAAGGAAATATCAAGATATTTCCTTGGGTGTTTTGTTTCTAGTTCCAAACACTCTTTAATTTCAGGAATTTTCCGATGTTTTTTGCTCCTGTTAACAAAATTACTTTTTAAAACTGGAAACTTTCGGTGCAAAGAATAGCATAAATTTTGTGAATTTAGTTTGTTAATTCAAACCCTTCTTTGGTTTAGTTTGGATCGCTACGGTCAGTTTTTTCTACACGAGGGCTAATAAGATCGGGATCTACAGCTTAAAGCCGATTTGGAACGGCTACAAACTTCCATGCCAGTTGAGGGACTCGAATCCACAGCCTCCGATGCAGAGACAGGTTCATTCAGAAATCGTTCGGTCAAAACATATGAATGAGATAGTATGGAGATAATATGAGATAATATGGAATAACTTTCCCTCGAGGAAGGTAAGAAATACTTACCACAGTACAAGTATTAATAGACATGTGAAATGTTTAATCTTAAGTCCATATAAATAAGTATTAGCTAAATAACTGCCTTTGGATCTCAAAAACATGAAAGAATGTTGTAAAAATATTTTCTCTATTCAATAATTGTATGTAGATAATATAAAAGCGAATAAACGACAAATAATTTGATTTGTCTCATAGCAGGAAAATATATTAGGGTTATAGAGGATATTTACAACCAAGTTACCCCTTATTTCCTTATTTATTTCGATTGCCCCCCCCCACCACCACCACAAAGAAAAGGTTTGAAGAAGCCCTTATCAATGTTTAAAAATTGACTAATACTATAAAATTTATTCGACAGATATGCTCTTTCCTATGTTCAAATAAGACCATTTTTAAGCGTAGAAACAGATATATATATATTTGCGTCTAACAATGTTACATGCAAATGTTTGGTTTATGGAAGGAAATACCTCAAAACTATCACTGGTAATTTTATTTCTAGTTTCAAAACTCGCCCTAATTTCCAGACTTTTTCTAATTGTTTTCGTTCCTATTCTCAAAATCATTCCTTTAAACTTGAAACTTTCTACGCGAAGAATGGTATTAGTTTTTTCAATTTACATCGTTAATTCCAAACATTCTTTGGAGATTCGCTGGTTTTCTTTGACTCTTGACCTGATTCTCATATGATTCAGAGTTCACTGTGGTAGGCCTTGGGTGTATTTCATTGAAAGTATTAGAAATCATTTGGAGTCTTTTACGCAAGAAGGTATTTTATTAAAAAAAGATATGATGAATCTGGTTCGTTTTTTTCAATGAAAGAACATTCACACAACCTTTCTATCTAATTCCAATCATTTTCAGTCTTCTACACTTAAGTTTCTATATAAATACACATAGATACAAACATTAATTTGGAATTGCAAACTTTATAGACCTTGATAATAAAATTTACTCTTTCGTAATAATTAGCTCGTTTTTTTATAAAAAAGTGATTGTGCCATTTTCACGCTAGCATTTATAGGAATGGAAATCCTGGGAATATTAGTCTTGAAACAGGAAATATGATACTTGTTTAAAAAACAAGATGTAATCATAACACCAATTAAAATTAACAGATTATGTCTTAAAAATGGATGAAATATTTTTAGCCTGAGAATAAGGAAAATATTAAAGGAACAATAATAATTAAAAGTTTTTCCTCTTTTACGAATGTGGATATATGTTCCAAAGCTCACGTAAAAAAATTTCATTCTTCAAATTATTCTGATTTATTCTTACACACACCACTGTAAAAATTATTCTGTGAGCCTGATATTTTTAGGGTTTATGTTTTAAGTTTTATTATTGACGTTAAGAAATTAAACAGCAGAAAATTTTATTGAAATAAATAAAAAAAAAGTCTGGAATCCCTAATTTTTTTTTCATTTACAGAGAAATGTGAAAAAAAATATTGAATAGAACTAAGCTCCTAATAATTTTTTTAAGGATAATTTTTTTATAATTCAGAAATTTTTTCCTAGCTTAGCTGTTCAAACACACTTTTAAAACATCTGTGAATACTATTCACTGATTCTTATGAGACACAAAGTACTACGATTTGTTTGATATTGAATAATGTTTCGGTAAAAGATATCGGCGTGATGTCGTTTGACATCATAAGCTTTCTCCTCGTTTCTAAGGGTACAAAAAGGAATAAGAGCATTGATATATGTTAATAATTTATATTTACTAAATAATAATAATAATAAGCATAATAATGTAAACAATTCAACACAAACTAAAAATTATAAAGTGGCCATAGACTGCTGAACAAATTAACTGAAAACTTACTCTAGCGTTGAAAACTTTTAACTTTTCAATAAAAGGTTGCGCAGTTGCAACATATCCTCATATTGAAAACGGACAACTATAACTAAAATTAAATATTTTAACAGAGCAAGATAATTATAGGAAGAAAGTAGACAAAAAATAAACAGAAATCAAGCACTTAGGGCTCTACGCACCATAAGGCAAGATTCTGTAGTAGTGACAAAAAATAAACGAAATATCGAGGTAACCGACTGGTCTCGTCATCAGGGAGCCTAACCAAATCAGTTACCTCAAGGGGGAACTTTCTGAATAGGATTCAGGTTTAACCGAAAGACATCCCAAGGCCTCGACATTCCCACTGAAACAGAGTCAAAACAACTGAAAAAACACGGACAACTTGCTCAACTTTCGTTGAGCCCTAAATGCAAGTTGTTCGTGTTTTTTCCCTGATGGCGAGACCAGTCGGTTACCTCGATATTTGGTTTAGTTCTGTCACTACTACAGAATCTTGCCTTTTGGTACTTAGAGCCCTCAGTGCTTGATTTCTGTTTATTTTTTGACTACTTTCTTCCTATAATTATCTTGCTCTGTTGAAATATTTAATTTTAGTTATAATAATAATAATAAATTATATAACTAATTTATATTTGCTAAAATCCAAGTGAAAATAAGGTTATTTTTACTTGGATTTTTGTGGTTTCAAGAGAAGTTTGTTTAAAAAATAATATGCTTTCAGTAGAATCTGTGTTTGATTTTGAGGCAGGGAACTTTTGTATGGGGGTCCGTTATGATACGTTAAAATATTATCTTCTTAGCTTAAAATGTTCTGTATAAAGGCTTTATAATGGATTATTACAAACCGCATGTTTTTAAGACGATTGCAATGTCTGTTATATCATTTCTATGCTGTGTGCACAGTCTTTCCGTGCCCTACTCTGCATGTAATTTACTACAGTGGTTTAGAATCAAATAACATAGACCGCAATTTTCTACGATGATTACAAGGTTTGTTAATAAACAGTTCAAAGCAGTTTTGGAAACGTGTTTAGTGTTTGAAAGGGTGTGGGACACAAAGGACACAAAGTTTTATATTTCTTTCCATATTCCAGCATTTCGTAACCCTCAAACGTGTCTTTATATGTAGATCATTTATAATGAAAGTCCCCATTGAAACTAGAGCGTAGTCAGTAATATACAGTAGAAATTGTCCAAGTGTTTCTTTCTTATGTTTATAACATAAGAAAGTTTATAACATAAGAAAGTAACATGGGCAGTTTGATATTCTGTTTAAAAAAATTTTAAATTCAAAATTTAAATCATGTTCAGCTTTAGATATATTCACATAGTGAATTGGTCTGTTTGAATATTTTTTTTCTCTTTTGTACACTTGAAAGATTAAATATTAATACCACTAAAGTTTTTTATTTAAAGGTTTTACTACCAAAGGTACACTAAAGGTTTTACCACTAAAAGTTTTTATTTAAAAAAATTCTTAATAACTTTAAAGAGAAATTTTTTCACTGTAGTTTTTTTCTTTTCAAGGAAAATATTTTGCTCTTAATCGAAAATAAGGAAGATAGTCTAATCAAAATAAGACAAGGGAATGGGGTTACAAAATTTCACAAAACACTCTTTTCGAAAAGTTTATACTAAATTCTTTATCATGGAAATTTCCATTGCTATATAAATGAACTTTGAGTACGTTGTCTATATCTACAATAAGGTACACATAGACATTGAACATGATGTTTATTTCAAATTAACATTTTCCTTACGGGGTAGGATAGCATGTATCCCAACAATACAGGCCTAAAGAATGAATATATATATAACCCCCATAATGGCCATTCTTACAAAGGGGGTATGAAGTTTCCCGTTCTAAAGAGGGAATCGGAAAAATGGGCCCCGTAAGCTAAAGGTTAATACTTATAATTGGAAATATAGTAAATAAAAAATCCATAATAAGAATAGTAAAAATTGCTTAATTATTCTGTAATACTAATTTAATTATAACTCATTATTACTCATTTATTACTATAAATTCATTTCCCTGCTTAAGTCTATTAGGCAAGGTACACGTAGACAGTGCGACATAAAAATGTTTACCTGGCAATGTAACAGTCGTTATTTGTGTTATTTGATTTTAAAAGCTCTATACTGTGTTTTAAGCCAAGAAAATAAAATTGTTCTTTGTTTTGAGCATTTTTTGTGTTCTAAACTCAAAGACTATATCGAGGACATTCGTAATTTTGGCAACCGTCCTTAAACTTTCGTCATTTCTTATCATTTGAGATGAAACAATATGAAGAAACCCTATTCAGCCGTATATGCTCCGTACGCGTGAAGAAAACTGTGCGAGAAAAATTCTCATCGGAACAGCTGGAGAATTTAGAAATATGAATTATGGTTTCTTCGGGCAGAAAAATCCCCAATAGAAACTAGAGCATAGTGAGTAACATACTAGATGATATTTCAATGCATGATGTTATCGGTGTTTCTAGAATCGCCCAGCTTTTTACTGCGACATCTCTTGGCGGAAGTCATCATCCGACCTACATCGGCAAAGCGAAAGTTTTTCGAGGGTGATGTCAAGAACACCAGGGTGTCGTCATGAAGGACGGTGGTTAACCGATAACAAAAAATAAGAGCACGCACACTTAAACACAATAATTAAGATGCCTTTTGTGCTCCGTACAGGAGGTTTTCCCCGCTTTTTTATGGGATTGTAAAAAATCTAAGGATTGCTGCAAGAACAAAGTCCTGAAGCAAGGGATTTTTTTTCATCCGATAAACATCTATATACATTTTGCGGGGAATGAACTGTTTTTAAGTTGTGAAATAGGAAGATTTGGATGTTTTGCTATTATTTTTAATATTCTTTCTTGTCTAAAGAACTTAAGATTGTTAACATTTGTCTAAAAATGTCAAGCATTATGCCAGTTACGGAATTTTTAGTAGATTTTAGTCCAAAGAGAACCACAATATACTATACGAATAGGAACTTCTTTGAAGGTTAAAACAAACAAACAAACAAATCCATGACGTCTTCTTTGTCGCAAAACTTTCGTTTTTTCGGGAATAACAACAACTTGATTATTTTAAAGAATGGAGTTGATTTAAAATGTCTAGAATTACGAAAAACATTGTTTTGAGAGCAAATCTAACTATGATTAATTGGAGGGATTTTATTTGCATAAAATCAGCATCCGATAAAGGAACGTCTAGAAAGGGGAGCTGCAACCCATCGTCCATCGCCGGTGTCATCGTTTGTTAATAAAAAATTCTTCTGTGATTGTCTGATTTATGTTTCTATTTCCTTGTATTTCATATGTACACCGGACTGGGGTGTGACGTATAGAAGTCCAACATCTCTTGAGGCAATGGCACCTCCTCTTCTGCGGATAGTGTTTCTATTCGCAGACACGACAACAAACAAACAAACAATCAGCCTCCGATATGTTACCCCAATCAGACAATAACCAAAACTTTTAAAAACCAAAAAATGAAGAATTGGAATCTTTTAGTTTCAGTTTTACTAAATCTTTACTGTAGATGGGAACTCGGTTTAACCACACAAATCACAACTATATAATGAATGGAGGTGTATATTTATAACATCCTAGACCCCTTGTGAGCGGTTAAATCATTCATTATTCCTATATTATAGGGAATTCAACAAATTTTTGATACTTCAGCAAAATTTGTGTTGAGAAATTTGAATTAACTATTTCAACAACATTTATATAATTCATACTTTCTCAATCAAAATCCCTCCGAGAAGTAACTTCAATGTTTCGAGCAAGAATGCTTTTGATGATAACATTTTAAATTGATTTGTCCATCATTTAAAATACTCGATCATATTCCTTCATCGGCTTAGAACCACTACCCAGCACAAGCAAGATTTTTCCGCAAGTGATAAAATCTTGCTATTATCGAAATAATCCTTAAAATCTTGCTATTATCAAAATAATCCTTAAAAATATTGCTATTATCAAAATAATACTTTTTCGGCTGACATACAGCCGTTATGAATTTTAAGGTGAAAGACTATTTTCTGACTAAACATAGCGATGCATATTAGAAAATGAAAGAAAAATTTCTATAATTCGGAAACTTCAAGACCAATTTTTTTTTTGATTTTCTTCAAGATCACTGTTTTGTTTTATATATGGCAAAATTGAACACCGTTTTTTTATTGAATAATTGAAAACAACCCTCAGCGTGTTTGATTTATATTTAGGTAGATTAAGAAAATAAAGTGTCGTACAAAGGAGAACTGGTCTAAAGAAGGAAGACAATCGTCTCAGCTCTTTTCTATGTACAAATATTTGAGTTTTCTGGAAATAACTACATTACAACTGCTTAAAAAATCGAGCTTTTTAAAATGCTAAAAACATATAAAATCTTCATATATCAAGAGAAACTCTGGATGTAATAATTTATTTGGTTTATTTTCATTGGCACAACGTCTTCTTAGGAGATTAATCACCTAAATGACGAAACTGTCAGCAATAGATAACAAGTAGCAAATCTGTCAAATGACGCTCTCAAAAGCAAAACTCTAACAAACCGTGAAGTAATAAATCTGAAACTTGCGGAAATTAATATGCCATTTTTTCTTAAATTTATTCCCCTTCGAACCTTCTATTGAAAAATCTTTTCTGGAAAAGTACAAAACCTTTTTGGGTCCATCTTCGGTAGCAAAAGCCCTATTGACACTATTTGATTCTAACATTAAAAGGTTAGTTATCAGAAGTAATATGATTATACGACCGCTCCATTGTACACAATGCAAAATTTGAGAGATACGATTTAAATTAAATATTTATACTCGTGCATGAAAAAGAATGTGACATTCATATTGGAACATATTTCATTGCTTACTGTATTTATGACTTTTAGATTTATAACTGTAATGCTTTAGAAATTTGAAAGAGGCAGAAACAATCAACCCCGTGAAAATACTTAACAGAAAAAAGTACTTTGGTATTTTTAACAAGATTTTGATTAGAAAAAGAGCACAGAAATTTAAATTTACCTAATGCTTAAAAGCATAGAAATATATATATATATATATATATATATATATATATATATATATATATATATATATATATATATATATATATATATATATGCGAGTCTATGTGTCTGTGCATAAAGTCAATACGATAGAATAAACAGAAAAAGGTGAGGCATGAAATTAGAATCGGAAAAATATCACCTAAAGATGAAATTAAAGTATGTCCACATCACAATATTTTTTTAATAGAACATTAACAATCTGACGGAAAAGTTTTAAACATGATAGAAGAGTCAATTTGCAGTAAGCGCATTCAGTACCACATTAAACGACTAACGCATCGGTTACGTCCTTGCTCCATATCTTTTTTCTGGTATCTGCACCCGAGAGTCGCTAAAGCATTCCTTAATTACTATCTTTTGCCATCCCGAAATCCAGTTTCCAAATCAGAATATTTCACCGAATTTCGTGATGGTTTAATGTTTTTGACCGAAATTCTGAAAAGTAAGACTATGCCTTTTTAGAATAAAGTAATCATGAAACAGTAAAAGAAAAAATTTAAAAAATTGCATGCATATGCATATCGACTAAAATGAGAGTAGTCGTTTTATAGCTTTATCAGGAGATACTATCTTATAAGGCCATTTGTAATGCAGTGAAAATAAAGTAATTTTTTCCAAGGGACACAACTCTGTTGCAATAGGAATCATCGCTTAAAAACGGATCTTTGACGGAGTGGAGAATTAAGTACCTGTAACAGTGTTTTCATAATGAGAATGGTTTACTTTTCTCAAGAACATATAAATTTGTTATCTCTGAAAGAAACTTGATGAAAGACAGATGGCATGTGTGAAAATTTTACGGGGCAACTTAATGTGTTTATTTTGAGGTTCAAGAATTCGACAAGCTTGCTGTAATCAGTCAAGTATCAGTAAGACTGGCTCTGTCTTTTAGATTTTTTTTCCGCGGTTAAAAATACAATTAATATTCAAAAAGAATTTCATATTTATATATGATGGCAGAATTCTCTTTTAATGGGTTTTATGAACAGGAAATTATTTATGATAATTGAAGGAGGGGAGGTTGGTTGGTTGGTTCAGGTTTTTTGGTGCAAGGTCCAGATAGGAAAAAATGCGCCAAAAGCAGAACAACCGGATAACATTAGCTTTATAATATGCAGAAAGAAAGAGACAAAAAAATGATTATAAATGACGTGTAAATAAGATAAAACCAAAGGAGTAATAAGATATGTGAACAATGATATATAAAAGGTTGTAAAAGCGATCCCACATTAAAGGTGCATAAGTAACGAAATATAGAGGTGATAGAAATAGTGAAAAATAAAAATGATAAGAGTAGTCAAATATAGAAGTGAGAAAGGAAGTTAAGGTAAAAGTGATAAAAGTAGTCAATTGTAAATGGAGGGGAGAAATGATTAATATATATAGTAACCACCGCTTATAGTGATCAGTGGTTATAAGAATCAATATCGTGAAAACAAAAACAAATGTATTATTTCCATGTTAAAATTTTCACTTTAAAGAATCAATCCACCAGTTTTAAGAATCAGTTTACACTCTTCGCTTTCCTTTCCTTTTTCCAAAAAAAAAACCTACTTAAACCCTCAAAAGGCACGAAGTTCTTTCTTTTTTTTTTAAGAGAGATTGATAAGATGGGATAGAATATAGTCGTAAAATTCATCCCTTTCTTTGTTAGACATAACATAATAGTTTTCCCTTAAACGCTTTAGCACAACGCTGTCCTATTAGCTTGACCCAGGGGCATCTTTACCCGTCCGGGTCCGATTTCACTTTTCTCCAATGAAAAAAAATAGGGACTCTTTTTTCCCACTTCCCACATCCCGGTTGCGGCTTCCTGGAGCCTGAAACACAAATCTTCGGCGAAGTGTCCACTATCACTTAGGCAAACGTGACATTAGTAGATTCAGCACGTTATCAAAACGTGAAACGTAAGCTAGAAGGTGAATCTTCGTCTGAGACTATTACTATTGAAAAAGGTATAAACAGCTTCCTGAAAACTTCATTACGTCAAACTACCATACAAAACTTTTTCTTGCTCCCTTCCTGTAGTTGAAATGTTAAAACTGATAAGCAGGTATGTTGTAACAAATATTGGATTTTTTCTTCTCTTACTATAATCATATGTATTTATCTACTTATAGGTCTAGAAATGAAGTTGTATTTTTAAAATTATAAAAAATAATTTTAATAAAAGATAATTAAAGTAAATTAAAGCGTATTTTATGGTAAATTATCTAATATATGTATATATAGGTGTGTGTGTGTGTGTCTGTCCAAAAACCTAAATTTCGGCTATAAGAATCAACCGCTTATAAGAATAAAAAAAAGTAATAACAAACGTGATTCTTATAAGCGGAAATCACTGTATATATATATATATATATTTGAAAATATTTAGGCGAAATAAGTTAATCTTAAACCAAAACAAATCTCCTCAATTTTTAGATGCGAATATATAAAATGTATTTTATAAATATTTGAATTTTAGTATTATTATAATCTTATAAATTTGAAAAATTTCTTTATGCACATAAAAGGCAACACTGGAGTGTTTGAAACCAATACTCAGAAAAATTGCAATAAATTTGCCAGGAATGTCTAGTATCACTCCTTATGTTTAGTAAATCTGCACTTAGTGAAAGTAGAAATTTTTGTGAGTTGTTTAAGAGTAAATGATAAAGTTGCATGTTTCACATCCTGATTAGAAACACTCCCACGCACCAACGTTTCGGCATTTTGTGACATCCGTCGTACTTGTCGGCTGCGTTATGCCAAGAAGCATATGATGCAAGGATGCTGGGTACGCAATGTTTTCTAATAGACCATATTTTTTATAACAGTAAGTCCCCTGTCATCAGGTTAATTCAATAACAATTCATTAAATTAATATCAGTGAATAGTGTGAGTGGGGTGGAGGGGTAGTGGTGGTTGTAGAGTGTGGGACGTATGATAATGTATCCTTAGAGCAAAATGAGCCGAATAATTTGTTCCATTGTCCAGATGGCAGTAAAAATCTTTTTCCATTTACTTGCATTTAGTTTAACATTTTATCAAAGAATATTCAAATACACTATTTTGTTCCGCGTACCTTCTGACAAGGCAAACTACCTCTAATCAGCATCTGACAGGCAACCCCCCCCCGCTGACACAATGACCTACCTGCTTTACTATGCCTTGAAGATCCTTTCCTTATAGCCCTGTAGTTTTCTGTTTGCAAATTAAAATTTTCTGCTGCAGCGAATTAGGAAGTGTAGTGTGAATCAGCACTTCAGAAAAAAAGCTTTACCGTTATTTAGATGATCTTTTGGGAAGGCCATCGTCTTCTTTCAGATCAATTTTGCTTTTGTATGGTTTTCCCTGTCAGCTCTCTAATTATTTTTTTAAAAATGCCTCTCTAACTAGTACGATGAAGGATTCTGTGACTGGTTTTTAGATAAAACTATGCAATTTAAATGTTCCAACAGCAATGTTAAAATTTCTGTTGAAGGAAGCTTTGACGTCATCTATATAGAATGGACGCTGCGTTGCATTCACCTTGTCAGCGTAGAAGACATGATCCACGGGTGGCCCCCATCTCTAATTATTTTTTAAACGCTGGTTAGAGTGGTTGTTTACGTGTCGTGAAGTGTACATATTTTAGCCTGAAAAACACATTGTAGACCTTATTGCGAGGGGCACGGCCTTGTGACAGAGACAATTTTATTGGGGTCTAAGATAAACGGACCCTCTAAAAAAATTATCTAAGTAAATTTGTATATTAAAGAAGTCTCTACAGATGCTGTATTCTCTTGGTAACACTTGGTTTATCGTCATTCCTTTAAAATGCAAGCTATATATCTAGCTCTATTTCTAGCTATTGTTGATGTGATTTAGCTGTTGCAAATAATTTTCATTGTAAAAAAGATTTCTTGTGGAATAGGATGTATGCTACAGATTTAGTATACGTTACTATAGGAGTTTAGGCTTCTTGTTTCCAGCTTCGACTCGCTTATCGTATAGCGTTTAGCATCATGAACTTCAACAACGTGGGTTCAGGTTTGAATCCCGGTCAAAATATGTAGGTTCCTATGATATTCCCTTATAGGGAATAGTATTTGTTCACCTAGTTGAAGCTCCCATGATAAAGTGACTCAAGAAATTCCTGGCGTGGATAGACAATTGTCTTCAAGACAAATGCTTTTCGCGTTGGAGGAGAAAATATGTTTTTATCTTCTTTGTCTCTTATACAAGCTGATTTGCACACTACGGTTTGAAATATATTAATTTTGTCCCCGTGAATCAACCTATTTAAGCTATGTTTCTGATTTAATTTCGTGATATGCTAAGATTAAGCAAGTATATGTTTTTTCTTTTAGCATACATATTTTTGTTCCCTTAACCATTTTATTTTGCTGATCCAATGTTGCGGTTAAAGCGATAAATATATCAAGATCTTGACAACGCTTATATTCAATGAAAAAAGATCAAAGACTTAGTTTTATTTTCTTTACTCCTAAAATGATGTCAACGATAGTCATTTGCATACATATCATTACCAGGCTAGTAATCATGTGCTAACACTCTGCTTATAATATGCACATACTTCCTAAACTTTAAAAATATGAAAATAAATAAATAATATTTATATTCAGTATAATTTCGTCACAAGCTTCATTTTAACAAACATCAGTACATTTATGTTAATTTTTTATCTTACCATGTTGCGCCTTATATGTATAATTGCCATCTATACCGCATGTTCTTCTGTTGTGACACTCGGTTGTGGCATCAGGTGAAATTCCCCTCATTTGCTATTTGTATTGGATTTGAGACGAATAAACAGAGGGTATTTATAATGTAGGAATAGTATAATATTTGTATTATAGAAATATTTTTAAAACGTTTTAGTCAATCATTTCAAATGAAAACCTGAATCTAGTTCATCAATGAGAAGTTTTATTCAGAAAGTACAAGTATTTGCTCATATATATCACACCCCGGCATAAAAAGTGACACAAGTCAAAAATGGCAATTTTGAGGTTATGTCATTGAAAAATAGGTATTAAGTTCCCCATCGTGCACAAAAAGCGACACATGTCAAAAATGGCAATTTTGAGGTTATGTCATTGAAAAATAGGTATTAAGTTCCCCATCGTGCACGAAAAGCAACACATCTCTATCTCGCAATTTGTCCACCTGAGGGCAGTTGTATTAGTTTTATTGTAATGCAGTTCAAGCTGTAAAGTATTCTTTAAGTTGATTTTTCTCAAATGCTGCAGTTTTAAGTTGTGTCACTGTTTTTGCAGGGATGCGATATATATATATATGTGTGTGTGTGTGTGTGTGGAGAGGGGCGTGAGGTTCGAGTTACTCAGTCTCAGTCATAAACTAATTAACAAACATCGTAAAGAACAAATAATCACAATTTATTTACATTGGATTGATAATAACGTAGTCCGTCTACGACGGAATCCATAGCAGGAGTCCTAATATACTTCCCAAACAGAGCATGAGGGGGTCCTGACACTGTTTATGCTAGCTACGCCCTCTTGCGCTAGACATAATATGGGTTTACAAATAGCATTACATTTCAAAGTTTAATTTGGCATTCTATACACACACATATATATATACACTATCTACAAATAAGTATTTGGACACCGATGCAAATGACGATATCTGCTGTCCTGATATAAGTCACGCCCCCGGCGTTAAATATCGAGTAGGAAACAACATTGGCATTAGTCGCATGCAAAAGGCTGCGAAGGGTGGCTTCAAGAAAGGTGTAATCGTCGGGTATCACAAAAATGGCCGATCCTTAAGGAACATATCTAGCGATCTGAATTAAACAAAATCGACGGTGGCCTATATGTGATTCAGAAGTGGAAGGGGAGCGGTGATTGTCGGAATGTGCCCCGAGTCAGCAGACCCACGAAACTGGGATATAGAGACCGACGGGTGCTGTCCAGAGAAATTCTGAAGAACCTCACATAACCGATTACCCACATACTCCAGGAGTTTCAACAGGCATCCCGGAGTGTTGTTTCGATGATTACTATCCGTAAGGAAGCACATCTGCTTGGTTTTCATGGTCGTGCTGCCGCCCATAAGCCTTTGATCACAAATTTCAACCGCGCTGTTCGGTTAATGTGGTGCAAAGCACGTCGAAAGTGCAACGTAGATCAGTGGAAACGAGTTCTCTGGAGCGACGAATCGAGGTTCACCCTCTACCGTTCGGACGGCAAGGTCTGGGTCTGGCGTCCGATTGGAGAACGCTACCTGCCAGAATGCATTGTGACCAGAGTAAAGTTCGGCGGAGGTGGAACTAGTCTGGGAATGTTTCTCATGGTATGGACTGGGAACCTTGGTCCCAATTCATGGATAGCTCAACGCCGACTGCACTATTTTGGATGACAGTGTGCTTCCTACGTTGTGGCAGATTTACGTGTTGGACCCGTGTTACTTCCACGACGACAACGCCAGCTCTCATGTTGTGAGGTCCACCATGGATTGTTATAGTGACAATAGGGTTAACCGAATGGACTGGCCTGCCCAGAGACCAGACATGAACCCTATCGATAACCTCTTGGATGAGTTGGATAGCCAAATTAATGGGTGTAACAACCGTCCAAAATCGGTGAAGGAACTTACATGTATTCTCCAAGCCGAGTGGAAAAAAATACTACTAGCCGTCATACAAGGACTTGTTCAAAGCATGTCCCGCAGGGTTGAGGCTGTAACGGCCTCAACCGCCTGTGTGTGTGTGTGAGATTATATATATATATATATATATATATATATATATATATATATATATATATAGAGAGAGAGAGAGAGAGAGAGAGAGAGAGACAGAATTACGTACATAACTCCCGTTATCGCAAAAATAAATTTATTCCAAAATAATATGAATCTGTAAATGGATTATTTCTGTATCACGTGTTGAATTATTCTTGCCGTTTTTTAGAAGTGTGTTTTTAATGCGGAAGCACTCGTCATTCTGAGACACTTGCACTTTAAATTGCGGTAATTTGTAGAGTAATTTTTATCTGGGAGCACCATAGAGGTGAGCCAACATTGCTCCTGGTGGTGCCTCAATTTTGACCAATCACCCCAGGGGTGCAATTTGGAGGGTTCATACCTTCTCCCCTCTGACCTTATAGAAGGACTTTCCGGTCTACGGATTTAGCGTGCCCATATACAGCCTTGACACGAATTTCTTTTAGAAGTTGTTTATGGAAGTATGATTGTAATCCGTCCTCAAGTTGTTACTAAAGTCATATCATAACAATTGATGAATTATGCAGATAAACGGATACTTATCTTATACAGGCAAACAAAAAAAGACGGAAAACGCAAGAGAAACATGCAAAAAATACATAAATGACAAGCATATTCACAGATAAAATAATAAAAAATCAGCAAGCGAGAAAAAAAATAACCAGCATGCTCAAAATGTATACAAATAGATACATTGAAATGATGTCGATAGTAACGCTTTAGTAAAAGAGGTAGCACGTCACTCCGCATTCATAACATGTAAATATTCCCGTGATATTTACGATCAGTTGACATCACCAAATCAAGGTCCGCTAATTTTGGCAAGGTTAGTGACTCGAAAATGCTGCTTTATCGCAATTATCGTGATGGTCGTTTAAAGCTTGCACGACTTCGTTAGCATGTCAGTGTCATCCGTAACTTAACCGTGCGTAATGCGGATATCGCGTCACGAACATAGTCGCGACGTACTCGTCACGGACGACACACGTCTCGTCGGTGGGTGTAAGTCACGTCAGCGAAGTGCGACCCCAAAATACGTGTTGTAGGGCGATGTTTACATCTTTTTTTTTTCTCCATCGAGTAGTTGGCGCGGTCAGTTGGGCAATAATTGTTGGGAAATTATATCATCCCGATGAAGAATGCGATGCAATACCGAACCTTTTTAGGTGCGTTTCCGGTAGATCTTCGCAAACAAATGATTGTTTAGTTTTTATCTGGGAATCTCTGACATATTTGGGGCAGCAAATCCATTAACACTGTCGTTCTGTGAATGTAAGTGTCATACATACATAGGTTTTTATAGAGAATGCTGTTTCGATGCTGCTCAGATTTAGTACAGTATATGTTTAAGGTTCATGAGAAGAGTCTTATATATTACGAGGTTAACACTTTCGTGTATAGTATTAGAAGATATACTTCCACAAACTTGATAACAATAAAAAAATGTCCAAATAAAAGTTTAACATAATTTTTGTTCAATAAACGAAACATTTAATTTCATCCGTAATAGATCCATTTATGTGTAACACTAGCTGAATACCCGTGCTTCGCTACGGAGTACATTCAAATTAAATACATCTGTCAGTGTATGCAATTAATAATAATATATATATATATATATATATATAAATCGTAACGGATATTTTTATATACAAAATAATGTAGAAGAAAATATTCAAATTAAATACAAGGGTCCATTATGCAATTAATTTGTATGTTTAATATCCATAAAACATACTAATTTGAATTAAATTCTTAAAAAATTTCCATCTCAATTAGTCTAGTGGTTAAATTTCATCTTTTACCGTATTTTAATATTTTTTGTCAATTTATTTTGGTGTTATGCACGTGACGCAAAATAAATTTAAAGTATCACAAAAAGAAAAGAAACCACGTGACCAGCATTTCATAAATTAAATTCTAAAAATCAATCTTTAAAAATTTACCAAAAATCAGAAAATGAAGGTAAAGATTCGAAAAAGATTTCATTTTAAAGGAAATTTTATAATTTTTCTCGTCATATAAATTTTATAACCCTCAATTTATTATTTTAATGCAAATTTTAAAGAATGTTATAAAACAGTTTAAAACTTAATTTAAAAAATTTAAGAAAAATTTTTCAAAAATATTTCTCAGTGCACCCCTACACTATAAGAAAAATCACCATGCAAAATTTCAGCCCCTTAGGTCCAGTGGTTTGGTCTGTGCGTTATCTGTCAGTCAGTCAGTTACGAAACTGTTTTATATATATAGATTAATAAAATTTTACAAAGTGTTTTAAAGTGTGATACCATTTTAAATCAATTGTCCAGACAGTGCAAACAATCGATATTATTTCTCGGCTTCAGCTAGGAAGAAAATAGAGGCAATAAACATGTATGGCAAATATTTTACAAAAGCTTATACGCAAAGTATTCAGGTCCTAAGCAAGTAGAATTTCAAACTGGCAACATCCTTGTAACTAGCCACTGTCCAAGATTTTGAATATGAATTTTATTTTTCTTAAGGGGAATCACCACCTTCAAAAAATCGAATTTTACTTTTTTGCATTTTTAGAATATTTGAACATTTCTGAATCATTTAAAACAAACCGAGTTAAAATATTCCAACTAGAACATTAAAAACTATGACATGAAAGAAGCAGTTCCAATGGAAACATTACCAGTGTGGGAAATTTTTTCTCGTAATGATCATTTTCATGCTTGCGCGCACTGTGTAAAGGAAACTACTGCAGATAATGCTTTCATATTTTCAGTATAGGTGTATGGGGGCATCCATTAATTACGTGAGGCTTTTAGTGGGGGGGGGGGAGGGAGTCAAGCCGAATCTCACCCAGTCTCACGTGGGGGAGAGGGGGGTCTCGGCAAATATCACGTAATTTTTTTTTCTGCAAGAAACTGTAAAATTGAGAGAAAACTGGGTTATATTAAGTAAAACATGTTTCTACACTAAAGTATGGCTAAATCCTTAACAATAGTTCCAGTAGTCACTCTTGAGACCACACATAAGTCCCCGTGGACTGAATATTCTTTTACGAATTTTAGTAGTTCCTATTTAAGTATTTTATTGTTCGATTTTCTCACTGTCATTATAGACTACGTTCTTAGTAGTCTTAAATACTAGTCTTAACTAGTCATAAATAAAAATAATTAAGCAAATTATGTTTTTTTAAATAAATCCAACTCAATAAAGCACAGATTAACGTATTTACACTAAAAATACTCATTTTGAAAAATCTCACGTGAGATTTGGGGGGGGGGGGTCGATCTAAATCTCACCAGGGGGGGAGGGGGTCGAAAAATTGCCAAAATCACCTCATGTAATTAATGGACGCCCCCTATGATGATGCTACCAAAAATATGCACCTAATTTTTTCTTAAAAAATATTTTACTATGAATTTATAGGTTTTGACTTGTATTTTTAATGGGGTTTCTCAGTTTTTTTTAAAATCTGATTGTCCTGGATTAAATATTTTTGGGTGTTTTAAAATTTAAATAGGTACCTAATGTTTTAACATCACAGAAATGCAAAAATTATTTTTGAAACTTAGTAAGTGTTTTTGTAAGTCTGAGCGCAGTGTATCATTATAAATCTGAAATTTTCAGAAAATACACTCACTTCTTACTTCATAAATAAAATTATTATTTAGATTTAATAAAAATTAATTCAAGGAACATAATCTATAAGTTTACAGAACTAATACTGAATATTTCATATATAATGGACAATAAAATTTATAGAAGTTCGAACAAACAGCACAAATTTTGTGTTTTCAACTTGTGTAAAGGAGATGACTCCCCTTTTCATAAAGAATTACCCATCTTACAAACTTATGGATCTCCTATCTCTTACAGGTATCTTACACATTTATTTCTTCACTTAGAAACTTTATTGCTAAAAATTAACACATCGTTATATAATATTTGAAAATTTTTAGTGCCCTTCATGATGAAACGACAAATCTCATTTAAAAACTGACCCGGATCAATAGAATGATTTGTTGAAAATTTATCAAAATAGGAAAAAGAAACTCCCTGAGAGTGCCAAGTTATGGATAGAACCGTGGTGAATAATGTAGAAATACACCGATAATATCATTTTTATATGAGCCTGCATTTACTTTTTTCATATTCTTCAAAAATATAGAGAAAAGTCGCTACAATTTATAATATTTTAAATAATAGACGTGTGATTTATATTAATTTATACAATAGTGAGATGTATGTGTTAAGTAACGAAGGCATTGGTATCCACACTCCCCGACTAGATGGATTTAATTTTTCACCTACTTTGATATTATGTGGTAGTAAATTGGGTTTTCTAGGGCACTACAGTCACTTTTTGCTACATTATGGCTAAATAGACCAAGGCTTTCAGTTTTCAGTAGTTCAGTTTATAGTCACCTATGAAAACTGCGGGTATCGAAAGTATAGACCAGGGATTCCCAACCTTTTTCCTACATCAACCCCTTTTTAAAGAATGAAAAACTTCATCGCCCCCCCCCCCTCACATTTTTCTCTATATTATACAGCATGCAACATAATTATATTACTAATAACTGCACATAAAATGTTTAAAGATCACAATTTGACTAAGAATATGAACAAAAAATTAGAAAAAAGGGGTTCATTAGGTTTGTTTTATTATTTGTGTACTATTTTAATTTTTAATTTCACAAATATAAACAAGATTTCAGAAACACAGATTGTAATTGTTCAAAAGTTGGAATTCAATTGATGTGGTGGTTGTGCTTGATGAACTGATACAATTTTTTTAATGTTTGCCCTGAAATTTCTTATCATTGTATAGTCACAATAACTAACATAACGAATATAAATATATATTTATATATATTAAAACGGATATTATTATCTAATAATTACATTCCTAAAAAATTAAGTTAAATTTTAAAACAGAAAAATTTATCATCGACCCCCAATAGACCCCTGGAATACTATAGATCCTTTTAAAATTTTCATCTGGAATCTCTGGTATAGACCCCTTAGCCTCTCGGGCGCACCATGCAGGCGATACGAAAGTAAACGTTGAGCTGTTCATAGAATAGGATGTTTCATACTAAAAAGCATTTAGCAAATACGGCAAATCTGCTTCAATATTTTTTATCAGTATCTATTCTTTATGTGATTGGTTAAGTAGATAATATATTTGTTGAAATTCATGAGGAAATATGTATTTAAATGCAGTTTATATATATGTGTTCTCGATAAACAGTATAGTAATGAAAACAAATGC
Organism: Dolomedes plantarius; assembly: GCA_907164885.2. Taxonomy (NCBI): domain Eukaryota; kingdom Metazoa; phylum Arthropoda; class Arachnida; order Araneae; family Dolomedidae; genus Dolomedes; species Dolomedes plantarius. The sequence continues at coordinate 60,350,490 of OU015500.1, forward strand.
AATCTGAGTACATAAACATAAAATTATTTGTAAATCTGTACACTTACATAAGAAAAAAGAATTAATGGGGCTAATTACTTTAAAAGCTAAATCTTTGGAGAGCAGGCTGATAAATGCCGATATTTACTAATTATATTATTGTTGTCAATAAATGATCGTGTTCCTTTTTTTAACGTACACGCATACACACACTACACTTAAATATATGAGGCGGGGAATTTAAAGACTGTCTTTATTCACTATAAGGGATTTTTTGTCAATTGAAAAACCCTTTTGCAACTAACCAAATATTTAAAATTAAATTTCTGAAGGAAAAATACAGTTTTGCTACAAAATTCATCTACACCTACATGCAGAAGTGCCACCTTAACCTTTAACTTACGGGACCCATTTTTCCGATTCCCTCTTTAGAACGGGAAATTTCACACCCCCTTTGTAAGAACGGTCATTAAGGGGGTTATATACATACATACATGCATACACACACACACACACAAACACACACAAACACACACATTTATATATACAGGGTGTTGCCGAATTCGACCGACAAATTCAGAGGGGTGATAGTAGGCATTAAGACGAGCAATAATCACACAGGAATGTATGACCGGAAACGCAAACCTGACAGTGGCGGGCGCTGTTTACTTAATCGGACCATAGCTCTTACCAACCTCACTGGATGGCCGGAAATACCGCATTTTTCTGGAGGAGGTAGAAAACTGAAAAACAAAACAGAATCGCATAGGAATGTATGACCGGAAACGCAAACCTGATCAGCTAGAGGATAAACAAAGATGCAGAAATGAAAACTCAACATTTTTGCATCTTTGTTTATCCTCTAGTTTACCAGGTTTGCGTTTCCGGTCATACATTCCTATGCGATTCTGTTTTGTTTTTCAGTTTTCTACCTCCTCCAGAAAAATGTGATATTTCCGGCCATCCAGTGGGGTTGGTAAGAGGTATGGTTCGATTAAGTAAACAGCGCCCTCCAGCGTCAGATTTTTGTTTCTGGTCATACATTCCTATGTGATTATTGCTAGTCTTAATGCCTACTATCACCCCTCTGAATTTGTCGGTCGAATTCGGCAACACCCTGTGTGTGTATGTATCTATATATATATATATATATATATATATATATATATATATATAAATATATATATATATATACACACACGATAAGAATGATAAAAAGAATCAAAAATAATGATAAACAGAAGTATTTGGCGCACAGCATCACACCCGCTATTACAATAAGAAAACACTTATTTAAAATAAATAAAAGAAGTATTAGACATTTATGGAGCGATGCACACAAATGGCCAGAGGGGGGGGGGGGGTTGTGACCCCTCTTCCCTGGTTGAACATGCTTTCATGCCAAGGCGAACACTCCCAGTGGACCAGGGCATTGCGAGGCCTTAAGACTCGATAAAAGAGCTTAACCAAATAAACTGAACAAAAAGAGCTGTATACAAGGGTAAAATTGTTTACCTAGTAAAATCTATAAGATATTAAAAATAGCTATATACAAGAGTTAAAAATTTAATACCTAATATAAAATATAAAATTTCTTTAAAAAAATACAAAACCACTTAACTATACAACAATCTGACCGCAATCTAACTCACATCAATAACTTCCAAGCCCCTCTGTATGAACACAAATCCGCCAATTCTGTTATGCCCCTAATTTTGCACAGTCACTCACGCAGTTATTTCGATGTTTTTATGGAACTCATCCCTAGATATATTTAAAAATCCACATACGTTTTTCATCACTAAGTAGTACCGATATTGAAAATCTAATGATGACTTTATATACGCGAAGATATATATTTTTTATCTCGTTATCCGCCTGATTTTTAAACATGTGTGCATATATAACATGCATACACATTTAGGCATTATTATTATTTTAACTTTCAAACAACTTCTAAAAGCACAAAGCAAAGATACGCAATTTGAATGCTTTGAATGCATTTAAATAAAATTTTTCTCTCTAAAGAATTTTTTTTTTTAAATATAGCTCAGTCGTACTTGAGATTATTATCATTAACCTCTGGATGAACTCGCATAAGGAATGTTATCATTTTGCTGGAAGCTATTTATGAAGTTTATCTTACGAGATATCATTGTTCTTAATCGTGAAAAGATATGGTTAAATGTTTAGGGATTTTTCTAACTGGTAGTACCGATAGCACGTGACTTATGTGCATCAAATTGGTTTTTCCTTTGAAACGTGGCCCCGAATGACAGTCACGTACGTGGCGAAAATGCTTGTGTCGGTGGACGTGTTCTGGAGCACTGTGCCTGAATTCGTTTTTGTTTCTTTTCGTTTTGTCCAAAGAGGACGTTATTTATGACCGACCGTGGTTGGTGACAAATGGCATTATTTCCCCTCTTCGAGTTTCGGTCATTAGATTAAGTAATATTGCTCGTTTGACGCAATAAATCACAGAGTTTTTTTTGAAAGTGTAGTTTACTTTCGCTTTCTGGTATAATTGAAACTTCCGGGATTCATAATGGAATTTCGAAAAGAGGTAGAAAGTAAGATTTTATATCCAGAAGACAAAACTGCGTTAAAAGTAATAAAAAAAAAACTTTCTGCTTTTAAGGGGATGGAGGACATTACGAAGCAATTTTTGAAATTTAACCTCAGAGATATGAATTTTTTTCATTTATATTCATTAAAGTATAGCTATATCAAACATAAGCAGGAAATCCAACGTAAATATAGCACAAATAGCAGCAAGGTGCAATTTTGCATACCGCCGTTTCGAAGCTGCAAAGGAGCTCCTTCATCAGTGCAAAGAACTTAGTAGCAGCTCAAAAAGTGGCTCTTAGTGGCGTATGCAAAATTGCACCTTACTGCTATTTGTGCTTTATTTACGTTGGATTTCCTGCTTATTCCTCGAGCACAAAGGTTTTGTCTTTTCTTATATCAAACACCTTATAAAATTTTATAAATATTTTTTAAAAAATTTTATATTTAAAATTTTTTAATTTTTATTATTTTTTAAATGCTCATTGCGATCCAATTTTTAACTTCACCCTCTTAATTTTGCATTTATATTGCTTATAAATACATTTTGAACATAGTTATATATTATTTTGTGCTTTCGTTTAATAGTTAATTTTTAGGAAATATTTTTATGCTTGTACTCTGAATTTTCGTGAAATTTTTGTATTTTTCTGTACTTATGTTAAACTTTGATAATCTTAATGATGTCGAAACCTGAAATGGATACATAACATTATTTTAATGTATAAGAGGAGTCTTTATTATAAATTTTATAAAATTTCGTCAAAAATAGTAACGCAAGGAGCATTTCAAAGACTTGCAAATCTGGAAATTAATCATTTTGATAAAAAGCCATTTAAAAGATATTTTTTCACCTACCTTTAATATTTACTTTTCTAAAGCCACCAATTTTTCATTTTACTTTTCATTACATATTTTAAATGCATTTTATTCCAGTATTTACATATTTAAAAAATATTAATATACCTCCAAAAAATTCCAATTTTTGTTCGAATTTTGGTAATTTTAAAGTCCACCATCCCCTTAAAATTGGCAAATGACTCTATATCGCATCAAGGAGACTTTTTGACATTGGTATTTAAAACAGCTTATCAAAAGAATCAAATATTTCAGTTATGCATTCGAAATATGATTGACTAAACTTTACACTGAAAGATCTTATTTAATCTTCTGTCTAACTCTCAGATTACATGTTTATCTCTTAAAGATTTTAATTACTAGAATGTTGGTAGGGTATAGTTTATAGTCTAAAGAAGATAAAGATGATTTCAAATAAGTAGAACGAAAAATGTAATCTGAGATTTACAATTTTGGGCATCCTACCATGATAACGTGTCCAACGATGCATACCTGAAGCCATTTTACCATCTTGGAGTAGTTCCTACATTTTCTACATACCAAACCTCAACCTATAGGATTATTTCCTACTCGTGAAGATTATATTAGTATTAAAGGACCAATGCCATCATATTATTGGGAAAAAAATCCAGTTCTAATTATAGTATTTCATATAGGAGCATATAAGATACGACCAGAGTGCTTCCAAAAAGGGAAACTTCTCTGCAATCACTACATTTGTATTGTAGAACACAACTCCAGATGTGAAGAGAAAAAAAATCTCGATAAGTTAAGTTAAGTAAACAAATGTAAAGAAAACAAATGCAGCACTTCATGTGAATTAACTTCAGGTAACGATTTCAGGTAAACCCAGATTAGTTATTACCGACCAAGATTTAAAAAATAAATAAAGGAGAACTATGTAAGAAAAGAATTTTTATAGCGAATTTCTAAGGTTTTCATCCTTTTTACAGCCAATACTAACCCCTTTAAGTTATAACTAACCATCGCCACAGACATTATCTTGAGGAACATTTTACAAAAATGTGGCGTTAGGCTAACAACTTTTTGTTCGTAATCTGTTGCCACAGCATGCAAAAATATCGTATTTAATAAATAAATTACTAGATAACAGAAGTATCTATAAGATTATATGAAAATATTTCTTTAACTTTTTGGTCTAGCAAAAAACAAATGACAAATTTATTGTACGAAATAATAGTTACATGACCCACTTCCAACAGCCCATATCTTACTTAAAAATTTTGTACTTTGAAAAAGGAATCCTTATCATGACAGTAGTAAGCAACTGCGGAAGAAAATCATGTTATCGAGTAAATCAGAGTAGAGTTCAGTAAATTGTTTATTGGCCGTGATATATTAACTACATACTCTTATTGCTATTAAAATATCTAATGTTACATAGCTTAAAGAAGCATTTCCTTTTCCCATAAAACTACCCATTATATGAAATCGCATAAACAAGAGATCTTGGAATAATAAATCTCAAAAAGAAAGGAATACGTAAATAGAGGCTACATTCACTCTGTGACCTCGACATTACAACAGCCTACGACATCAACTTTCTGAGGGGAAACAACAGTTTTCGCTTCAGTAATTGCCGAAAGAACAAAACACTGGTCATCCGTGTCTAAGCTTAAGGTAGCCGGAATGTAATGAATTTCAATCAGTAAGTACCTGGGAAACAGCAGTGTTTTTCTCTGGAAACAGAACTGGGTCACTTTGTCTGCATACAATGTATTTTTCAAAAATGTCCATGTAAATTACCCAGATGTAGTCAAAACGGTCTTAATTTGCTGTTTACAAGAACATATGGAGGCTCTTTGAGGCAACAATTGCGTGATTTGCATATTCATTTCAATGAGATGAGTCACAGATAGGTTACAGAAAACGTACAGAGCTCTTTTAGTGCGACTACTTGGAAGATGATAGTGAGCTAACTGACATTGTGAGCTTTTGTCTGGTATTATTTCTGAAGAACCGGTTAACTGAGAGGAATTTATTTCGTAGTCTTTGCAATCTACTGGGCATTTCGGTTTGCAACTCTCGCATAGGATCATGTAAACATAGACATGTCCTTCTTATCTTATACGAAGAGTTACTAGTAGTCTTTCTTAACAAGTCTTCATTTTAAACATCTAAAGAGCTTTAAAAAATCATAAAGGAACAAAAGATGACAATTTTTATAATTGTTATTTGTAAAACAATAACTTTCTGTGTTTGTTACAGCTGTAAAATGAAACTCATCATTAGAAAAATATTACAACAAAAAAGAAAGACTTATGACACATAGCATGGTAACAATCGAATTAATCAAAGTAACATGCTCAAAACTAAGCAGTAAAGCAAATATTGAGAGGAAAAAATTGTCTATTTACATTTGATATAATAATCAGGACAATTTTTTTTAATAAGAAAACTAAATTGTGCATTTACCACTCTTGCATGATTTTCTACGACTTACTCAGTAAATTGTTTCTATTTTTCGAAAAAGAATTTCCATCTCATAAAATCTTAATAGCAAGACACTAATTACCTCTGTTTTTTAAAACTAATTTTTGATGTTTGATGAGGAATTATATGGAATTTAGTGTAGTTGTTTAAATAAGGGTTATTTTTATTGTGTTAGTTGTAGGAAAATGATTCATACAGTGATTTCCATTATTAATTTCCATAATTAAAGGCACATAATTGGTAGAGTTATGGGTTTTAACGTAACTCATAACTCAAACTCAATCATAAAAGTCAACCATTATCTACTGTAGTGAAATTTATAGAGTCTACCTCACTACTTTGTTTTTCTATTTTGCAACAATAAGCAATATGTTCAAATTAACTATGCATGGATATTAAAAAAAATTATCTACCCATCTATCAACATACATAAGCATGCAAAATATTCTACAGTTAAGTGCTTTTCACTATCATAGGGTATATTCATTAAACTAGCTTTTAATTAAAATCTTTTCAACTACAAACTGATTGTTATTAAGGTTTGATTTAAAAGCTATTTGAATGTTTTAAATTGCTTTTATGTTTATAAGAAAGATTGAGATTCTTTACCGTCTAAAAAGATAAAACAACTTAAACAACTGATTGAATATAACGAACGAAAAAACAAAAAAAAAAAGGTCGGGTTCCTAACACGATTAAACCTTTCTTAACCTCGGAAAAGTATAGTATATTTCGGTGAACTTTTTACACGAAACTTCTCAGTTGTACAGAATCTCATGACAAAACCTTTAGAAAAGAGATATATTGTGAGGATATATAGCTTAAGATAAAAGGAGTGGTGAACTATGCATGTTTTATTGCTGATTATTACATAAGATGACAGAAACATACTCGTGAATATTGAATGAGATGCGATTCTAGCTGAATATCATACATTTTGTCTCAGTTCTTATGGTCTGACCTTCTTTTTGAATTGTATGTAGGCTGGAAGTTTTTTTCTAGCCTACATACTTAAACTTATGTCACGAGTATATTCTTCTTGTCCTTAGAATCCAGTAATGTGGGCTAGATGTTAAAGGTTAATATCCATTAAAATTTATAGCAATAGAAGGTGCATATTTTCCGTATTGTTTTTCTTTAAATGTTTGCTTAGATTTTTGAGTTTTTCATCAAAATGCAATAGTTCATGCAATAGACACCAGGAATGTGTTGCAGTAATGGGAAAGTACAAATTCCTGCAATTCCAGAACCACCCGAGCCTTTGAGAACATTACTTACAGGTAATACATCTGATTCGAAACATTTCCTACAAAACATTCAAGCTTATAATTCTGCATTCGCAATGACGTCTTTCGGAGCAAATATAATCACTGAGCGAGGTTTCATGCCTACATTCAAAGTTCAAGGTCAAATTTATCACAGAATAGGTTCACTTCAACCAATGCTAAATGAACAAGCAAGATATCTTCAATTGTTTTTCATTTCGGATTTGAAACATCAAGCACAAATCAGGTGTAGCACAAACCCAATAACAAAAATTGAACTCATTCTACAACTTCAGGAGATGCTTCATGCATCTAATCATTACATTCAAAGTTTTAAATATGCTCTAGAAAATGTTCCTACTGCTGAACACAAAATTATCATTGATGCCGACAAGAGACCTCCTTTAGAACATGCTAGAAGATTTAATCTGCCAGAATGTAATGAAGTGGCTGTCATAATTACTGGTGAGGAACATGGCAAAAGAGACATTGTAATTAAATCTCGAGACAATTCTCTGTAATTCATAGATGAAACTCATCGATCTTATGATGCCTTGCAATATCCTTTGCTCTTCGTCCACGGAGAAGATGGTTATCACTTTGATATATCCCAATCAGGTGTACATTCTAACAAAAAAGTTTCTTGCATGGATTTCTATGCCTATGTTTACTAGAAATCTTTTTCACTAATTTTCTGTTGATATGTACGCTAAAACAGAATCTGAAAGATTACGCTACATTAGAACTCATCAGAAAGAATTAAGATGTGATCAATATGTCCATTTAAGAGATGCCATAAATAATGATGTTGCTGGAACAGAAATTGGTCAACTTTGCATTCTTCCATCAAGTTTTACAGGAAGCCCACGTTACATGCATGAAAGGACCCAGGATGCAATGACATATATTCGAAATTTTGGACGACCTGATCTGTTCATCACTTTCACGTGTAATGCTAAATGGAAAGAAATCAAGGATGAGTTACTACCTGGACAAACATACATTCACAGACATGACCTTACAGAGAGGGTTTTTCGATTGAAATTATTGAAAATGATGGATTTGATCATAAAATTGAGAATTTTTGGACCAGTAAGATGCCACATGTACACTATTGAATGGCAAAAAAGGGGATTGCCTCATGCTCATATTTTGCTTTGGATGTCCAATAAAATTCAGCTAAATGAGATTGATTCGGTTATCTCAACTGAACTTCCAGACCCTAACGTAGACAAGAATCTCTTTGAAATTGTTAAAACTCAAATGGTACATGGCCCATGTGGATCTCTAAATTTCAATTCTCCCTGCATGAAAGACAGCGTTTGTACAAAACGGTACCCAAAACCCTTTTTGAAAGAAACTCAAACTGGAGAAGATGGGTATCCCTCATATCGTAGGAGAAAACCTGATGATGGAGGCTTTACAACACAAGTAGGTCAACATGAAATTGATAACAGATGGATAGTTCCATACTGCCCTCTCTTGACTAACATTTTTAATGCTCATATTAATGTCGAATTTTGTAATTCCGTAAAGTCCATCAAATATGTATGCAAGTATGTTAACAAGGGTTCTGATGCAGCTATGTTTGCTTTACAAGAAAATATGCATGATGAAGTTACTAATTTTCAACAAGGCCGTTACATAAGCAGCAATGAAGCCTTCTGGAGAATTTTTTCATTCCCTATTCATGAAAGATATCCCGCAGTACAGCAATTATCAGTTCATTTAGAAAATGGACAAAGAGTTTATTTCACAAATGAAACAGCTGCGCAACAAGATTGGAGGCATTTACTTTTTGGATGCTCCAGGTGGTACCGGAAAAACTTTCGTAACAAACTTATTATTGGCCAATGTGCGAAAGCAAAATAAAATTGCTGTAGCAGTTGCTTCTTCCGGCATAGCTGCTACATTGTTGCCTGGAGGTCGAACAGCTCATTCAGCATTCAAACTTCCTTTGGATTTAGCTACAAACGATGAAGCTGTTTGTAAAATTACCAAAAATTCTGGCATGGGAGAGGTTTTTAAAAGATGTGAACTTATAGTATGGGATGAATGTACAATGGCCCATAAAAGAGCATTAGAAGCACTGAACAAAACTCTACAGGATTTGAGAAACAACAACGATTTGATGGGTGGTATAACTGTTGTCTTATCAGGAGATTTTCGTCAGACTCTGCCAGTTATTCCTAAAGGAACTAAAGCTGATGAAATTCGAGCATGCCTTAAATCATCCTCTTTGTGGCAGTATGTTACACGCTTTAAACTTACAACTAACATGCGAACAAAAATTTATGGTGATCAACATTCAGGATTATTTGCTGAGAATTTACTACAACTTGGAGAAGGAAAAAACACCTGTCGATTCTCATAACAAGATTAATATGTCTTCAATTAGCACAGTAGTTCAAAATGTTTGTGAATTAACAGAAAAGATATTTCCTAATTTTATTCACCACTACAAAGATGTTACCTGGTTGTGTGAAAGAGCAATATTGGCACCAAAAAATATTACAGTTCATTCCATCAACGAACAGCTATTGCAAAAGATTCCAGGTGATCCTACAATTTACAATTCTATAGATACAGTAATGGATGAAAATGAAGTTGTCAATTACCCTACGGAGTTCCTCAATTCTTTAGATATTCCAGGACTGCCTCCTCACAGACTTCAATTAAAAGTTGGAGCTCCTATAATACTTCTAAGAAATTTAGATCAGCCTAAGCTCTGTAATGGTACCACATTTATAATAATGGCTTTACAATCCCATGTCATTGAAGCACAGGTACAGACTGGTTGTTGCAAAGGGGAAAATATATTTATTCCTAGGATACCTTTAATAACTTCCGATGTGCCATTTCAATTTAAGAGGTTACAATTTCCAGTGCGACTAAGTTTTGCCATGTCTATTAACAAATCGCAGGGACAAACATTGCAAGTCGTTGGTTTACAATTACAGGAGGACTGTTTTGCTCATGGTCAATTGTATGTAGGATGTTCAAGAGTAGGAGCAGCTAACAAACTTTACGTTTACTCTCCTTCTGGAAAAACAAGAAATGTTGTGTATAAAGAAGTACTGTAGACTCAGTTTCCTTCATTATATGACATGATTTCTACGGACTCTCAATCCATTCAGAGCAACACAAGCCGAAAATTTTTACATCTTATCTCCGAATGAATGGACATCGAATATAGTGCATTTTGATTGAATCTCTTTAAACAAAATTTGAATCAAGGAACAATATTACAATTTAACCAAATTAAAATTTGCTTTTTGTCATAGGGACATGACAGTAGTGTTACGGCCAGGGACAGGAGCATGGAAAGAAATACAAAATAAAATAAAATAATTGTTAAATGCAATAAAGAAACAGGGCAATAAAAGAGAAGGGAAGAAAGCCATAGACCGGAACGAAAATTAGAGATAATGTTCCTAGCAATAAATAGAAGTGGAAGAGAGTGAAAATAAAAGAAAATTTATGATAGCTATAAAGCGGCCCACCCAACTTGAATCCAAAGCATGGGAAAAAGTTAAAATTCAGGGAGAATTTATAAATCCCGCCCTCGACGCGCATTGGTAAAAGGGGATTGAGGAGTGGCAGCACGGACGAATGGCGATGGCATGATAATTTCCAGATAACCAATGGAAATTATAAGAGGCGGAGACATTAGTAAGAAAATATATGAAATAAAAAATAGTGTGAAGGCAGAGAGATAACCTGGGAAGTTAGGGGCTGTCAGAAGTTGTCGATCGCCCAGTGTCCCATGCCGAGTGTCTGCGATAAACGACGGAGCCGTGTGCGGGTGCAGTAAAGTTTAGAGAGATAGAAGTTGTCGAGCGCCCAGTGTCCCATACTAAGTGTCTGCGATAAACGACGGAGCCGTGTTCGAATGCAGTAAAGTTTAGAGAAGTCATCATTACGAGTGCCAGCTGCCCAGAGGGCTTCAACCGTCATCTTCTGAGGTACCGACTTTGCATTTCCCTTTATATTGTATCATTGCTTCTCAGTGTATAGCCATAATGATTAAGATAGAGCGCGATGAATATAGTTTTTTTTTAATATAAGATGTTGAGTAATAGACAGATAATTCGTACCAACAATTTAATATAATGTTTTGCATATATATAAAGAATTAATTTCGTAGGAATGAAGTTATTGCGGTAATAATGTGTAAATGCCTGAGGAAATATTGAGTAATTTTGGAGTGTATTATTTATGTGTGTTAATATTCAATAAATTGATTTGTCAATATAACCAGAGTTAATTTCCATTATTTGGGAAGCACATCAATGTACTAGCCACAATCATGAACATAATTTCAATCATAATTTCATTTAAAATAATATAAACAATTTAAAATTACGGTTACACTTTTCCTACGGTTTTTTGCCTTAGGAAAATTAAAAACGGAATTACAATTCACTTTTTCAACGGTTTTTGGCCTCGGGAAAATTAAAAACCGATTTACAATTTGCTTTTTATGCGGTTTTTGACCTATCAAAAATAAAAAACCGAATTACCAAAGTAAGGAAAATAGGCTTCAAGGGGAATCCCTCCTTACTTACATTAAATAAAGGGGATAACGCATCTTGCACTTTACCTCTTGGGTGATGTGGAAAAAAGTGCATTTTTTAGGGAAAAATAAATAATAAAGGCAAATGTAAATTTTAAAACTTATTTCTAATTAAACAGTGGATCAAACAAATCTAATTAAATCTAATTAAACAGTATGTAACAAATATAATTAAGCAGTAAACTTATTCAATCCAAACGTTCGAATCCCGCAACACGGTGTTATTAATTCTCAATAAATTCAGACGAAGGTCGGCAGGCTCAAAGTTTCTTTCTTTCTTATTGTTTGTATATCATTTAAGTAGAAACGCGCTAAGCGCATTTTGTCTGGCCAGATGAACATGAAGAGCGGGGGAGTGCAGCCCAGCATTTTTTTGATGCAATGTATGAAAAATTTAACATCTATATATCTACCCGGGCAATAATGCTAGTAAGCCTATAAAAGTCATAAAATTGTCAATAAATCAGGAGAAGACTGGATTCGATGTAACAGGTGCAATCGTTGGGCACATGAATCATGTGTCACTGGGGACACGATATTTTATGTTTGCATTCGTAGTGATGATGAGAAAGATAGATGAAGGCAGTAGTTAAGTTGGACAAAATATCTTTTCTTATCCTTTGCGTCCTATATATACCCTAATAAAATTATATTTGATATTTTAAGGGTTTTCTCATTTCCGTTAGTAATCCGAAAATCAAATCAACTTAGAGGGTCAACCTGCCCCGTTCGATGGGGCAGGTTGGCCCAGTGACTTGATGTCCTGTTGAGCATCATATAGAAACTATTAATTAATATTTTTCAAATTTTCTTGCACGTGGTTATGCTTTAGCATGTGTTGATTGTACAAACTAAAAAAATTAAAATTTTAATAAATTTTTTTAAAAAGATATTGAAGAAAAAAATGGACCAACAAGCCTCGGTCTACCCTACTTTTTGCTTTCCTACACATGTTTTTTATACGAAAGTAGAAAATTGTAGTCAAATAGAACGAACCCACTGACACAAGGCCGATAGGAAAAATGTATGAAAATAATAAAATGGAAAAAAACTCAATTTCCTTTTCTAGAAAGAAATTTCGAAAGTGAATTTGACGTAAAACTGGGAGATATCAAACGGAGAACATTTCTTTTACATGTTATCTGCTTCCTACTTGTAGCAAACAAAAACTTTGCATAAAACAAATAAGACGCTGTTTTATGCCTGAATGCATATATTTCCTTGATAAAAAGATTAACACATCTTTATTTGACATTTATTCTATATTTAAGCTTTCAAGAATTTTTTTTCTAGTATAAATGTGTTTGAGCTATTTTGTTTTTAATAACGTTTACTACAATATTGCGGTTTATTGGAAATTTTTTAAAAAACTTATGTCATGTTTATAGAACGAAACATTTTTCCCAGGAAAGTAATTTTTGAGTTGAAATCCCTTACGTTGAATTTATTATTATTTTCGTTTTTAAGGACTTTAATCGAAATATAATATTTTTAGTAATCCCTCTTTCAAGGTAAATTAAGGTTAGAGTGCTTCTGTTTTTGCCATACTGTAAAATTCATACGAATACTCTAAATACACCCTGTTTCTTTAAAACTCAGAAAGGTTACATATTATTTGGTTAGATAACCTCAAGGAAAAGTTACACAACTTTGAATGAAACCCAGTGTTAACAGGCTTAAAGTAAATCCAGCATTTTTTATTTAACTAGAATTATTGTTGGAAATGTATTATTTATATATACTTTCTAACAATTTTTAACACATCTGTTATTTTTGCATTATGAGTACATTTACAATGAATTTCCAAATTATTCGTTTCAACTAATCACTGTAACCAGAAAACGCAGATTTCCTTCAAAGGATTTTTAGAGGTTTTTTTAATAAATAAAAAAGTATACTGTTGGGTTGATTCAGCATGATAATTAAACTCACATAAATTGCCAGACTTTCATCTGTAAAATGCTTCTTACATTTCTCTGTTTTGGGGTTATGTTTATATTCTTTGGGAAAATTTTTGTATTTTATATCTGAATTGATTTTTGGCATTACATGTATAACTAAATTATCTTAATAATTGTCTGAGAGTGATCAATGTACATTTAAAAATTAATTTTTTTAGTTTCTTCCTTTCCAATGCGCCAGGCATTTGACCTGAGGACATTCGCTCATACACACTACGATTTTTGCTGGCTACTTTATTATTAGAGCACTTTATAGGTGAGTCGACTTTGCTCCCAATGAAAGATAGTATAGGAACGTACATGTCTGTTGTTGTTTCTGCTGCTGCTTATGCAACTTGACCTACAGCAACATCAGGTCAAGTCCCGAAGGCTATGGGCGATGAAGGTGCGGCTCCTGTTTTGAATGACACCCCAAGGGTCGAAGTTCGACTTGGCCAAAGGACCAGTCCCGTAATTTTGAACCGATTCAAATGACGAGACCAGAACACTTGACCCCAGACCTCCAGAGGTAATTTTGAGAACTTGGAGGACATTGCAGCCACGACAGAATTTACGTACACCAGCTATCATTAATGTTGTAGTGTGATGGAAGTATGGGGGTTATTTTTCCCAAGACCTCATAGGGTGTACGACACACAAATTCGTGCTTATCGAGATATTTTACCAGTTCCCATCGAACGAACACGTGTGTGGATTCCGAGCGGATTAAAAAACGATACCAACAAATGCCGCCAGAATTTTTAGCCGGAAAGTTAAGGCATATCGGATTCTCAAGCAAGCTGTGGGAAAATCTGATTGAAAATCAGAAGCGTCTCCCATCTGATCGTAAAACTGACTTTCTTTTAAATAACTCAATGCGAGTTTGACACCACAATGATCATAAAGTTGCCTAAATGTTCGACGATAAGAAGAACTGTCACCCGCTAATCTGCCGGCCCCGCTCTGGGAATCTCAAGGCATACCGACAAAGAAAGAACCGCGAGCTATAGCCAGAGACTTGACGATTTTTTCGAGAGATCCCTCATGTGACGGCCGCCGAGACGGACGTGGTTTTTAAGCTCCTGTTTTGAGACTATATGGGTCTCGGAGCGTGCGCTGCTAAATCTGCACTTAAGTTCAACTTCATTTAATTATGCTGTACTTGTTTAATGTTAAATTTCTTTGTTATTAAACTTCGTTAAGTTTTTGTTTTAAGTTTTGGCCTTATCATTTACAATTAGGACTCTGTCTTTCTTGGTCACAAATTTAGTATTTAAAAAAAAAGCCTCAGAGAATAGCCTACCTACCTATGCTGCCACAGTGTACATGGCAGTGGATTTGTCAGCGACGAGCATCGAACTAGTGACTTTCAGATCACCAGACAACTAGAGCCCATTGCCAACTGGGGCGCTGCGCCCGTACATGTCTTAACCGGGTTTAAAACCCGAACTCTCTCTATGGAAGCCCTGTACTATAATCACCATACCGCATGGGCCGGGAATTAAAAACCTGGATTTAATGGAAATTAAATAGATGGGTATAGCATTTTCATTCTTTGTCTAAAGAAGTATAAAATATGGAATATTTTACTACTTAATGTTGAATAATTCTCAAATACCTTTTTAGTATACATACATATAGAATTTGTTCGAAGTTTCGCTGTCGAGTTTGTGGGAAAATTTGATTCCAATATTTTTGGAAGCCAATTGAAAATTACTTTTCTTACAAGACATTTCAGTACGTTAAATACGTGACACTCCCAGGTTAGAAAACAACTGCCTACAGGGAAAAGCATTTAGGCGAAATACTTTTACAGGCGAAATCAAAAACATATTACGTTGTACAATAACGGAAATAAAAGTGTCCTAAATTTTTTGATGTTTAGTTTATTAATTAACCAATGAATTAAAACGAACTAAAAAATACTGTAGTCTCAAAATACGTGTTAAGCGTTATTAATCGTAAAATATAAACGTAGCTACTCAGGATTAAATCTTTTATTGATTTCAGTTTATTGATTCTTTTATTTATTCTTTGAATGTGAATATAGAAGAATATATATATATATATATATATAACATTTCTGAAACAAAGCATATTACTTAATCCATTCCAAATTCCTATAAATTGCACTATAGTCATCAAAACTGATTAATCCCTGCCATTAACATAGAAATGCAATGTACTAAATTTTGAATACTTACCGACAGGCAAATCAGTGATAAAAGGATCCCTTTTTGAATACTTTGGAATCTAAAGTTACTTATTACTTAATACATAAAGTTCCTTAATACATAAAATGGGTTGCTCTTCATGTCTCTTTCGCCTTTTAAGCAAAGACAGTTAAAAAAATTCATTGTTGTTTCCTACTTTATAACATACATTCTATTCAGCATTATTTGATAAGTATCTTCTATACTTAATATCACTGTAGGAGGAAACAGTATTTAAGAGCTAAACAATGAAATACTGGATTAACACCAAACAAGCAATCACCAACAGCAATTAAAAGCTATTTCTGGCTGCATTTAAGCTATGATTTTAAATAGCGAGTATAATGTAATTATATGCATTACATTTTAATTGTTAGTATTACTACATGACGCTTTATTGATAATTATATGCAAGATTACTTTGGCTGCCATTATCGACAAAAATATCCTTGAGCACTTCCTATATAATCCCTCCTGTTAGTGAAAGAATTGAGCGAAAAAAGCTTAAGCAAATATTTTTCAAACATCAACTTCCCCAAGTTTGGCGCCATATCGCACTGTTCTAGCAGTTAATCCAAGTATGGTTATTTCGGTACGAGGAATTTACTACGTTTGATACCTGACATAAAATTTTACTGAATTCCTTCCGGACAGTTGTGTAGTGTAATTCAGGGAAGAAAAAATTTTTACATTTTTAAATACGTGAATCATTTGTGTTATTAAGCTCATCGGAAGAGTGTAATGTAGTAGGTACCCTTACGGTTCACCACGGGTCATGCTAAATCTGCTACAGCTTTGCCGTTCTCATGGCCTCTGTACGTTTGATGGCGGAATATAGGCAATGGCTGTAGAGTATGAAAACAGTGCCGGAAAGGTCCATACCAACCAACTAGATTATAAATGTGGCACTCATTTAGTGTTTCTTCCCTAAACAGGTCATTCATTCTCGCCGATTTTAAATCTGCATCATACGCTTGCCTAGAAATTGCCAGTGTAACAGAATCCGTGATTAGTAACATAGATTAATTGTAAAGGGTTTAATTAGAAAAATTTCCTTCCATTGGGTGCCACCAGTAGTACTGACTATTTGGCCAAAGATGATGGTATGGTCATTCAGAAACCACTAAGGTAAGGGGGTCCAGGACACAAAATTGTTCGAATTTTCGAAAAAAGTTTTATTGCATTAAAAATTTCTTTGTTCTTTTTACGCTGAAAATGACGTTTAAATCATGTTTCTATCTTAATTAGAACAGGAGAAATTATTATTTTTTTTGCAACATTCTAATAGTACTCAATCGTTGTTTAAACCTGTAAGTGCGTTTTTCTGTATGATGGGTTTTTTCCCCATTTCTCGTCTTAAAATTGTTATAAGTCAAGAACCGTTAAAGTTAAATGGTTGAAACTTGGAACATGTCTTTTTCAATTATTTTACTTTAATTTTGATTCAGCAAATTTGAATAAAATATTTACTTTTAAAAATGTGATTTTTTAAAAATAAGTTGCATAATTTTTTTTGTAATTTTTAATCTAATTATTTTTAATTTCTTTAAAAATTAATATTTCAAAAAATGCTGAATCAAAATTAAAACTTATATATTTCTGTTTAATTAAATGAAAAAGGATCGAAATTCGACAAATAATATTTCTAGTTATAACAATTTAAAATTACCCCACTTTTTAAAAAAAAAATTAAATTTTAAAATTTTGTAAAAACATTTTGAGAAGTTTTATGAAGTGATTTTGTTTACAAATTATACGGTTGACCATCACAAAAAAAATTCAAAATTTTAACGCAATAAATAAAAAAAAATTTAAATGTGTCCCGGACCCCCTTAATAGAATTTTCTTCTTCTGAGCTCATAACCACAAAAAACTCATGAAAGTCTGAATATTTGAATTTTTGCAACCTTCTAATGTAGAAACTTAGAGTGTTTTCAGCTAAATCCGAAGATGAAACATGGGAGTGTATTTATCATAGTAAAGGCGGCAGTATCATGGTAAAGGCAGCGGTAAAGGCAAAATACTGCAGTCTCAAGATACGTGTTAAGCGTTATCAATCGTAAAATATAAACATAGTTTCTCAGGATTAAATCTTTTTATTGATTTCAGTTTATTGATTCTTTTATTTATTCTTTGAATGTGAATATAGAAGAATACATGTAACATTTCTGCAACAAAGCATAGAACTTCCAAAATTCCTATTCCAAACCATTCCAAATATCTATTCCAAAATTATATCCATTCCATATTGTATCCATTCCAATATTCCTATAAATTGCACTATATTATCATTAGGAATTTGCTTGCACTGCAGTACATCTGTGGGTTCTTACTGCATGGTGACTGTGCTTACATTATGGGGGCAAAAAGGAGACACACAGTAATACGAATACAATGTCCTTCAGTTATGCTGTGTTCCAAGAAGAGAATGTCAGTTGTCAATGACGTGATATGAGTCGCTTTGATAAGCAGGGAAGTAACATATACAATCCTCCTCTAGTACACTCTCCTTACCTTAAATCCACCGAGCCATTGAATTCTTTTGCCAAAATTTTAAAAAAACTCACCCTTTTTCAGTGTTCTGGGATTAGTAATAAAGAATGAGGCAATATTCCGGTAGAGTCTATTAAGTAGTTCTATGAGTCAATGCATATATTTATTGGTTTCTTAAAAAAAAGCTATGACACGACATAATATTAATTATGAGTTTCCTTAATTTAAGAGAAGTTTTCACTCTTTTCTCCCCTCTCTGAATCATATATTCAAAATAAATGTGATAAATAATCTATTAATTCCCAAAATTTCTGAAACTGATTTATTATGAATGTTATATATAACATGTTCGCTATTATAGACCCTGGTCTTTTAATATTTGAATTACGCACTTAGTCGTAACCAAGGATTGACACAGAAACTTATTAATAAAAAATTCTTCAATTGTAGAGTTGTTTTTATTATTTTCTCCAGTATCTATATAAAACTTCAAAATCAACAAAATTCAAAAATCATTATTTTTCACTTGATGATAAATTTATAAAAACTTAAAATTTAAAAACTGAATTTCTCTTGATGAAGTTTTTAACTAAGTATACATAGCCCAATCTGGAAATTTTCAGGATAGATTTTGTTGCTTACAAGAACAAAAGTTCCCTTTGAATGATAGCACTCCTAAAACCACCAAGAAACCAAAGTTTGAGCCCCTGTGTAATTAATTTCTTCCTAAACTTTTTAATTAACTTGTTCAGTACGTTAAAAATGTGTTCACGAAGCAATAAAAATGTACCATGCATAACGAAAACACTTAAAAATTTCATGCTTGTTTGATTCTATACTACCTATTGTAATTTCTCAGTTTCAGTCATTTCTGCAACCTCTGTTACAGTCTTCACGTTATCAACATCTGCAAGTTGTGCACGCCAAGGTCGGAAATTAAATCGCAAATTTATTCAAATACTTTTGTAAAGTGCGATCTTTAAATCATTCGTAAGACAAAATACTCCATCCGTAACAAAAATCTGAAGAAAAGCTGAACTCAAACACCTGAAAAATATTTCCTATATGATTTGCAATTTTGACGTATAAATATAGGAATTTAAAACTAAAGTATAAATTTACATTCGAATATTTATTTTACTCTCTTTTTAAAAACTATTATGTTATGTAAAAATTGGGTTGGAGAGGTGTATTCATAACCATTCTATGTAACAAAAATAGCTTTCAATAATGTTACTAGCTACCAGAATCTTGATCATTCTCTATACCAGGGATTCACAACATTTTATCGTAGGATTACGTTCCTCAATAACGGTCCTCCGGAAAGCAAAATTTCAGCGTCGTCGCGAGTTATAATTTTGGCAGCGCGCCAAACCCAGTAGCAGTAAACAGTTAAACAGAAAAGTACCAAAATTCGTAAAAAAAGGAGGTAGGCAACGATAAGTAATCCTACGTTAGTAACCCGTGGTAGTTTCGTTAGAGAAGACAACTTGAAATATTTTATGTTTCCATCACACTTGGGAATGAGATTAGAAACTTGGGGCATCCTTGCTAGAATTTTAGTTTTTTTCATTTTTTGAAATATTGAATTGACGTCGAATATATTTCAGGAACATATTAAATTGAGTTCAAACAAAGGTCTACTCCATTGCTGATTTTATTCATTTACTGGAAGACATGCACTGCTGGCCATTAAAATTGTAACACCAGGATGGAAAGCAAATAATAAAACTTTACTTATTGTACGTATTCAGCATAGTAGGAAGAAAACATGATGAAATTTGTAGACAATTTGAGGGAATACAGGGTCCGAAAATAATACACAGAGCTTCTACCTCTGGCAGATAAAACGGCTCTAAGGGCCTGTTCACATAGGAGTCCGTTGCGTTGCGTTGCGTTGCGTTAAGGAAAAGATGACGTTGAAACGAAAATAAACCAATCATAGGCCTCCAAACCATTAGCAATGAAATTTTTAACGCCTATGATTGGTTTATTTTCGTCTCAACGTCATCTTTTCCTTAACGCTACGCAACGGACTCCTATGTGAACAGGCCCTTACCCGATTAGGCATCGAGTCGAACTGGTCTTGGATGACAGATACGGGCAAGGCATTCCATGATCCTTCAGTCTATGCCAAACTTCATCAACTGTAGTGGCTGAAGAGCGGTGGAGGCCCAGACTCTCAGCAACCCATGACCAGATATTTTCAATGGGTGAGAGACCTGGAGAACGTGTTGCCCAGGGCAACAGTCGAACATCCTCTGTGTCGAGGTAGGTCAGGACACGACGGGCAACAAGCGGTCTTGCGTTATCTTGTTGAAAGATGACGTCTCCGAGGTCTCGAAGATAGGGCACAGCCACCGGCCTTAAGATATAAGACATGTAACGATGGCTGTTCAGATTACCGACGACGCGAACAAGGTGTTCGTTTTGTGTACCCAATGCCTTCCCATACCATCACATCAGGTGCAGGGCCCCTATGACGATATCGAATCCAAGAAGGCCACGTGCGTTCTCCTCGGTGCCTCCAGACAGGGATACGTCCAAGTATGATGCTGCACGCAGAACCGGGACTCGTCTGAAAAGACGACGGGGGCTCCTCCTGCATCCAGTTTTGTCCTTGGGCGCACCACTGTCGCCGCGCATCTCTATGTTACAGTGTCAAGTTAAGCCGCAACAATGGTCGCCGTGCAAACAGCCCGTGCTGCTCCAGGCGTCGTCGCACTGTCCGTGCGGATACTTGTCATACTGCAAACAAGCCCATTTCCTGACTCAATGTCCGTGATGTGGCTGTACGATCCTGCAAGGCCGACCTACCAACATGTCTGTCCTTTTGGGCATTAGTGGCGGGAAGTCGTTGAGATCCTGCATGGAGTTTATTATGACCCTCCGGCACCCATCGATTCCATATTCGCATGACAGTCGTTGGCTTCCGACCAATGCAAGAAGCAATATCGTGGAACTATAAACCACACTCTCGATAGGCTATCTAATTGAGATAAGTGCTGGTAGCCATTTCTCCTTCTTATATCAGTTATAACACGATCTTATCACAAACAGCCCACATTCAAATGCGATTTTCGAATGAGAAACCCGATGCGTAACTTTCCTTTTATACAGAGTCTGAGACGCCGTTTCTCCCTCCCGCGTCGTTCGATTGCGCTTAATTGCTAATAATTTGCATATCCTAGCATCTTCTTCCTTTCACGTGAATTTGACGTCATCTCTCCTTCATGGTATTGCAGTATTAATGGCCAGCAGTGTAAGTTACGCTCAAAAATAGCCATGGGATTCAGTATCGTATTATAGTAGATGACTACAACGGAAATCGCTAAAAATGAATATTGTTTTATTGATGGGGGACTTGGGATTGTTGCTTAGAGCACAAATGTTTGTTATTAAGTCTAATAGTTGTAGGCATGAAGGTAGCTAATTCATCCTCATGAACGAGTGCATTAATTTGTGTCAAAATTTGTCGGGCGGGAGAGTAATTAATTCAACTTAATATTTATTTCAAGTGGGCTTACTAATTTTTTTGTTTATCCAAAAATATGCATCTTACCCCGATTGGGAATCACTGTTTTATGAGGAAATCTCACTGAAATTCTCTCTTTCTTCCCGTAAACAAAAGTAAGTCCCTAACAGAGTACGGTGAAGCTTATATTTTGAGTTTAATGTCCACAATGAATAATCGTATTTGAGTGTTATCCATTCCTGACAATCAACTAAAAATCCACTATCAACTACTTTTAAGTTAATTGTGGATTATTACGAAGCCGTGTGTTTCCACAAATTTCCTGTAAGATTTAGCCCTTCACCACAAGCGGGCCCTTAAAACCTCTGTAATTAAATTAAATCAACTTATGAAATACAAACTGATGAAAATGTTCCTGGTATTTAAATATGTTTATAAGAAGACAAAAGCATTTCACAGAAAAGGTAAAGAAATAATTTTCTGCTACATTAATTGATTTAGAATATTTTTCTACTACATTAATTGAAAAGCACACATAGGGAAGCTAGCAACAGGGAAGGTAACAAACACAATTACGGGATATAAATACTCGAATTTGAGGATCGAGTATTCGTAACTGCCTGTGTTCTGCACTAAATACCTCAGTATATCAAAAGGGTACAAATGTGAGTTCCTTTTAAACATATTTAATTCATGTATTGACTAAACGGGAAAATTTGTAACAATAAAGATTCAAAATACACTGATTTCATAATAATCATGTTATTTGGTTTTCTTCGATATTTTTAAAGCACTCTATTTAATTACAAATAATACGTTAACTAATGCTATGCATTAACTATTTTTATATCTGAAAAGCGTATACGAATGACCTCCTGTATATTTCTGGATTTGTAATTAAGAACTGTTTTATGACAAATGGTATAGTAAAAAGTTTATTTTTCTAAAGTTTTAACATTTATATTTCCTTTAGTTTTCAAACTGAAATATGCTTTTCTAATTGCTTGTATTTTGACAGAGAATACACGGATAACCCAATATCGAAATCTCTTTTTTTTTAAAGTGGAAGACTTAGGTGAGATTAGTAGTTTAGAAAAATATTAAATTCGGGTTCAAGTGCAATACTTTACACCAGTAAGACTGAAAATATATTTTTCTCATTACTCCCTCATCTATTATTGTCTGCCTTTTGCAGCACGTTATTAAATTACAGTAGATATACACTGCTAGCCACTGTAAATGCAACACCCTGAAGGAAACATGCAAATAACATGAAATTTACAACATGCATTAGCGGAGGTGAGATATGCAAATGATTAGAATTTCAGCGCAGACGCACATCCACCTCAGCGCACCACTTCACAAGATGACAAGCAAATTGTGCGCATGGCAGTGACGGATCGCTCAGTCACATCACGAACCATAGCACAGCACATGCAGTCTGTAACGCATCATCTAGTGTCTGCGCGTACCATTCGACGCCGTTTACAGCAGAGTGGTCTGTCCGCAAGACGTCCATTGCTTTGTCTACCCTTGACGCAGAACCACAGACGTCTCCGCCGCCAATGGTGCGATGACAGAAGGATGTGGACGGCAGAATGGAATGAAATTGTCTTTACTGACGAGTCACGCTTCTGTCTGCAACACCACGATGGTCGCATTCGAGTCAGGAGACACCGTGAAGAGAGGATGCTGAACAGCTGCGTTATGCACCGCCACACTGGTCCTGCACCGGGTATTATGGTATGGGGCGGTATTGGATATCACTCTCGCACACCTCTAGTACGCATTGCCGGTACTTTAAACAGCCAGCGCTACATCTCCGAGGTTTTGGAGCCAGTTGTCTTTCCTTACCTTCAGGGCTTGCCCACAGCCATATTTCAACAGGATAATGCACGACCACACGTGGCACGCATTGTCCAACGGTTCTTCGTCAATCGCCAGATTGAATTGCTTCCCTGGCCGCCTCGCTCTCCGGATCTTTCGCCGATAGAAAACATGTGGTCCATGGTTGCTCTACGATTGACCCAGATTCCATCCCCAGGTGCCACAGCAGATCAACTTTGGCAACGTGTGGAAGCTGCTTGGTCTGCTGTACCCCAAGAACTCATCCAAAGTCTCTTTGAATCAATGCCGAGGCGTGTGGCAGCGGTGATCTCCAACAATGGCGGCTACTCTGGCTACTGATTTTGGCAGGAACCACACTTCACAGAAGTCTATAAATTTAATCATTTGATACTTGGTCAACATGTTATCTACAAAATAAATTTTGTTGTGATATCTCTTGTCTTTCTTGGTGTTGCAATTTGGGTGGCCAGCAGTGTATTAACTAATATACAAGGTGCGCCCATAAAGTAACCGGACAATTTTTTATAAATAAGAAAAATATTACTCATCTTCACACAAATTTCTCCCCTTCAAAATAATTGCCAAATGAGTCTATACAAATTTTCCAACATTTCATTAAGTCATCGAAACACTGTTTATAGGCGTTGGAACTATCCGTTCGCAAAATACGTGTAACGATTTAATATCCGAGACGTTTTCTCTGTCCTTCCAAAGGCAATCTTAAGCATCGGAAAAAGAAAAAATCAGCTGGCGATAAGTCGGGAGAATATGGTAGGAGATTTATCACTGTAATTGAATGCTTAGCAAGATATTGTTGTACAGAAATTGATGTATGGGGCCTAGCATTATCGTGTAAAAGAAACCATCGCCCAGAATTTTACAGTTCCTTCTTAACTAACCTTATCCTGTTTTTTAATCGAAAAAGCACCTCCTTGTAAAAATACAGATTAATTGTTTGATTTTCAGGAACAAATTCGTGGTGAATAAGACCTTTGTAATCAAAACATGCAAAATCCATGAAAGGATAGATTTGAAAACGTCTCAGAAATTAAATCAAATGTTATGCGTATTTTGCGAACGGTTAGTTCCATCGCCTATAAAGTGTTTTGATAACTTGAAGAAACGTTGGAAAAATTGTATAGACTCCTTTGGCGATTATTTTGAAGGAGGTAAATTTATTTGAAGGTGAGTAATATTTTCCTTATTTATAAAATATTGTCCGGTTACTTTATGGGTGCACCTTGTATATACATATTTTAAACGAATATAATTCGTACACTTTATAAATTTTTAAAATGGAATAAAGACACACACACACATATATATATATATATATATAGGATGAGCTTCTTAAGTAAATTATTTAAAAACTCATGAAAAGGTACACAAGAAAATGTAACTTTTGGTGGTGAATTCTAAAAGCTTTTTCAGTAGCACAAAATTAAACTTGTTTTAGATATTTTGATGTTTCGATACCGAAGAAAATTTATTTTCAGATATGTGTATTTATTTCGTTATTTGATAAAAAAACTGGCCTTCTAAGTTATTTTACGGGCACGTACTTAAGCTTTTGATAGACAAATAGAATGAAACTATGCTTTCAAACAATATTATTCAATATATCTTAAATTAAAAGTTATGCACGATTTACGAAACACAGAAAATCTCTACAGCTAAATATAATCCCAACTTTATATCTGAATATATAAATAACTATATTTTTGTAATAGTTGTTTTATAGGGGCACTGAAAGTAACTTAAATTGGTTTAAATGTCACAAAGACTTGTTCAGAATGACAAAATAAACAAATGGTCCATCCCAGACGTTTTTGTGTGTAAAGGAGTTAATGTCATGAATGATTCTCATAACTAATGGGATTCTGCCTATTATATTCTGTTGTTCCATTAGATTATACTATTTTAGGTATAATCCGAGTTCAAGAGTCCTTTACAATCTTTCTTAGATGCAACAGAACTGATTACGTTGTTACGATTTTTCTGTCAAATGAACAACAAGAATTGAGTCATAGTTCTAGAATTAGCTGAAGCTGAGCTAAAAGAAAATCTCAAGGTTTTGTTTACCAAAGTCAACGAGCTCAATCAAAACGAAGCATAATGACCAATAAAAACTTTTCCAACATCTTTTGTCTTCAATGCAGGTTGATTGAGCGGCAATAAATAGGACAATACTTAGAAGAATATGTTGTAAGTAAGAAAAGCAACTTTGTATCAAAATATATCGCCCAAATGAAGAGTAAAGAAATTTTTCCTGCATTGTTCATTCCTTGAAGATCAGTTTTACTTTTTCTTTTAATTGCTCACTTCATTCATCAGTTAGTACTAAAGCGTAATCCCTAATCCTTCTGAGTCATTTCAGTGGTGACCTAGAGAAACTGCTGTAGGCCAGGTCAGGGGATTAAAGAGGAGCCAAAAACTGAAGACAAACCCTTTGTTTTGAGCCCGTATTCAGTGATGTCGACTGAAAGTTAAGCTCATCTAACTCTAGTAAAATAAACAGAGCAGAAATGAGTATCCCCAAAAATAGTCGTCCTTGAGGAAAATTTATTGAAACTGCTTACAGAGTATTTGAAAATTGATAGTTCGACATTTGTAAAACGATAGATGGTTGAATGTTGTTATCCTATGATACAGGTGATTTGGGTTTATAAAAAGTTTCTTCTAAAGAAGTCACAAATGTCATGAAGTCGAAAATAGCGTTTGCTTTAAATCTCATTTCACTTACGAGAAAACATTTTTTTAAACTCCTCAAACGTTATCGAGGAAAGACACTCTAAAATCTGAGCTTTTTTTTCAATCTGTGCTTAAAAAGAGCAAGAATGTGTCACCTTTAATATCCTCATTTATCCCTTTTCAGGTTATGCATTATGCTGCATAATATATTATATTAAAACAAAGAACGTTCACACAAATCCAAAAATAATGTAAAGATTCTCTTGAAAATTTACTACTTATTTCTGATATTTCATAAGCTCCTACACTTGCATAGTAACTTGGATAAATTGCAGATTTATATATATGGTTATATAGTTGGAATGTTCACAGTGCATTAAGGTGCTTGAATGCATGATTTGTCGTACTCGTATATTAAGATCTATTTGAATATCGAAATCGGTATTGTTTACTAAATTCTTTTAAGTCTATCAGTCAAAGAATTGATCTTAACGATTATTTAAAAAAGTTAGGATGATCAGAATCACTGATTTTAGGTCACGATAGCCGGAAAAGTTAATAAGTACACCAGAACGTTATCAAAGAATACATTTTACATGTTTGGAGTTATCCTGGGTGTATTATCTGAATCGAATTATCGAATACCTTTTCAAATATCCAATATTTCGCATTTATAGGCTCGTAAGGCCTCACGAACTCCGAACGGTAAAGGCACTTACCGTCACTTGGAAGCGGCTTTAACCTGTAGATACGAGGAAATTCAACTGTCGTGTTTTACTTACTGCTGATATTTATCACATTTGTCAAAACAAAATTTATTTCAGGAGCAGAGAGTATACAATTTAATTAATGAGCATTTGGAAAAACCTTAATTGCAAGTTATTTACGTCTTCTTTTAATAAAGATTGTGGAAAAAATACTTGTTCATTGTGTTGCTATAAAACTAAATATGGGCACAGTGGAACTGACTTATTAAGCACAATAGATATGCATTTTTTTTTCAAATAGTGACTATTCTTAGTAATTTGTGCTCAAATTCATTTATTACCATTTTCTAGAGATGTTTAACTTTAAAAATCGTAGAAAATACGGTACTTTCCGTTGTGGATTTTATGAACTGCAATGTGCTTTGATCGAACAATGAAACTAACAGTATGGAATGGAATTCCCTACACCATTCTCATTAGCTACGTTATATTAGAAAGCGCTCAATGAGAACGTTCCTTCAGTTTTTGTAGTGGATGAATACGTTAAGATTTCTGAGTGCGACATAGATTTAAAATAAGTGGCTTATTTCTCGCGACACCGTCCAAGGTATTCAGTGCTAAACTACTGCAAGTCAAACTACAGTCAAACTACCTGCATATCGAATTTCCTCTTACGAGTTAAGCTGTAAATAACTCTCTCGTGACAATTTTTATTTTAACGTTTTTCTCTAAGGAGCAATGCATCTGTTTCGTCTCATGAAGCTAAGAGTCCGTGATTAGAATTGAAGTGTATTCCTTTTGCCGTAAGCATTATATCGACGTTTTCCTCTCAAGGGTAAGAACGATTTTTGAAGAAATTTACTAAAGTTGAAAAAGCAAATTGCTACATCTTACAAATTAAAAAATTCTTCCCTTTTATTTGAGTTTACTAACTATCAGGCAAAAAGTCTCTCGCTACAGCTTAAAGAGAAAATTGAATCTAGTTAATAAATGACGGATTCATCTTACGACTGTAGTTATATTCCGGCTGCTATTTGGATTAACTAAAGTCCACGTTAACCTAGTTACAAATGTTTCTCCGATTGTCTTCTTACATCAGGATTTGTCTAGAAGTCTATTTCCAACTACAGAATTCTATACTTTTTTTTATTTTCTTTGAATTTATATAACTCAAATATTTCAACATTTAAGTAATTTTGGAAAAAAAAAATCTTATTCCAGTTTTGAATGGAATTACCTTTCAAAAAACAAAAAATTCCGAAAATTTTCACTGAAAGTTTTTTGGGGAAATTTCTTTAATAATATCAGCCTATTGACTATTTCTCATTGGTGAACATGGCATCCGTTCAATCCAGTAGAACATGATCGCACAGTCTAACTGTAGCACATTGTGCTGTGGGAAATTTCTAGTTGCACTGCTATTGTTCATTTAACAGCAGATCAAATACTTTTAAATGTGTCTTTGGCTATTAATGAAAATGATCTTACATTCGTAAAAACTAATTTATTATCTTAAAAAAACTTTAAACTTACATCGGTAGAAATATTTGTATTTCCGATTTTTCCTTCAGTTATATTTAAGAAATTTCATACTTTTCTATCGTAGCATATCGAGTAAATGTAAAGTCTGCAAATTTCTACGGTATAATTGTAGATGCCAGCTTCTACCAAATTTAAGTGTGTGAATTGAAACAGGTGAGAAACATTTATCTAATGTTTTTTGAAACTTTTCTTCTCTAAATCCAATTCCTACTACTATTTATTAAAAGGTTAGATAATAAAACAAGAGTACCAGATATTACACATAAATAGAATTTATTCACAAAAGTTTTACACATACGGAACAATAAAGAAGGAAACATTGGAGAAAGCCCAAGACAGTGTTGCCCACCATAACCTGTATCCAAGGAAGAACTGCATCAAATGATGTTTACACAAATAGATTACTTTTTCTGTGCTAAAAAAAGCATGTAAGATTGATACTTGATTTAGAAATAAAATATTTGATTCCTAGAAATAAATTTTGGCGCTTCACATCAAGTGACGCAGTTCTTGCTTTTAATAATATTTACAGATTCTCGTCAGAACAGTTCGTACCAAGCGGTTAGGGGATTTCGGTTTTATCTATAAACATATTTAAAGATATTTAAACTATTACTTAGATTGTTCTTAAGATACCTCTGCTGAAATTAAATCGCTCAGCGATTTTTTTTATGTTACAATTCAAAGAATATGGCACTAGAAAGGTGACACTGACAGCTATAAAATATCACTGAATAACGTTAAAACCAATTTTTATCCAAAAATTAATTTTGCTTTAAAACTACAACTACTCAGCTAGAAAAATGGGCATTAAAATTTCGCTTGATACTTCAAGATACAGCAAGAAAAAGGGAGCCAGCAAACAGAAACCGAAATAAGAACAGATAAAAATGTTTCACGGAAATAAAAGCATAGTGTTTTGATACTGTCTTTGAAATCAATATTTTGGCATGACAGAAGCGGGAAAAAGTACCACCAGAAGAAAAGCAGCTTCTCTTTTCTCAAAGCTGAATAAGTAAGCAATGCTGTTTGGCAACGTGATATACCCGAGAAAAGAATGAATGTCGCTTCAAT
Organism: Dolomedes plantarius; assembly: GCA_907164885.2. Classification (NCBI taxonomy): domain Eukaryota; kingdom Metazoa; phylum Arthropoda; class Arachnida; order Araneae; family Dolomedidae; genus Dolomedes; species Dolomedes plantarius. The sequence continues at coordinate 60,380,170 of OU015500.1, forward strand.
GAACTGCTTAAATTACCCTTAATAATACTAAAATCATATTTCACAGCAGTACTTGATATTTCAAAGTCTAAGCTTCAAGCAATCTTCGCTGCTGTTCAAATTTAGTATCAGGAATTATGGCAGATATTCCATTATAAAATACGTATAAAATTTGAAGACCACCTAGCACTTGAGAGTATGAATAATTTCATAAGTTACATCGCTATCTAGGCACGTGACAGTTCACAAATGTACTTTATGGCATAGTTTAAACCCGATTGTAGCAGGAAGGTAAAAATGTTCTCCAGGACGTATATGCAATGGTATATTCTCAGGAACAGTGAATTAAATAAACAGACGCAATCACATTTGTTCGTGATAAAAATCAATTAAATTAAAAACACTAAAATGATCACATGGGTTTATCCCCTGTTGCTGTTGTCATACCCTGTATTTCCAACCCAAGGGTATTTGACGGGGCAAGGTTGACAAGTCTTCATGTACCGGACTCCGCCTTGGTACCAAACATTGCACACAGTAGGATTAGGGCAAGGTGGTGGTCTGTTGAGTTTTCGGCAGTTGAAAGGCTCGAAGTTATTTAATTGACTTTTGGGTGTTGGATTTCGCATCCACTCTATTAGCTGCCAGTTTGTAACCAACCACACATCGTCCTTTTGTAATATTTCATCCAGGAACTTCATGAAACCACGCCTATGATGTTGTGTATTGAACCAAGCAGAATGATAGAACAATCCAAAAGGTGCACGATTGGATTTGTAATGGCGATTGAAGTTTTTCATGAGCATTTTTGTGACGGCTTCTTCATCTTGGGGATTAGAACAGGCGTCACCCATAGAGCAGCGACCTCCCCTTAGGTCTACCCACATGACCATGCCTACTTCCCACAAGCCTGGGAAGGACTTAGTGGGACAAGGAAATATCATGCATTCATGACTTTGGGCATAATCAAGTGTATAGGGCCAGAAGGGAGGGTTATTCTCGTACACCGGCATGGAAGAGTCGTAAGTGAAATTGGAGTCAAACAACATTTCGAACATCTTGTTACCACCAATCTGAAGGAAAGGAGCGCGCATCCCGCGAATATCTTCCATCTTGACTCCACCGTACAGGTGCAGAATCTCTCTCTGTCCATGAATTTCCCTCATCCACTGATTCTTTGAGAACTTTTCGCCGTAGCTATGGCTGCAAAAGAAAAAAGTTTAAAATTTGCATTGAGTTTTTTAAAATGTCTTAAATTTATTATATGTAACACTCCATAATATCTAACTTCAAATATTACTTTTCTTAGTTTTTAAAGCGCAGTGTGTATAAAATTTAAGTTTTCAAAAGAAAAATCCTTTTGAAATACTATATATTTATATATTTCTTTAAATTCTGCATTTAAACTGCAACTTAACATCAATTCACTTCATTATCTAATTAACCGTGTTAAGATATTTCTGGAAGTTCGTTCGACAGGTTGCGCTTTATGGAACAAGTTATACCACTTTCCAAAATAAGAGTAAGAAAAATATAAAGCAGCATGTTTTACTGAAATTTAAATGGTTTATTACTTCAGTAAAATTACTGTAAATACAGAATTATATCTAAATTTAAACTATTTCTGTTTATTTGATGAAAACTTTGTAAATACCACCATTTAAAATGACAAATTGAAGCACCATGCTATCCATTGCAGGAATAAGTTGAAGAAATTATTGATGAATAGCTAAATATATAATTAACACAAATTTTAAATCTTTGCTTAATGGTATTTTCAGAACAAAAGATGATACAGAGAGTTTCTCTACAGAAAAATTAGAAAAAAGAATTGCGAGAGGAACAATATATATTTTAAATATTAACTTACGTTATAGAATGGGATGCTATTTCATGCCCTTTGGAATATAAAGTTTGTACTTGACCATAATCAGTCCATTCATGTGAAACGTAGAAAGTGCCTAAGATAGGACATCCATTCGGATTAGCTCTGCCTGTATCGAACAGTTCATCATACAAGTCGTTGTTGAGGTCATTTACAGCATCGTCGAAAGTCAGAAGAACAAGCTGAGGAACCTCGCTGACTCTGAGCCCTTCAGGGATGTCTGTACCTCCACAGCGACAATCCGGCAGTCTGCATTTTCTAGGATCACATTTCAGGGCCTGTGTCAATGGCTGCGGGGTTGGATACTGATTAATTGGTCGATAGGGTGGACTGCTTGGGGTAGATGCAGTGGTTGGTTTAGTGGGTTTTGGTACTGGACTTATTGGTGCTCTAGTTCTTATTTTGATGGGTGCTGGCGTAGTTGTTGTCGTTGTTGTCGTGGTAGTAGTTGTAGATTTTCGTGGTCTTGTTGGCCGAGTGCGGATAATAGGTGTAGTTCTTGTGGTTATCTCAGGAGTATCTTCTTGAGTGTGATAATCTCCAGTATATTGGTTTTTTGTAGAATCGTAATCATCGAATATAACTGAGGAATCATCAAATTTCTCCGGATAGTAAACATTCTTTTCTTCCGATTCTGGAGATTTCTCTTGTTGACGATTGGGTGTATTAGGTCGTCTTTGAGAAACCCCGCTCTCTTTTTGATTGTCTGATACACTTTGGCTGGCTTGATCCTCAGGTAACGAATCAAGTTTTTTACTTTGCCTTTGACTTCCTGTGTATGTCCCAAAATCTTTATCGAGTGGTTGAACCGGGAATGAACGATCCTGACCAGAATCTCCTTTTTGATCTTGATCATCTGAGAAGCTCTTTTGGTTTCCTGTATATAAATCTTTGGCACTGGTTGGAAAGATCTTTAATGAATCTGTAGTTAATTTTTCCGATGGATTTTCAGAAGTAGGACGACTAGTTTCAGGAATTCTGGTACGGGTGTTTCTAACCGAATCTCGCAAAACATCAGATAAATCAAAGTGCCCGTACTCTGGCTCTTTATTTGGGTTTACTGGAGAAAATTGAATATCTGGATCTCTACTTTTACCATTGTTATTGACAAATCCATCTAAGATTAGAGTCTTATCCGAGTTCTCTCTTCCCCTAGTACCATCACCGTAGTCCTTATTTCTGCTTCCACTATCATCGTTATAAGGTACATTTTGAGGAACATTTGGTCCAAATTCCGAAGGATGATCATCAAATTGAATTTCAGGAATACTAACATTAGGTTTCGAACTGCGATCGCTATCAAAGTTCAGATTCTTAAAGTTAGCCAGATTTGAATCGATATGATCTAATACAGATTTCTCGTCTTTTTGTTTTGCACTCAGTCGTGGTAAGTCCGGAATTGGTAGAGGATCAATTGCAGATAAATCTGAGTTATCTTCAATAGTTTCCCTGACGGGCTCATTTTGGTTTTTATTGCGGCTAGGTGTTATGATATCAAATCCTCCATAGTCTCTATGGTCCGCATTATCATCAAATATTGTAGGGGGAGGTGTTGGGAATGGCCTTTTCCTTTCTGGGTAATCAAAGCTTATTTCTTTATTTCCGTTGGTGTAGTCAATAATAACATCGGGATCTTTAAGATCTCCATTATTATTATTATTACTTGGATAATCTTCCAGTTTTCTTGGAATAGTGGATTGTGTTGAATCTTTATTCCTTTTCTGATAGTCTTGATCTCGTTCTTCCTTGCCAGTGTTAGCGTTGTAAATTGGCTTTTCAAATACTCTGAAATCGCCCAGGCCTGGAAGATGTGCCAACCCTCCGAAAGCATCAAGTCCATGACCTCCATCTGCAATATGAATGCCCCCTTCCGAATCTATTATAGGCGGGGCAGCTTCATCATACTTGGGTTCTTGAGGATCATAGTTATCCAGTGGTATCTGCAATTCAGAATTTAATATATATATATTAGATGTAGCAGGAAAAAAGTTAATTACTTGAAGATCATAAAGTTTTAGAGAAACATTTAATGAATAGTAGGCGACTTTTTCGCTAATATACAATAAATGATCTGCTCAAAGACATTGGTATCTGAGGTAGGAAAGCAAAATCAATGGGATCAGCCAGATCAAATAAGTATTGCGCACAATATACACTGTAAAGTTAATAGGGGAATTAAATATTTACTCCAGACATTAGAACATGTCTTAAAATATTGGGATAAAAAAAGATTAGAAACTGAAAACTTAAATCATGACTTCCACCATTTTCATCGAAATGTTCATAGTTTAGCGTTCCTTAATGTAGTCGTATTTGAAGATTCTGACCCTGTTTCTAAAGTCCACATGACCTACACATTTGTTACAGTTCATCAATGTACACATGATATTAAGTTTATGAATCATAAAATAACTTTGTCGTTGATTTATGATTTTAAAAAATCTTTACATATACTGCTATATCTTTAAAGGCAAATGCTTTATTACTATTTCAATTTCAACGAATCTGTTTTCAACTTTATTACCTAGTTGGCATAATCATACGATACAGCTCTAGCTTACTGGTGTAGAAGTAGGTGAATACGATAACGAAGGAATGTTTGTAACATCTTTAAAGTACTTAGGAAAAAAAAATAGTATTTCATGCTTTATTACTAACAATTTAGGCCATGCATCCTAGGAAAGACCAACATTATAGTAATGACTTAATATTTGTTTTCTATTCTATAAAATCCAAAAGGTTATGTTAACAAATATGCGATAAAGGAAATTTGCTAATACTTTATCCTAGTTTACTTCCATTTTTAAAAACAAAAGCTGCGTTTAAATTTAATCTGCGAGTAATAACACCTTCAGCCTTTCCAGTCAAAATAGCGCAACTTTGAGAAAAAACTTAAATTTACTTCTGTTTCAATACAGTTGCAAAAACCATGAGATTTATCAAAAGGAAAATATGGTAAAGCACAACAGTTAAACTTGAGTATTTTCTAATAAACGATAGCTGTTAAATTTATAAATTCAGAAATAAACTATTAAAGTCGGAACCAGTTTAAAATCAAAGCTAAAATTTGGTCCCAACAGTATAAATAAATCACAGAATCATCTAATCCCAAATTTATTACACGAAAAAGCAATTTTCTATTTCGCACAAATGCCTTCAGTGTATCAAAAGTTTATTGCCGTATATGTGCATCTATCAGAATATTTGAATATTATATTTTGCAGTTCATTAAACTTGTTTCAGTTTCCTAGTTTTCAGATTAGCAGCTGCTAAAAGCTTAAAAAAGTAAAATAAAAGAAAACCGCTTGAATATACATACTTTTCCATCGCTAGCATATAGAGGATCTTCGGAAGAAGTTTCTAACGAATCCTCTGCTTTGGGTTTTGACTTTTCTACAGTTGGACGGGTTTGATACAGAATTGTTGTAGGTTCCGGTGTAGTTGTCGAGGTGCGTTGCGGAAATTGAGAATTTTCAGAGGACTGCCTCGAATTTTTGTTGTCTTTTGGTCGCTCATCGCTGTTTCTGGCATAATCTTTAGATTCTTCACTTTTGTTGTCTTCATATGGATGATAATTCGAGGCTGGATCTTTTTCAACAGGTTGGGGTTTTAACTGTTGCTGGGCTTTATCGCTGGAAGCAGTAGCAGATGACGTCCGACTGGGGCTAAATATCTCATCTTCAACATATTCAGGAGCTTCCTCTACTATACTTTCATCTGCAAAGCAAGATTCAAAATTAATGAAACTATGAAAATAGGAAGTATTTACAGTTCTTAATGTAAATTTAACAAATGTATCATTGTTGAAATTTTAGAAATAAGTAAAGCAATGACTTTATTTACAGCATCATATATATTGAATGGATTATAAAGAAGGGGTATGTTGGAATGGATAAGGTCTTTCCTCCAACAAAGAATTCTAATGAATTTAGGCTTAGGTAGAAATATTTAATAAAGTAGCCACATCTGATCAAATTTCTTTTTAGTAACCAAACTTCACATTTCTTCCTCTTTCATAGAAGTGCCAAACTTTCTTAAATATTCAAAAATTATATCACTAGGAAATCTCACTGGAGACGAGCATGATAGGAAGTTTCAACTAGAACTCGGTACTTAACAGTTTGCAGACAAGCAGCGTCTTATGTTTTAAAATAAACAAGCATAAACTGGTATATTCGACTTCGACGTTCCCGTGTTGTCACATCATGCAATGTTGGCTCACCTAAAATGGTGCTCCCATAAAAAAAATCAGCCAAAAAGAGTTCGGGTGTTGATGGGGCGAATGTCTTCAAAGCCAAATGCCTGCCGCATTCGGAAAAAAGCATAAAAAAAACCTTTGTTATTTGAGATGCATGTCCAAATAGAGAACAAACTTAGTGGGAGGAATTTCAAAACACGTAGGTGAAAACTCAACACACGTGTTTTAACTAGCAAAGTTTTAAAAAACTTAAAGGGTAATGGGTATGGAAAACTTTAGGAACTTTATATAGTATTTTAGACGACTTACGGGAAATAAGAGATTTAGCTCTTTTGATAGAAATCGAACGTTCTTCGTGAAACTTTTGTGTGAGGGTTTCTTTACAAACTGCATTTTCGAAAACTGACTTTTTCGTTAAGGTAAATTTCCTTTTTCTTATAATTCGGGCAATCATTTTTAGATAGTCTGAGATGTCAAAAACTTCAAGAGTTAACAGCCATAACGTTAATCTAGAAAAAGAAAAAACCGAATGACTGAATAAAATGAAGTATTAATTTTCTTCAGAAAGCTGCAAACTAAAATCTAGAATATTTAAAATATGATTAAAACTAATTGTGTGAAACGGACGTCTGTTGTATTGTTATTACAAAAAACCAACAACTTAGCTGAAGTTCCTAATATTACCGCTTAATCTAGAAAAAATATTGATTTCAAATCCTATCATTGATATACGTTCTTTACCTTTCTGGCAGTTGACATTCCTGGGCCAATCACACGTTTGTAGTTCGAGGCTGAAATGTAAACCGCCCGTACACTTTTCATGATGTGAATCTCCGAACACACAGACGTAGTATTTAGAGCAATCATTTCCGTCTCTGTAGTAGCCGAACTGTTCGGGACATTTGAATGGTTCTTCAGCAGATATTACATAGAGAGATAGACTAGCTGTAAGAGAAAAAAGAAATTAGCATCATATAAAGTAACGATAAAATTTGAAAATCCCTAAAAATACATATCTAGAACATATTAACAAGTATTTTTGTTAGAAATTAAAAGGACATTTAACATATTAAATAGCATTTGCATAATATATAATCGGAATAAGTGCCAGAAAGTGATTTCGCATGTGGGTGCATCTTTCAAGCCTTATACTAAGATATGAAATTAATTTTGCTAAATGCTCGATTAATATCAGAAGGTAAAATGCATGCTGTTGTTACCAGAATATTCAGCATACCTATATTTACACAGCATGTCTCCTTGAAAGAAAAATTCTGATACATTAATTTTTATTCGTAATGCACGGTTTTCAATAAATTTCTCACGAGAGACTTCAGCTTACAATTTTCTTATATTCATTGTATATTCAGTTAATCAGAATGCAAGTATTCAGATAACTGACTAAAGTGTTACGCGACGTGGAACAAAATTCTATCCTCGCTGTATAAATATATTAGGTTTCAACTTTGACAAACTTTTAAATAAAGAGTACCGAATATTTGCAAAACATTGCTAACTTCATAGAACTCGTAGAACTGTTATGTAGATTGAAATTAGGGTCAAAAACACTAAAATAAAAGTTTCAAAAATATTTTTTCCCATTTCCTGACCTAAATATTGCACTTTTTCAACCTTTGTAATGTACTTTATGTATTTTGTTCAATTTATTTTCACAAAATAAGAAACATTGTTTTCTTATATGACATACTAGGAATTTGATCTAGATTTTGTGGAAATTATGCATGCACGAGTAATATTTCACATAAGTCAACAAAGATGGGAAAAACTTTTGCCCCCCCTCACAAAGGTCCCCATCATAAAACACTTAAATTTGATGTTTATAATATTTTCAAATAAGTTTAGTCTAATGTTAAACTATACATAGTATCAAAACATTTCGCGGTCATTTAATGTTTAACAAGTATATTCATTGACTGGGTATTTGACTAAAACAGGATAGGATCCAAATGGTCGGATTTAAGTAATGATTACTATCCAATGTTAGTAAAAAAATTGCGGCAAGCAGACTGAATGTTGTTAATTTAAACTAAATTGGTTGCTTCGTCAAAATTACATTTTACACTATCACATGCTCAGCTCATTTCAGATCTGTTTCTATGCTGTCTGCGTTATAAGTTATAACATAAGAGTGCAATCACTTCAATTTTTGATACTGTTCTTCACGATTTTTATTAATTGATGAACTTGTTTCGATTTCGGCTTTATTAAAATAGTTCTTTTAAATAAGGATATACTGTGTAGTACAGGTAACTGTTTTAGAAACTAAATTTTTTCGCTATTCATTATGCAAGTACTATACATGATCTGCATTATATACTACATGTATACAGTTCTATATAACCTGACCCCTTGTGTATGCTAGACTAATCTTTATATAGCAATTTTAAATTAAAAAGGTAGCAGTATAAAGTTTATTATTTTATGCTTTTTTAAATATAATCTACAGCTCGTAGAGCTTGGTGCATTGCTAGATAGAGATACCACCTTCCACGGGTACTGTGGATTTAGGAGTCCTGTGCTCTTCACCGTGTAAAAGAGGGTTGGCTGTTATTTTAACAGAATCTCTGGATAAATATGAGTAACTGCTAAGTCCAGAAGCAAAGGCCTCTGCAGAGATCGCCCTGTCGTAAAACTTCCAAATCACCTATCCGAGAGACCATCTGTTCTACAACAGATACAACCCCCAAAACGGCCTCTTACAGTCTTAAGTGCTTTGGGCTTCACACCTTTAAACATTTTTTTTTAAATGAACTGAGCACGTTTCATGGACAACATAACAAATGTACTCAAAGCAAGTTAAAGTTTCAGCAAAATATCCCTCTACAAAAACAAAACTTTACATCCAGAAAAACTAACTTGTTTTTGTCTTAATACCCCATACAAGATGTTCTTACAAAAACCACTTGCGAAATCTACCGAACTCAAACTGTAAGCTATCATTTTTTTCAAATAGAACTAACTCATAGAGTAATTAATGATTGCAAAAGATGTTTCGGAGAGTTTACTGGCTGAACATCCATACCAGAAGAAGAAAAAAAAGACTTATTTGTTACCGTTTTCTCTGCTATGACCGACAAAATTCGATAATAAAACCAGTTCTCGAAATCTCACTTTCTGAACTAAAAGAACATGTCAGCTGTCGTCCAGTTGCATTTTTTAAGGCCGGAATATTCGAATGTATGCATGAATTATAATCGTGCGCTCAAACTAAGTATTTTTTCTGTTTCACCACGAATCTAGGTCAGGTTTTTAATGATGTGCTTTTTTTTACGATTGAAAGCTGCCAGTTCTTTTCTGTCTCTAAAAGTTTATGGACGATACACGTGATGTGCACGATCATCATTTGCAGATTTCAAACAGGTTAAGGAAATTAAAGACCGATCTTAAGAGATACCGGTTTAAAAAAAGGGAGAGAACTTCATCGCGGCAAGTGCGAGATGATTTAAAAAAATTCTGGGCTTCAATTTTTTTTTAAAAGAACTTTATCAAACGTATAAAAGTTCTGAAGTACAAGTAGAGGGGTTAGGTAGAATCTCGTTTGCTCCAGCATGCATTTAAACACATGTATTTAGGAGTTACTAATTGTCACCAAGAAAAATTTCCGCATCTCGCGTAACTGCCTGAACAGGGGAAAAAATTTAGGACCAAATATATGAAATGTAAAAATATAAACTATTTAAACTGTTGAGCAATGTAGATGTTAAAGCCTGCACAATATTTCCATAGAATGAAGAATTTCAACCAACTTTCCCACCCAAAAGCCTAAAGGGTCTAACGCATGAAACAAAAATTTTAAACCAGTGAAAATGGAATAATTCTTACCTATTTGGAGAATTAAAAAAATTAAAATCATTAGTGGAGGTAAAAACGGGAGCGTTCCAACTTCATTTGAATAATTGTCCATCGGGATGTTCCTCAGCTGTTAGACAGCAGAATGGCTAGGACGTTCGTCTTCGGAACCAGAATCTGTTGATTTGAAACGCGTGGTAAGCAGTTCGATGTTAGCTTTAAGTATAAGGTCTCTGTCAATGTTGTTCGAAGGATGACAGTTCTTTTAATCAACTAACCAACTGTTGGTGGATAAATGCATACCCTTTTGAAGAATGGATTCAGAATTGTTTCATGCGGTATATTTTATTGGAATATTAACTGGGAACACTAGTTATCTTTTCACTACCTGAGGGCAAACAGAGCGAAACCTACAGCTTAAATTCGGTTTCGATCTGCTACGAATGTTAATGCCAACTATGGGACTCGGACCTGCCGGCTCTGGTGCCTAATGACAGCGCCCAAGTAATTTACCATCCTGTATTTTTGTCTCCACCTTAAGTGGGACATAATTATAAAGAATCGGGACAATTTCGTGCATGGTAATTATCCAGGCGATCATTTTTCATCCGTATAGCGTTGGCCGAGAGTTCCCACGCGTTCGTCATTGCATATTGATTTTACCGTTAAACGCAGTTCATTGAATATAACAGACTGCAATCGAGTACTTTCTCTTTATAAAATTAGAGAATCTTGAAACTTCTACATAGTTCCCCATTTTAAAGTGCTTCTAGTTATGATTTTGATGAGGGTGCGAAACTATTTCAGATGAAACTGTTTTCTCTCCCTCTTTGGGTTAGACTCTTCCCTGCCTAACAGTACGATAAAACCAGTGACACTATCCCTCTTAGAAAACTACAAGGTGCGGCCATTAATTTCCAGGACTTAAATAACTCCAGAAAATATTACAGGAAATATATACCCATTTAATATGTTTCGAAATAACTCCCACCTGCCTCAATGCACTTCTGTGCTCTGCTGTATAAGTTTCAGAAACAACCTTTAAAGTACTATTTCGGAATGCTCTTTAATGTGGACGCCACCGTTTTGTTAATGGCTTCGACATCCTCAAATCTTGTTCTCATCAGCAAATTGGTTCAGCATGAGGTCTTGGAGATGCAGCATCCTCCTCCATACTCTCCGAACTTAGCACCGGCAGACTTTTTCTTGTTTCCAAACTGAAAGATTTGCTGAAGAGAACAAGATTTGAAGATGTCGAGGACAGCAAGAAAACGGGGACGTCCACATAAAAGAGCATTCCGAAATAGTACTTTAAAGGTTGTTTCTGAAACTTATACAGCAGAGCACAGAAGTGCATTGAGGCAGGTGGGAGTTATTTCGAAACATATTAAATGGGTATATATTTCAAGTAATATCTCCTGGAGTTATTAGATCATTCCTGGAAATTAATGACCGCACCTTGTATGTTACGTTTTGCGGTAGGTTAAAAGCTATGAATACATTTACAATTTATGTGTTTCTAGGTTAGTTACCACAACGAGGTAACCAGATAGGTAAAGGAGAATAGATTCCCACGGGTATAATTCAAATAAAAGCACATTTGCACACATGAAAGATCTTTATGAATGAGTGTAGGATGTTCTTCGAACTTTATAGTAACAAAAAAAATGTCAAAGAGCTATGGACACTAGAAAATGCATGGCCCCTCCTTCCGTACTAGCTTAATTCTACAGCATATTTCGGCTGCCTCTTTTCTGCTAATTTTAAAGTTTACAGTTGCTTTGATATCAAAGTACTGTCTTCATAACTTGTAAATTGACACCTCTTATTTGAATATTTTTATTTCAATTAAATGTCAACGAGTATCCACTATTTCAGCGTTTCTTAAACTTGGGGGTCGCAAAGCTAAATTTTGGGGTCGCGAAAATTAATTCTGATACAGGAATTAAATTCTTGTCGCCCGCCGCAAGTATCTAAGAAACTTATTTACTACTGTTTTTAAGATGTATATTGCTTACCAAAGAAATAAATTATTTCTGAGAAAATATCTTTATATCCTTATTTCCTAGGGTCACGAAAAAAAATCTATGATAAAGGGGTCATAAATGAACCAGTTTAAGAAGCGCGGCTCTATTGTGAAAAGGAAATCCAAGTGAGGTATAGTTCCTTGATTCTATTCAAAAAGATAATTCTAAATAATTACTAAAGTAATATTCTTATTCCAAAACTAAGTTTCGAATTAAATAAAATAGATTTTCTCCATGTAATGAAAATGGGAATAAAATAGGAAACTCATTAAGCATATGGAGAATTACAAGTAATTCAATACTTAATAATTATTCCAAAATTGAACTTTTAGTAAATAGCCTGGTATGTTACAAAATCGCAAAAAATTATCTCTTGTAGTCTGTTTCCACTTAATGACGCTATTTAAACAGTCGCGACTTTATTAGTGCATGAACACTAAAACAATACAGTATAGCAACACACTAAACATAAATACAGTATAGCTCCAAAACCTGCAAACAAACAGTGCTAGCCAGAAATGTCATTTGCGGACACAGCGATTACAATCTTTCAGATACCTTCTTCCCAAAACTTTACCCTAATAGTTTCTTCTAGATCAGTGGTTCCCAGCCCGTAGAAGTAAGTCTGCGGACGACTAAGCCAGAAATTGAACCATGTGCCTTCCCACATACTTAAGGGGCGGAACGTTAAGGAGGGTATGGGGGTATAGAATATCCTTCAGACAAAAGGGATACAGAAGGGTAAAAGGGATTCAGATCATAAAATAAATGTTAAACTTTTAAGAAATTTTAATTCAACACCTGATAGTCAGATATATTCAGCCCATCTAGTTCAATGAACATTGCTTTCAAAATCCCCATTTATTTGGCAACTTTTTTTATATGTGGTACCGGACCACTCCCGAGGCTCTTGCGGACCACCGTTTGGGAACCATTGTTCTAGATAAACAAAACTTACCATAGGCGTTATTGTCAAATTTTTTTCACCTTCAAGAATCCTTAATTTGTACATTCAGTTCTTTATTTGGCAAAAATTTTGGAAAATAATTTAGATAGTTTGAAAATAGAAATTAAAAAGGTCATCAAAAACAAGACCATAAAAGCCTTCACACGTGTCGGTTGGAAACTGAATGCTTTAGCACTAAAAAATTTTCGGCTACTTTTGAAGATGAAGATTAAAAAAAATCTACATATCTTATAAAATTTACGAAATAGAATTATCCATAAATTAAACGTATTGGTCTTGTTAATACATCCATAGTTGGCTGTAGAAATAATTTTCTTCCAGACACGTGTGTATGTAAAAGTTCTAATAAAAGTTTTCCCAATGACCCAAATAATATAGCTTGGAAGACTTTCTCAACAAGATAACAGTACGGCACAGTCGGTCATGTGAAAGTTCACAAGAATCCAATCTCTTCCACTTTGGAAAGATCCAGTGACCTCTGATCCTCTTGTATTTTTCACAAATGGCGGAAGGTTAACAGAATACGACAAAAGCATTCACGACAATGCGAAGAAATGTCGTGATGATACCAGTCACGATCGCTGCAACAGATAACATTGTCTTCTCCAGCTTAATCTTCGGGCAATTATCCCAGTTTTTACCCCAAGTTTTTCGCTCTGAAAAAGTGATGCAACGGAAAGACACCAGTAACAGTTGCATTTTCTTTTAACTCATTGTTTCACATGCCACTCTTCGGTAAAATTCTGATAATATCGGTCTGAATGAAAGCTTCATTTTCCATCTTCCCCCCCCCCCCTCTTCAAATACTATGAGCATGACCTAAATTTATTTTCATTAAACACGCATGAACGAAATTACAGAATTGATCGAATCTTTCTGCTTTTAAAGTTTGTAAATAATGAATTTAAAAAGAAAGTGATGAAAGGAGATTTGGAAGAACAGTCAACTATCTGAAGAACAAGAAGGGAGTAGAATTTAGTACCAGTTTTTTTGTTGTTGCATATTTTGCTTACCAACTTTCTGCAACTTCCATTCTATTTTGCAATATTTTAAACTTTACAGTTTATTTTAGGATATTTCAGAATAACTTTTAAAATATAAAACTTCCAAATTTCAAAGACGTCAGAACTCTGCAAAATACACGAACCGACGATTACTTAGTGATTTGTTGAGAGTGTGGTTAAAACTTCAGGCACTTATGATGGATATCTACTGGATGATTTCCTCAGGATTTTTAATAGCTACTCTTACTTTTAGAGAAAATTTTTATAGGTTTAATACACCCATTATTTACGAATGTATTTATAAATTGCTCTTTTAGAATACCTCTCTTTATATTATTTTTTCTTTAAAATCAACTACGGGCTCGTTTTACATTAGTTCATCTCACTTCATTTCATAACAAAATCTCAAGTTTAAAGACATTTCTTTGTTTCCTAGAACAATGAATCTCCGCAAGTAAGATTTAAATGAACTGTACAGCGAAATTTCGCAGTTCTTTAGACAGATTTTAGTTACAAAAAAAATACAGTTTGCACTCTAAGTAATCAACTTAAACGACAAGAAATACCTTTACAAAAAGATTTCATCAGTGTTCAATATAATGAAATAAATTTAGGCAATTTCTGATATAGAATCACTTTATAAGAGCGATCCACGTGAAGCTGTACCCATAAGATTTTAAGGGCAATATACCAACTGATGCATTAAAATAAAATTTCAAATGTAATCAAAACTACATCGGCAATACTCTGAAACAGTACCTGCCAAGGTTCCGGCCGTTAATTGATACCGAATTGGCAGTAACTTTATTATAGTATATTAATGTTACATTTCAGGAATTCGTATGATAATAGGTTAACACATACGAGAGTCATTATGCAATTAACTAAGAAGCATGCTATAACCTATTGATTTTGTAATATATGACGATAAGTAAAAATTTAGGATCTAGTTCAAGCATGCAAGGGTTTATGTCAAATGAAATGTCACTAATTATTAGTAATTGACAGCAGATCAGTATTACCTGCATGAGAGTAAGACTACATTTGAATCGGCAGTTTGAAGAAGGGAACGAAACCAAAAGCTGTTTGTGGGAAATTTAAAGAACTTTAAAAACTCTTATATAAAAGTTTAGTGCAGAAAAAATATTAAATAAGATTCTTTACATTCAACCGCTATTCCAGTGCCTTTTACAGCTTAGAAGGAGCGTCTATATGTAAATAACAGTATGGCAAAAAAAACTAATTTAAATTTTTTGGGCGCTTGTTCCCTTCTTCAAACTGCCGATTCATTTAGGAAAGTTTAAAAAATATTTCAAATGATAGAACTAACTTTTTTCCAAACTGAACACACTTATTAAATTTCAGTTCTTTACATTTGCCCAAAGCATTTTTCTACAACAATTATGTTACACATATGTAGCTGTATTTTTTAACCCTCAAACGGTAGAGTGGGGGTTGGATCCGACCCTAGGGAGTGTATTCCCCCTCCCGTACTCTCATTGCAAGAGACTGAGTTGACAAGGAACCCTACCAGATAGACCTACTAAACCACCCTACTAGATATAGAAATAAGTAAATACGAGTGTCTGTTGAAAAACATTCCTGAACACTAGTCTTTAAAAAATTTTAATTTTTAATTTATTTCGATTTTGAGGGCCAAAAACGTCAGTATATTATTTGACATTTTTGTGCTCGAAATGTTGGTTTCACTAACTTTTAAAACTAGGTAGACTAAATTACATATTAGATCTAATATATACAACATTCTATGTAAATAGCCAAAGAGATTTTCTTTCTTTAGCAAAATTGCAATTCGTTGGTCATTTTTTCTATAAAAAAGGTTTTATTTCATGTAAAATACTATTGATAAATGTTATTATACAACAAAAATGCTTATCGTGTACTTATTTCTACCAAAAACCTCATTTAAAAAGGAGGATCCGACACGTACTATCTATTACGTCTCAAACTATTGTACCGCTTGAGGGTTAAATATCTGGAAAAGCAACCTTAAACTTCCTGGATGAATGAAAACAAGTTAAATGTAATGCATTGCGAAAGATTGCAGTATGCTAATTTTTTTAACCAACAGACGTTAGAGTCTGTATCAAGTAATATTTCTTTTGACATGTATTCAAAAACTAGTGAAATAGCGAAACAAAAGTACGATAACATTAAAAGGGCAAAAAAATTTAAATTGCTTCTTAAAAAGGTTGGAGACTTATTAATTTGTTAAACCACAAAAAAGTAATTTTTGCACAATTCTTCACTATTAGTTGAAACCTGAAATTCAATTTCTTTTACATATAATTTAAAGACATATCTTACTTTTCAGAGAAATATTTAGATTTTATCCTTGAATAGGTTAACCACGAAACATGCAATTTAAAAAAAAAATAAGTAAAGGCAATTCAAAGTATGAAAAAAGTTAAATTCATATGAAATAAATAAGTGACCATTGAAATCTATTTCCCGTCATATTTGTAGGTCAGTTATGAAAAATGAATGGTCTCATTCATCCGATCAATGTAAATAAAATAAGGGATTTAGCAGGGCTGGTTTTGATTCCCTATCAGTTTGGATTTGAATATATGTAGAATATATGGATATATTTTCAGAATATTAGTCGATATAATTGGATGTATACAATTGGAAACAAGAAACTTCACAGGTTTTTATGTCTACTTTCTTTGATAATTTTTTCCGCATATATCAGGATGTAATAGATCCGATTGAAAATCAGATTTTTCTCTGAAAATTAATTTCCTTTCAATTACCATTCGAACTAAAACCATTCTTTCCTCATTTTTTTCGATCTTGAAATATTAGGAGTTAATGTATATTTTCCTGTTTTCTGGATAAATTTATCTTGGGGGGGGGGGGAAGGCCTTGTACAGAACAAATAGGAACTATTTAGGAGGTTTTAAACATATGTATTAAAATTAATACCGTTTTAAAATTTTTACGCAAATTTTCAATCTTTCAAAAAAACTGTCATTCTGAATTTTAGAAGTCACCTCTACGACCTTTTGCCCAATCTATTGTATTTCTCTTGATACACGGATAATCTGCAAAACTGATGATTCAGACGCTGATAAGCAGAAATTCAGCACATACTGGAAACTTCCGCAAGTCTTTTGGCGTTTCTACAGTTTGTTATACTTAAGAATTCCTGGAATTCAAATTTAAGGACATTTTCCATATATTTTGAAAACGTTTTAATAATCGAACTATTGTATCAGGAAAACTGACAGTTTACAAAACTACTATTAGTACTAGTACATTTTAGCCTTTAAAAAGACTACTTAAATTTTATATTTCTTGTTGCTGCGACGTTTCTCGTTATTAGCGAATTCTTCTACAACGAATTATCGGGGAACAATTGAGAAGAATTTATGAAGGTAAGAATTTACAGAGTAGTCATTTTTAAACTTTAACATTTAATGTAATATTTGTATAAGCCTTCAGTAGAGTCAAATAAAATAACGCGAAAAAATATTAAGTTGACTGGCTTTTATCTTGTTAAAATACCATCAATCACCCACAATTTACTGGAGGGCACACACTGAAATAAACGAGGAAATTTGTGCCCAACTTAATGTTTACTGTTGTCTGACAATACACAACCTCGGGTAAACTACTAAGGTCTGTGCTGCTGCAGTTCTTCAGGATTGATGAGATGTGAACAAATTAACTTTAGTAACAATTTATTCATTTTTAATAAATGATATTTTTACGGTAATAATCTAATTAGCAATTGTCTTTGAAGTTTCACACAATTCAATACTAGTTAAAGCTCATTTAGCCCGTCTCTGGGTCGTTAACCTATCGTCTCCAAAACAGTCTCAGAAGGTTCAAACGACGTGCAACATTAACCTCGATTTAAACAACCATCTTCCCGCATTTTATATTCCTTGTTTACGATGAATAGTTATAAAAAAAGAAAATTCATGGAGAGACCATTGTCATTAACATTCTTAAGGAAAGGGAATTGCGCTATGATACCGGTTTTTATGAGTGAATAAATACAGAGTTACCAAATTCCTCCTGCAAAAGTATGAATGATTTTGCTACGGTATAAGGAGACTCTAAATGCATTTATGTTTCATACATAAAATGCCAGTGATATAAATACTCCACTTAGTTCAGCGATATACCAGATTGTGGCAGTAAAAATATTTTTATGATCAATATTTCTGCATTTCAAGTGTGACAGATCAAAATGACTAAATTTGCAATATCTCGAATTTTAATAATGCATTATTACTTCACTCTTTTGATACATAGATTTTCTCAATTAAAAGAATAAAAGACAATGTATTGTTTTAAAACTAAATTTGTTTGAATCTTTGAAAAAAATCTTTCAATTTGAAGTAACAAACGGTGCGAGTTAGCTACAAGTCTAGAAAATTCAAAGAAATCCTACATTCAGAGTTATAATGTGAAATGTCTTTGTGTGTATAGTGAATTCGCGAAATAAGGTAAGCAAGAATGGAAGAGTTAAGGTAGAAATCGACATTGCTTGTTGATAAATATTTAAACACCATGCGAGAAAGTGCAAAACCAACACATTTTCGATATTTGTAATGAAAATTTATGACAATGAATTTTTCAAAAGTAAAATGAAGGCTTTGTAAAACGCACTTATTGGAATTTTAAAATGTCTTAAACTAAAAGATCCGGATTCAAATTTATGTCTTTCAACAGCAGAAGCAATCTGAAAAAGAAACCTTGTTAACGATGATCTCAGGATGACCTCTTCGGAGGTTCAATGAATGCAATTAGCCCTGACTTCTGGAAAATAGCATCAATATACTTTAAACCACAGACAACCTTGAAACTATTTTAGGAAAAGGGGAGAGGGATGGTTATTCTAACGTCGTGTTTTATGTAGTATACAAATTTATAAGATAAAACTCTAAATAAATAGCCTTAATAAGGTGTAGCCTTAATAAGGTGTAACCTTATTAATAGATGCATGATATGAATATAATTTGAATACCGTTTTATGTAAATAAGAATCCTGTTTTATATCAGTCTAAAGAAATTTAAAATATTTTGTAGCAATCTATATATTTAAGTTGCTAAGCCGACTTTTTTGGCAGTCCGTGAAAGAAAACTACTGCATCAATTTACTTCATTTTGGTCTTAAATGAAAGATTTTAATCTGTAGATTTGTCAAATTTGGTTTTGGTAACCACAGTTTCTAATTGTAAATTATCGCTATATATTAAATTTTTATTTCTGCACATGCTCACTGGCATGTTTAAATCTGGCTTTAGAAACTATGTTTCTGCGTATGCTCAGTGATATGTTTTAATAATAAGCACGTTTATTCCGAGGAATCTCTAGATCTCTCTCTCTGCCATTTTAATTTATGATAATTATGTTTGTGAAATACAAGATTAAACCTGATGGAAATTGTTTATTTTGCACTGTTTAACTAGCGATACTTTACAATTTAAAAAAAATTGCTTTCTGCGCATGCTCAGTGGCATTTTTAAATCTGGCTTTTAGATACTAAGCATGACGTCGCTTAAACACATTAGTTTCTGCGCATTTTTGATTTTCAACATTTGGCAATGATGTGTTGAGTATCATTTGTGTATTAGGGCATTTATTTACTATCTAGCCGTCATGTTTTGACGGGTACCAACTAGTTTCCTTTAAAAACCTATGTGAAAATCTGTTTTACAATATAAGAGCAAAGCAGATTTTCTTCCAAGTTAAAAGTATGAGTGAATGTATTTAATGTCAAAGGAAATAAGATGCTATTGCTATAACCGACTGCCAGACCCTCATTCTTTGTAACAGTCTTTAGATTTATTGTAATGGTTAGTACTCATCCTTTTCTACTTCTTTGAAATGTGTTCAAGATGAAAAGTAAAGGAGAGAGGAACCTTCTCCAGTTTGAAACGTGTTCAACATTAGAGAAAGTTTTAAATTAGACTCATAATCTTGTAAACAAACTTTTTAAAATAAATCTAGTATAAGTGTGAAACTTAAGGCTGCTATGTACTAAGAAAAAAAAATCTCATTTCCCTTTTCCTCTTCTTGCAGACTCTTGTGGTGGGAGGAGTCTAGTTGACAGTTCAAGAATTACCCCCCCCCTTAGGATTGACATTTTCAGGAATTTTAATGGCTCTATAGGGGGGGGGGGTTAAGCACTGTCCCCAAATTTATTTAAAATATATATTTGCCAACTATTTACAGGTACATAAATGCTGATAATCAAATAAAATTGGTATTGTCAAATAGCCTGAACTTTTCTGCTAAACGCTACATGATTCATTTTATAAATTTCGTCCACCGAAGGAATTTATGAGCGTTTAAAACACACTATACCGGATTTTCCTTCCGAATAATTTAAATTTTAAAATAGTAATTGCATTTAAAAAACTAAAAATGTACACACATGTAAAATTTCTCTATGACTGAGTACAATTAAAAAAAAATCCTTTGAATCCAAGTCGGCAATCCGTGGACAAATTTTCTCCATAGATTAACATTGAGGTGAGCGAATCCAATGGGGTTAGTACATAGCAGGCTTAAGTTAAGATAACACTGGGATACATTATACTGGAAAATTAAAAGATGACAGTCCGAAATAGAAAACATCTAGAGATAAAAGTCTAACTAAAACAGCTTAATTAGCCGTGCAACAGTTTGAGCGCAGTAAAATACATCAGTAATATACACCAATAAAGCCCCAAGTTATGCTTATGTTCAATCAATCACTTCAAACGAAATAACAGCATCCCTTATTAAAAATGATGTCGAGCTCACGAACTTGAAACATGAAGATTACGCGAAACAATGGGATTTCAGACAAAAGTATAAATATTCATTAGCTGTAGCACGGTTTCTAGCAAATCTGGACCAGGAAGACTGGTAAAGTTCTGACGTTTTTCCAAAAGCTTTTACCGCAGGATTCAAAGTATGTCAGAGGGAACATTCTATTCCATTTCACTTTCTTTAATAGTTCATTTTAATGAGGATAATTCCAGAAAGGAATTCATCACGCGACTTTATCATCAAAGAGGAATTTTCTTATATACATGAAGCTTCTGTATTGAGTAAATAAAGCCAAAAAAATTCATGCACAAGATGAGATTTCATTAAAGATGATAAAGGAGATTATGCAGGTTTGACAGAGCAAGTTTATGTTGTAGTTAATACAAGAAGTTTCTTATAAGATCAAGATTTTAAAGTTAGACAATATTAATTACGTTATTAAAATAAATTTTGATAAATATTTCCCAAAAAATTACCCGTAAATTCCAGATAAGGGGATTTTTTACATTATTGTAATTGCCATTAATGGTTTCAGTACGTTATAATGATCGAAGAGCAAATCTCAGTTCAATTGTTTTAGAGCAAGAATAAAGTCTTGGAATTTCTTTTATGTATTTTACTGGATTACAATGACTCTTAATACATAAAATGAAAAGAATGCATACAATCAGTCTAAAATATGAAACAATATTAAGTATAAATTAACTTGCAGTGGAGAAAACTCTCTTTAATGTTAAAAATATAACATGTAATCCCTTTGAAAAAAAAAATTTATTACAGAGTAGAATTTGAGAAAAAGGTCAAAAATATAGCTTTTAAGTCACTGTAGACACTTTAATTTTCCGAATAGTATGTCAAGCATTTTAGCTCGTATACATAATAAGATTAAAATTAAATTGTCACTGCATTTGCATCATCTGAAATAATACGGGTACCGATTATAAGCAATATTACAACAAGATGTTTTAGAGTATGGAGAAATAATACTTTATTAGTGGACCTATAACTTTTCCTATACATCTTAAAATAGATTAACGTAAGTAGAAACTTCAGATTAATTAATGTATGTCCAGAAAACAACTTTCAAACTAGTTAATATTTTCTTTGTTCACACCTTTTGCAGAAAACCAAATTTTTAAAAGTGTCTTTATATCAAGGATTTCAACACCGATACTCATGGAAACAACTTTATTTTTACCCAAGATTCGATCTAGTTGAGCAAACGTTAATTTTTTTAAACTGAAAATGCGAGTGCACTCACGGAAAAACTGAATTCCTGTTATATTTTGCAATTCCCAAATGATCTAAAAGAGAAATAAAGTTGATTTTGCTTCAGGTGAAATCTTTTCGGTCCAGCTGTTTACAATCATACCAAAGCATTTTGTTTAAGCTTATTGTTTGGTCGATTACACAACGAAAGTACCTGTCTCTCATTTTTTAAAGTTATTCCGCTTCGGAAGCGTGGATTCGTACTTGTTTGTAAATACGTGATATGGAAGTGTTTAAGATGCTTTATTCGAAGTGTATATATAACGTTGAAAGTTTGAATAAACAGACTTTTGAGGAAAATATAAATTTGTACAATTTAAACAGTTCTAAATAGTAGAACGAAGTTTATCGTAGATTCAATTAAGAGTTCATGGATACATTATATTTTTTTTAAACAGGAGTTATGGTGAAATGAGACTTACAATATTAAACATAGAATTGTAATCGCTAAATTTAGACTTCATGAGCGGCATTTAATTATAAGTTTGTTGCGTTCTGGGATGGCAATACAGAGAGATTGTACTAAAGATATGAAACGTCGACGTGAGTTTGAGAGTCCGCGCTTTAAATGTAATGAAGCTATCCTGTTGAATTAAAAATGTGTTGTGGTCACAAAACGACTGTTATTTAAGAAAGTAATGTCTGGACATGAAAAAGGGATTTCTCTAATAAAATTGTTAAAAGAGGCTATGGGAATTTCTTCAGGCAACGTTTAAAAGAGGCTGTGTGTATCTGAGATATCGAACCGATTTCTTTTTCAGGTCTAACTTTATAGGAAAAATATGACAATACATTTTCGAAAATTCTATGCGTGTCACAGTTATGAGAACCATATTAAAAGTTTAATAGTTCGATATTAGGAAGCGATAGACAGTATGATAAACCAAGTTTTCACCTAAACTTGCAAACATTCGGAAACCAACTCAGCTTAAAGTATTTATAAATGTTCATATGAAAAAAAAGATTCATGCCAATACTCGTTTTAAGAAATTTGAAATAAGTTCTTGTCGTAATTGAACAAATAGCACTATTTGAATATTTTTTCCACTTTTGCATAGAAATATTTTCTAAATTTCTTTTAATTTATAAAAAAAAATTTATTCCAAAAATTTATTATTTTAAGTTTTTCCTATCGTAGATTTTGATCAAAGGGAAAAAATTTAGATTTTTTTTCGCTAAACTAAATTGAACAAGGAATGCCCTGCAAAAATTTATAGGCATCTTTTAAGGAATTTCATTCCTCATTGAGCAAAAGATGATCTTAGCGTTCAATCATTTAACCCATACGGTACTTTTGATATTTTGAATATAGCAAATCCTGAAAAATTTAATTTCGAGATGAAATTAATATACAGATGAATAGCAGGGCAAAAGACTTTTTAAGCTCCTTGAGACACGTGGCTAATTTTTTACTCTGAAAGTCCTATACTACCCAAAGTCCTTAAAAATAAAAATAAGCTTTAAAAACATTGCACCCTGGTATCTCTTAATTTATAATCACAAATTTAGGAACACTGACAATCGAAAAAATCTTAATATTTCAAAATAAATACTTATTAACATAAGCACCTTATGTTCAAATTATACCGTTTATTTTTAATAAATTCAGAGGTATTAAAATCTCTAATACTTCAAATCCAGTGCACAACAACTAAACAAGCATATCATAATACTAGATAAAATTCCAAAATATCTTGTAAATAAGTCGCCCAATGTTACACTATTTTTTTCAATGTTAAATGCTAATAAATGAAAATACGGTGAAAATGTTTGTAACAAGCTTCTATCCTGGGGAAAGTTTCACAAACAATCCAATACTATCGCCACGCCTGAGTGATTCGGAAGTATTTTTTTTAAATGATCTGAACTACAATGCGACAGCCAGCCTAATTTCAGAAGATTATGGACCAAACGTCCTTGCAGAAGAATTTCAAGGTTCACTTGTGACTGCTATTCTTTATAACTAGTTACGTAATATTTTGTTAGAGTGGCGTTAATATGCATACCACCTATAGGTTATGAGCTTCTAAACAATAGACGGATAAGCAGTTGGGGGTGGGCGAGTCTAGTAGACAGTTACATTCAAATTCTTTTTGCTAAGATGATAAACTTGTTTTCTCGTGTGGGCTAGATATGACACGAAGCTGAAGCATCCGAGATAAACAGACTGCACACTTAGTAAAAACACCCTGAAACGTCAGGCTGGTCATAATAGAAATATGTAACGGGACATTGGTTTTGTTTTGCATAATTTTACCGCTTTCCTATTATTTACCATTGCGATTCCATTGGGGCCAGTATACGAGAAAACCTCAAATGTCTTAAAACTAACTTTCTAATTTGGACCGTTTCGGTAATTAAAGAAAATTGACATCAGTTTTCATCAATTGCTGAGATTACATTAATGACGAATAATAAGATATAAATGATACGATAACATAATACTAGCAATTTTTTAAATTAAACTTGCATTTTTCATAAAAAGAGCAATTTCACAGTTCAAAATGTATATCATTAAAAAATTTCTTTTCGATAGCTACGCAATGGACGACGATCCTTCGACGCATTTTATAATTTTTCTATACGTAACACTTACGTCTTTGCGGTATTCGCCCATTACACACCGCGGGTTAGTTAGCTTCTAGATCATGGGAGTACCATATAGGTCATTGATTCCTAAACTTTTTATCTCTAGAGCCTCCATGGATGACCTTCAGACAACTTTACACATTCTAGAAAAATTATAAATTAAGATAAGTTACAAAATCCTCTACCAGATAGGTGATTTCCCATACAATCAGTGTTACCTATGTTAGATCCTTTTGAAAATGTCATGTTATTTATATGAAGGTACGATTAGTTGCGTAACCAATGTTCGAGATCTCAGTTACATACAGATAACAAACAAACAAAAACAAAACTATTTGGTGTTCCACATGATTTTACCCGAGTAAGTAGGAAATAGCTATTGGAAAGGAATTTAAGTGACCGGTTAACACTTTTTCATTTGGAACTAATTTACAAGTTTTGATTTGATTTACAATGATTTACACATTGATTTAATCAGTACAATCGTATTTTAAGATTCTTTTTAAAATAATTATTTTATAAATTAAAAATACGTCTGACTAAATTCTGCCTCCCTTCTAACTAAAAATCAATGTTTCGGATAAAAAAATTTGAATTAAATACAACATTTGAGATTCTTTAGTTACCGTGAAACATTCATTCAGACATATGGTTTGATGGCAAATATAAATAAAAAGTGAAAGGCGTCAGCATAGCGGCACAAATAACAAAAAGAATTCACAAGTTCACCATAAGCCATCATTACGAACTTTGTGCAAGAATCGTAACATCATTTGTGAATAATGCAAGTGGAATTGGAAACAACGGTGCAAGAGAAACGTGATGAAGAGTATCTTATTTTTCATTCACCCACCATACCGCAGCAAATGCTGAAATTGTTATAAAGCACGTCTTACGAGCATTTCGTAAGTGAAAAGTGGAAAAATTGAAAAGTCAAGGTCGCCCGTTGTGTACAGAGAGTGGAATAATGCCGGCTCAATATTCAGAAAACGTGTTGTAAAACGAGGCTACTGCATCTGTAACACCGGTCTTTCCTGCTCAGCGACCACAGTCCGGTAAAATCGTTTGAGAGTGGAGAAAGGTCGAGCCTCAGCGAATGGCCATATCCACCATCAAGTTCTGAACTTCATAACATGAAAGTTCTCACGACTAACAAAAGATCAAATGTCAGTTTTTTTTTGCTTAATATAATCTCATTAACATTTATTGATATGCGTAAAGCGATTATTAAATGTGGCGCAAGATTTTCTTCAGGCACATTTTTCATACATTCACAGAGAGGACGATTAACTTTAATTTTAGCAGGCTCTGGGGCGATTTGTGCTAAGGTTTTAGTCTTGTAAAAGATGACGATAACTCAAAATTACCACCCGAGTGTACATGAATCCTAGAAAATTCAACTCTACAAGTCTTAGGTAAAAATGCAGCTGATAACAGATACATAATATAATACATTACAAAAATCACGAGAAATAGTAAAAATTTCTCAACCCCCCCCCCTTTTTTACGAATTGCTTAAGTCACTGAACATATTATCTAGAGTTTTTAATCCATTTTTGAAAAATATTAAGTCAAGAAGCTTTAAGTATTTTGAAATATCTTTAGATTAAACTTAACAGGGAAAATATGTACAGACTTCATTTTCACGAAGCTCTGTCCGAAAATATTTTAGTCTCTTAGATCTTCGCCGAACTGCAATCGAGGTTAGGCACTAAGAGTTTCTTGACCAGATCACACTTATTTATCGAAAATTACTGCTGTATAATAACAAATATATGATCTAGCTGTAAGGAAGGAAATGTTATGTTTACAACTTCTAACACATTTCAAAAGAAAAAAGGGTAAAGATTTAAAGAAGCCTAATTCAGATCTATCAAAAGCAGTATAATCGATATATTTACAATGGACCTAAATTTTAAATTAAAGCTGAGAAATATGGAGTTAAGCGAGATACTATAAATACCACGAAACGCAAATTGCAATTGAACTTATAAAGCTAAGTGTGATTACGTGCAAGATCGGAAGTCCTTTGCAGTTTTCGAAATTTTGCCGAAGAAATCTAGTGCTAAAGGAAACAATATTGGTAGATATAAAATTTCTAATTTTATACAAAATAAAGTTACTGATTATCTTGTACTTAATGCGCGTGCTAATTGACTGTCAAGATTATCAAGAAAGAACTAAAAGTCTGAAATACACGCAACATCTAAAAATTGATAAAACTGAAGAGTTGATAGTGTGCAATATCTTTACGTCATAGCCATTATTTTTAGATGATCAAGGAATATTATGTAGAGAACTATGAATGTGAGAAATCTATTGTAATATACTGAGTGCTATTTGGGCAATTTGACCTCTTTGGTCAAATTGTCCGAATTATCCAGATTGTCTCAAGCCATTTAAAAAATTCATTAGAAATTTTCACAATTGTTTAATATTGAAAATATGAAAATACAAAAAGTCTTACTATTGCTTCTTAATTATTTGCAGTTAAAATTATTTTAACATTACAAATAATGTATATAAGGATGCATTTTGCCATCATTACGGTTGTCAACATTAGTGAGAAACAGATCTGCGCAGCCGTAGTAGATTTTTAAAGTATCAAAATATCTACTGCGTTATGCATAGTCCCATGGGCTCCTAGATATCCTCTTAGCTATAGTGCAGCCCATGACATTTATCTCTAAACCCGTAAAGTGAACCATCGGCAACCTACGTAAAGTTACATGTCACACGACTATAATGAATAGAAAATTATGTGAAATTGGCCGAAAACTGCGTTTTTACGCACAAAACTGTCAAACATTGAGAAAAATCGGATTTTCAATCCAAATTTTAATGTTTGAATATAAATTAAAATTTTTCACTGTTATGTAACATGATTTTAACTCAAGTCATGAATATACAGCTTCGTTTTAAAAACTATATGGTTCATACTAAACGGATACGTATTTAAACAAAAAAGATCCAAATAAACCGAGGATCACAAATCCCATTTTACCGTGATTATGATCAACGGAAAGTACAAATAAAAACTTGAAACGATTTTGTGGACTGCATTCTTTGCATTACAAAGAACGAATCTTACGAGTCTTTGATGAAAAGAAATATTAAATTGTTTCGGAAAGTCCCCAGCTGAGAATAATTCATGCCACCCCGTAAATGCTAAGCAGATAACCGCAAAAGCCAATTAAACCAGAATATCCATGCATTCAGCTTTATTCATTACCCTAATAGAATTTCACCATTTCGCAAGGGTCTGGTAGGAATGCGACCTTGAGTAAAAGGTTCAAAGACTTGGGACTGCTAACCGTGGTGTTGTTGACCATAAAAATGTGAAGTATCTAGAAAGGTCATACGAGGCGCGCCTAGGTCGATCGGTATTCAAGTTTTTAAATCGATAGCGGCTGACGGGGCATTTTGCGTATTCTTACAATAAAATCAAAGAGTCTTTCTTACAGAAGTAAGAATGTGTCTATAAACATTACAAGGATGGAGAGACCTTGAAGTGGTGTTTCGTTTGTCATTGTATGAATAAAGTTCTGGAACTGCGACAATTCAACAATTCGAATTCCAGTTTAATATGGGTTAAAGATTGAAAGTTATTTTTATGCAAATGTTTCCTTTTTTTTTTTGGGGGGGGGGAAATTGGAATGATAAGATCGATTTCCAGGGAATGGACTTTAATGCTACAATTTTAACGTTATTATGCAAAACATTAAAACACGATCGCCTTTCTGAATATGAAAAGTTATTTTTAGTTATTTTGCAACTAAGATTGGAGGATAATTTTTGCTAGCCATAATTTAGACTATAAAGCTCTGTTCAAGTCCACTTCTTTTCTTAGAATATCAGTCAATGAATGGGCATTTTTTGGTCCTTTTTAACCTCTCCCTCTTTCCCCAACCTATATTAAATGCATTATTTTCGAAATCTACCATCTAAGCTTTAGAGTTGGGTGTTAAACATGATAAAGCAGTCTCCCGCAAGGGCTTCATTTATAAAAGGTACCAACATACGTGCTAGAAACATTTATATTCTTGCTCAGGAAGTCCCATACTAATAGAAATGTCATGACTGCGCTAGTTATATTTAAATCTTAGTTTCTGAATCTTAATGTAGCTTTGTTAAATTATGAAAATATTCTTGAAAATTTAAAAAATAGTTTTAAAATTATAAAAAATTAGGGTCTTCATATTTTGTTTAGCTGTCAGAAATTAGAAACAAGATTTGAGATTTAGTTTGTGTTATGTTAAGCGCATCTAGATGGCACAGTTAGGGCCTCGTACGATAAGTCAGTTTCGTATCGAAAGCTCCTATAAGCATAGCATTTTATCTTATATCTACTTCATTAACATGGGATCTACTTCGTTATCAAGGGATATGTTCTCCACAGTTAATAGAAAAAAACCTGTTTGTGCTTGCTGGTTTGCTTTACGCGAAGAACATTGATTAGAGTTAACCTTCACAAATCAGCAAGATCCTCATACACCTGTTAGATTTATTTCGTTATTGATTATTTCAACCTCTTTAAGGGAAGTTTCAAAATATATATTCTTTTCTCACTACGATCTTTTCAGCAGCGTCTCCTCTTGAAAGAAATCGGAACAAGTAAAACTGAGGAAATCAACACTGTTGTTAAGTATTTAATCATGACTTCTCTAAATACGTAGCAAGAAGTTGGACCTGTTTTAAAACATACAATATTGTTTATCCTTTCAAATATGCCTGACAGCTGTCAGATTTCATGACTACAGTTCACATTCTGGCACTGCTACTTTCCATTTCTTCTAGAACTCGGGCAGTAGACACTTCTACATGAAGTCTTTTCTTTGCTAGTCTGTCTGGAGTGTTGTAATAAATCGCGACAAAAGAAAACATTTATCCCACTTTTTGCGCTCTTGACTAATCAAGCGTATCCCGAGACAGAACTAACAGTATTTCTGCAAAATAATAGCTCTGATCACTTTAGCCAAGGTTTAACACTTAATCTTTCATTATTTAAATGTAAATATGAAGTTTTTCTTGTATTGGGAAAATCTTACAGGAAGTCCGAGTACTGCATTATTTCATCTAAGAAATTGACATATATGCATTTCATCCTAAATTTTCATTTGAATTGTTAAATTTTACTCTCTGAACAGGTAGATTTGATAACAGGTGTTTAAATGGATGAAATCTAACATTTCTTCAGTTTCGCAAGAAAAGAAATTCAAAGTCCCTCATTCACTTCTTCCAACTGACTGCAATACAATCCAACAGAACTTGAGTATGCGAGGAGCCAATTCATTCAGTTGTGCAAGCTGCGAAACGCTCTAATCGGAACGTTTAGAGATGTTTGTGTGTCGCTAGAGAGTGAATTATGTAATCGGCCATATGATCACAATTGAAAATACGATTAAAGCGTAGAATGAAATTTTCTAGGAAATCAAACTTCCTGGGTGAAATGCTAGAAAGTTCATGATTTTGTTATGGAATCTGAAGCACAACATGAATATGCCTCGTTAAAAAAAAAAAAAAATCTTGACAACCTATAAGTTTATTTTTAAAGAATAGAAGTTATCTTTTGGTATTCAAGCTTAAAACATACAGAGACCTTCAGTTTAATCTGATTATGGAAGGTTACAAACCATTGGACACACACTTGTATACTGTTATCGAAGGCGAGCGTACTAGAGTTTCGGTCATTAACTGTTCAGCCCCAAATTCTACTCCAGAATCTAAGGGCCTGTTCACAGAATCCGTCAGCGTTACTTGTATTGAAATATTAAAACCAATTGCAAACCTCCAAACGATTAGCCACGAAATTTTAAGGTCTTATTGATTTAAAGTATGTCAATACGAGTAACGTTGGCTTTGGAGGATTGATTCTATGTGAACAGACCTTTAGGATAAGATTCCTGAAATTCAGAATAATTCTCCCTAGTTGTTTGGTTTTTATTTATTTATTTATTTTTTTTTGTGGGGGGGGGGGGGGTTATACTACTTGTCAAAGTAATGTTATTAACGAACTTTGGCAAATTACAAAAGGGTCTATCAAAATTAAAAATTACTTTAAAAAGTTTTGGCTGTTAAAAATACAAGATTAAAACTTTATTAATAAATAGGAGGTGTTATAAGATTTCGCTCCTATTCTGGCCATTTCAGCGATTTCATGTTACTGTCAAGTTCTTAGTTTAGGAGCACGGTGAGATGAGTTTCGGAAGTAAATTTTAAATTTGTAATTAATGCTTAGGGGCCTGTTCACATAGGAGTCCGTTGCGTTGCGTTAAGGAAAAGATGACGTTGAGACGAAAATAAACCAATCATATGCCTCCAAACGAATAGCAATGAAATTTTTAACGCCTATGATTGGTTTATTTTCATCTCAACGTCATCTTTTCCTTAACGCAACGTAACGGACTCCTATGTGAACAGGCCTTTAAGTCTGTTAGGATATCTGACATCGCTGTAATTTTGGATATTAGACAAAGACCTTTGATTATGTATTTTTAAAGCTCATGGTTTAAACGAACTTTTGAAATGCATTACTTTTCGAAACCCAAGGCATTTTCATTGAGAATTCATTCTGCCCTCTAAACAAAACAGAGCAAAACAGAAGTCGCATGCAAGATATTTTTCCAGTTGTAACTTCATAGCATTCGAAAGAAAACTGTTCGAGATTCTTTTTAGTTTTTCAAAATTAAACAGGCAAGCATGAAGGAAATCGTAATTGAGGGCTACGAATTGTGTAATTTATGTTTTTAGACTGGTTTGTGAAAAAATAACCGATCGGTAAAATGCAAGAAATTTATTCGCTTTACCCCAGAGATAGTGTACGCTAATAAAAACTACATATGCCTAATTTACTGCTAAAATACAGAAAAAACTATTTAGCTGAATTTGTTCTAATGTATGTTAAGAATTTGCTCTCCTTACTTTTTTTATTACGAAGGTGGGCTTGTTCATTTGATGCAATCATTTTTTTTCCAACACGAGGTCTAAATCTTTCAGAGCTTGCAGCCCAAAGCAGATGCTAAAGTCTATCAATACCCATGACTATTATGGAATCAGAACTCGCAGACTCAAGTCCTGAAGACTAACGCTCTAGCTTGGCATCCATCGGTCGGCTCATAATACGGAATAAATCATGTTCTTAAGTATTAGGACACTTACTTTGGGCTTACTTTGCCTTTACAAAACTCAATTCACAGCTTTCCCTCACTGTTTTACTAACTTTTGAGAGAGAAAATGTTTTTTTAGACAAGCAGACAATTTTAAAGGAATAATTTGATTTTTGTTGTTGATTTCGTTATCAAACAAGGATTCCTCAGCGCACCTATGATTGATGAATCGAGAATCATGCCCTTAAGGAATGCGAACAACTATAACGAGTTTTGCCGGACATTCCTATTTTCAAACAGCCTCATTACAGGCATACAGAAAGAATGTCAGACGGGATACCAGTTGCAAGAATTTCTTATATCTGAAGCATTTTAGAAAAATGATATTACATATGATATTCATTTACTAGCCTAAGTATGTTACTCGTATTTTCTGAAGTTTAAAATAAATATCTTCGATGCTTGTTTGTCTTATATATTTCGTTCGTGCTGGGGAATAAAGTGCCCACATGCAAAATAACTAGATTTTGGTACGCATGCGTAAGCTGAAACTACGTATAACACTTCGAACATGTTTTTCGGCATGTAAATACAGAAATTAACGATTAACCCGCGACTAGAGGGATTTAGTGAAAAACCAAATGCAGGATTGCCGACTTTAAATAGCATAAGATCACCGCGTAGTATTCTAGAAGTCAAATATAGGGAAATGAAATGGCTACTACAATATTAAAAAAACAATTTTTGATATCAAAATAAAGATGTCTATATTTCCTCGCTTGCTAATAATGAATATCCTTGAAGTTCAATATTCTGAAATTGGCTGACCCTGAAAAAGTAACCATGACTGAGGGAGAGTTGTATATTTTTTTCTTTAAGCTGACTGCCTACGTTGAAAATGTCTTTTTGGATATTTTGGTCAATTTTATTTTTTGTAAGTATATTCTAATTCAATCTTTTCTCTTTTCAAATCTGTTTTTATTTTCATTCTACATAAATTAGAAGCAGAGTTATAGCTATTTAAAAAAAATAACCTGCTACAAAATTGAAGTGACAAACAACTTTGAGTTTTTCTCAGAATTGTTTTTTAGCACAAATCTACCATTATCATGATTTCACATAATGCATATAATTTGATAAAATTTTCAGAAAATGATTTAGATGCTATTGTCAATGAAATGACGCACAATAATTGATGTATAATAGCTTTTTATTTGGAGCTTTTTTATAAGGAATGGAATGACGAATCGGGGAAAATTCATATTGGATCATAAAATTTCATTATTTTTGCATTTTAAAAATTCTCTTAAATTGTGGGTCATTTTGAAGATAACTGTCATATGTATCACGTGTGAGTAGGAAGTTAAAATAGTAGCATTAGAATTTTGCGTATAGTGTTAGGCATTTTAGCTAAATTTCGTTAAAAATACTTCAAATCGACCAATTTATAAAAAAGGAAATTTATAGGCGAGTTTTTGCTCTTTTTTTAATTTTTAAGTGCTATTTTACCAAAAATCCTTTGAATAATGGCTTTTAAATAATTGGCTCCGAACGTAGGCAGTCACCTTAAGCATTGTCCTGGTGGGTGGACTTTATGCAGTCTGGCGATTAACGGTTTGTCCGTTCAAGTAAAATTGTTTCAAATGGTATCAGATTTTAAACCAAGACCTTACACCCACCCCCTCCACTTACCTACAAAAGTTTTCCTTCAGGTACTGTTTATAACCGAGTTGACGGGAGAATTGTCAGATTAGTTTGTACCTTTTGAAAGTTTGTAACTAAATGTAATAAAAATAAGATTTGACATTAAGGCTGCTATGTACTAACCCCACTGGATTCGCTCACCTCAATGTTAACCTATAGAGAAAATTTGTCCACGGATTGCCGACTAAATTAGAAGCAGAGATTCAAAGATTTTTTTTTTAAACAATTGCACTCCAGAGAAAGAAATTTTACATTTTTATACATTTTTCGTTTTAAAAAATGCATTTTAAAATTTAAATTATTCGGGGAAAAATCTGGTATAGTGTGTTTTAAACGCTCATAAATTCCTTCGGTGGACGAAATTTATAAAATGAATGAGCGCTTTGCAGAAAAGTTCAGGCTATCTGACAATACCAATTTTATTTGATTATCAGTATTTATGTACCAGTAAATAGTTGCAAAAAAAAAATTTAAATAAATTTGGGGGCAGCGCTTAACACCCTTATAGAGAGAGCCATTACAATCCCTTAAAATGTCATTCCTAAGGGGGGCGGAATTCTTGAACTGTCAACTGGACTCCTCCCACCACAAGAGTCTGCAAGAAGAGGAAAAGGGAAATACGATTTTTCTTAGTACATAGCATTACGAAAAGTTTTTTTAGATGCGTTTGCTATGTATGAATGAAAGTTCTCAGTATGAATGAAGCAATCTAGTTTTTATTTACAGATTTCGAAAAGCAGAACATTTTATTTTGTAACTCTTATATAAGAAAATAATGGTGCTCAGTTGAAAACAAAATATGTTTTTGAGTGTTTACTCAGGCATGCAACGGAAAATAAAAGTGTCATGTAAAAATATAAAATTAAAAGATTTCTTACAAACTACTTTGCGTTTCAGATGATATAGAGATTACCCTAAACTGTTGAAAAACGCTAAAAATACTGTTTATGTAGGAAAGTTTCAGTTGATCTTAGCGATTACGCATAAGTTCAATGTCTTTCTTGAATGAATGAAACTACTGGTAACATTTTAAACGTTGTCTGAGAAGGAAGTCTCCCCAAATGATTCAATCAAGTTTTGGATGATAAATATCTGGTGACTGAGCAAATGTTATGCGATCCTTGGAAATTCACTTTAAATAATCTAAGAATTTAAAACAGCTTTGTTTTATCTGCACAACCGGTAAAATAAAAGCTACACCTAAAAAGATAGCATAGTTATCCTTTTCCTCGGGGAAATTTTTTTAAAATAAATTTTTAAAATAAGAGCTGAAATTTGTAACTGGTTGGGGCTTTATAATCTGAAATATAACAAATTTTTTATTTAAAAATTGCAAAAGTTTTCATGAGTTTTAGAGTATTAGAAATTCTGACTGATCGGTGGCAATACACTATACAAAAGAGTAAAGAGCAATGAATCTTTTATACCAATTCAACAGGAATTTTGTTGGCAATAAGTGGTCTTCAACTATAACACAAAGCAATAAGAACAAGAATACGTTGGCTCGAATTATTTTTTTTGGTATAAAGTAGAATGATTCCCACTGTTAATTACAGGGGTAATTATACATATTGTTATGAGGGGTACCAGAGATACCCCTTTGCGTTGTGTAAATATAGGGAGGTGAACTCCAAAGGGAACTATGCGTTTATAAATAAAAATAACAACATTTATTATACAATATTTTACAAGAAAAGGTCGGGTTTACATATATTTAAGATCTTGGCTATACATATTTTTAACCGAATTAGGGCATACTTCATCCGCTTCCTGCGGCATAACCATTACGGGTCGAGTGAAATAAAAGTCTCGTAATCTCTCAAAAGGCATGAGCACTATTTAAAGGGGGAATTTATGACCAACCTGGGGAGTTTTGATGAAACAGCAGAGCATGGCATCGTTGAGGCACTTCTACAGGAGGAGGCTTTAGGGATCGGGCTGAAATTCATGTGGCCCTTCACTGGCGGAGGCAACAGGATTCGGCGCTGGCGGTTGAAGACTCATCTCGCCATTTTACGAGGGCGTCTTTTCTTCCCAGGCTCTCTTCGCAGCTCGCTACCTCAAAAATCGCTCTCTCGCTCTCCCTCCGAACATAGTTTCTCCCACACTCGGGGCTCCTACGATCTTCATTATAACCCCTCCCCAGGTTAGTTATTCACGTAAATTTATTGCCTCTCCGAGTTTTTTATTCGAGGGCAGGATGCTCTGACATTCCCATGGTTGACCCACGTGGTACGCTTATTTCCAAGAAAATTGGAAGTCCGTTGAATTTCCTGGAATTTCTTTCCCGCGTCCTGAGGAATTCAGGGGGGGGGGGTGATGTTTCTTGGAAAATTGGTGCAGTTCCAATATGGCCGTTTTATGCCCCGTAATCGTGTTGGAAGAACAAAATGGCTATAACGTTGGAAGGAGTTCAAAATGTCCAAATTGTGGATCCTTCACAACACATATTATTACAATATGAATTAACTTTCATTTATGACATTAAAAATCAATACGCTGTTCATGTAAATGACATTAAAAAGATTCTCTGTATTTAAAATGAAGTCATTATCAAAAGAAATAAAGTTATGAATTTATCGCTTTTCAGGAGATGACTGGAACTTCAGACCACATCAATTCCAGGCTGCTAGTTCCTTAAAGAACTGTCATACAGGTTATACTGCTAATACATTAAAGAAAGTTTTTTAAACAGTTACTAAAGCAAGTTAAAGCACTGGACGAGCAAGCTAAATCTTAAGGTTAACCATTCAGTGCTTTAACAAATCTGTCTAGGGGTAATTACATTTTGTAAGAGAAAATTAGTCTCTTCAAATCCTATTCACTTCCCATTTATTCCACCAACAGATTAAATTTCAAGAGGACAGATTATACGCTGTTGACTTAGCTTGGTTTAAATGTTAGAAAATCAAATATACCTTTCAGGAAGTTGCTCGCGAAAGACTTCCAATTCAGTGAGTTATTCTCCTGTTCAATTGGACATTTTCATACAAAGCGAAAATTTTTAATACAAGGAATGTTTTCGGAACTAGAGGAATAAATGGTATTGG
This sequence comes from Dolomedes plantarius, assembly GCA_907164885.2. Classification (NCBI taxonomy): domain Eukaryota; kingdom Metazoa; phylum Arthropoda; class Arachnida; order Araneae; family Dolomedidae; genus Dolomedes; species Dolomedes plantarius. The sequence continues at coordinate 60,416,553 of OU015500.1, forward strand.
TATGAGCCAAGGTAAGGAATTTTAGAAAGACTAATGACATCGTTTAAACTATTTTGCGCAAAATTTATCTAGAAAATATGATTTGATCCGAGTTAAAAAATTGTTAGATTTCTAACAACCTATAATATTAAAATTCGAAGTTTACTCAAAACGGAAATCATGCAGTGAACTTAAAATTTGAAGCTGAACTGTGACATATCCAAGGAAATTCAGATTCTTAATGATTTTAATTATAGATAATCAGAATAAGAAATAAACTTTCTAAATATTGAATGAATTGTGTATTAAACTTCCAAGCAATAATTAGATCCAATTCTCTCATTTAGAGACCATTGCTCGCAATCTCCTACGTACACACCTATTAACGAGGGTTTACATATATTACACATAATACAAAAAATAGTCCTCAGCCGTTTAACTTCGAAGTTTTTGAAAAATTCCGAACATGAACTTCGAAAATATATCTTAGCATTTCAATAAAGGTAAATTATAAAGCGAAAATAGCATCTAAATCCTTGCGGTAAATTTAACTGATGCTAAACATACAAGTTTTTAATTCGAAAGCACATAGAATTGCTCCCTCTTAATGTGTCAACGTTAAGAATAAAAGTGAATGCGATTGAAGTTTAAAATAGTTAAACTACTATATTAAAAACCAAGGTGTTAAAGAGAAAATAGCAGCCGATATTCTTTTTCTATGTGAAATTCATTGTAAACCTATAAATCTGGCTTTGATAAAAATTCAGCGATATGACAGCAGTATTAACGAAGATTTTTCTACCATTTCACATCTTAACATTGAACTGAAGCAACGACTTCGAAATAGTTTGGAACTGCCTTCATTATAGTAAGATAATGTTTTGAAATATGAAGCAGTGGCTGGGAAGTTTAGACCGACAAAGTGGCATTGCCCAGTCTTGCCTTATCGTATTCGGAAGAGGTTCTAAATGGATAAGAAGTGCAGCCATAGAAAAAATTACAGTAATCTTGCTAAATCACCGAAATAATGACCACGAAAAATTCAAATGCTGCAAAAAGTGTTAAATAACCAATATTCAAATAAGCTATTAACTTTACCCCTTTTTCTTATGTACTTTCTATTATGTATGAAGTGCTTTAATTTTCAATAAATAGCTAAATGTTTATTCACGAGTGAAGAACTCTTATGATTTACCTCTCTAACAGGAAAGATAGTGACAACTAAATAAAGATATCTTCCCTTTTATGAGTAAGAGTATGCATTTTAAATTGTTTCAATTCTTTTAGAATAACCTCAAAGCTGATTCAAAAATTATTCATGTGTCGTAGAACTAATGTATAAACTAGTATATCTCAATGCTTATTGCGTGATACATACCTGAATTTTGAAAAATGAAGGTAATGTCTTATTGGCTAAGAAACAAAACAAGTGATTAATTCCCCCTTAAACGAAATTCATTTTGTGTGCGACTGAGAGACATTAAAAGTTTAAACGATTTTAACCGAGGAAATGTTTTTTGGAGATATGAAGTTATTCTCCCTAGGTTTTTATAGGTAGACTCCTCGCAGTTTACAGTCGTAGTTCAATCGTTTGTATACTATACATTAGTTTCAGGTGTTGTACACATTTAAAGTTCACTGAATTACTTCAACAACACTCATTAACAATTTGCATTTTACGAAAGCATAGCAACTGAATAATCCTCTGCTAATGGCTTTTTGATTCAGGAAACATAGTTCATTTATATTCACCCTGCTTCAATTGCATGACGAGAACTATCACCTAGCAACCTTGAATTTGAGAATTCTTTAAAACTCCGAAATTATGGTGTCTAAGTAAGATGGCATAAACCATTTATTAACTCAAGGTGGTTTAATCCGCACATTACTAGGTTAAGTAATATTTCATTTAGTTTTCCCATAAGATCTGAAAAAAACCCAAAACTTGATATACGGAAACAAAAACACGCCGAAAATTACAATTATTCGCTTATTTAAGGTTATCTTTCTCTTGATCTGCAAGGCAGGCGTATAAGGTTATCACGAAATTCGTGCGTTTGCCCCAAACCCTCTCATTATCACCTTATTTCTTTATTAGGATAGAGCACACGAACGATATACTGTCTGCAGTAACCAGCAAATTCTGGCAGAGTGATAGGCCTTTTTGCGTGCAGTGATAATAGCAGGATCTATGTTGTTCTTTTTGTTGGTATTCGTGCTCATTATGGAGATAAAGGCTAATTACTGTAGTTTATGTGAATTGTTCTCTTAAAGACATCAATTTCCTATCATTGTTTACACTATAATTGATGTAACAGTTTGCTCGGACATTGTGTTTCACAGCTATCCATTTAGAAGGAAAATAATCGACACTTACGTAGCAAAGTTTATTACTAATGTTAAGTTCAGACGACTTCATTAGTACTTGGGCATCAATTTTAAAGTATTCTTCTGGAGACATGCTTGTAATGTGATGTCTCTTCATTTTATTTTGAGGAATAATTTACAACTTTTAAGATTGTATTCAAGGGCTTGTTTGGATAATGCAACGAAGAAAAACCGACTAGACTGAAAAGTAAAAAACTTTGCACATGTACTTCCTGTAATAACCTTGAACAACAAAGAGGTCATCTCTAGAGATTTGGAGGAGCCCTTGTGAATACACGAGTAGTTTCATATGCAAAAGGCTTGAATACGAAACTGGATAACAGTTAATTTTCAATGAATTACATAAATCACAGGAAGCGCAGAATTTATTTTGGAGACTATCCGATTCATCTTTGTTTACTGCGATATACGTGAAATGGAATTGGAAAGATATACGTGATATTCCTTCCAATAAAGCTTAGTGTTGTATCATAAAAACCATTTTACTTGCTAATCATTTTGAGTATCCTATCGAGTGAAGTTTTTCACTGTTCTAATCTCAAAAAATAGCTAGATTACTCATAAATCATTAAAACTGTACTGACTACATTAATTTTATTCCGTATTAATAGTTCCCCGAAGAGAAATAGAAATCAATTCACCTATTAAACTATTCATATTTAGCATGAATTTGAGGCATGCATGTCTACTTATATTTTTAATCAACTTTTAGCACCCTTAAAACATTTAAATTAAGTATATAAAAAGCCATCAAAACACGAGAATTAGCTAATATTCTGATTAATACTATTTTCTTTCAAGGATATTCTCAGATATTCTAGATCAATTACTTTCACACAAAAACATTTAATTCTGAAAATATCTTCAAAGAAACTATTGTTTTGTTAAAACATGAAGAAAAATTACTAAAGGCAAGATTGTCTTTTTTACACACACATACACATACACACACACATACACACAGAGAAAGGAAAAATGAGTAAAAGAAATCTCACACCAACGAATGACTTTCAACATTGTACGATGGTTCAGCAGTCTTGGCTAAGGTTCGAATTTTATCCTCTGGTGTGGATTATGAGGACAAATATAGCAAAAATACTGCCTAAGTTTTGGTGCTTTATTTAAATCTCATGCTCAAGTTACTCCGTCTGCCTCGTATTTATGGAAGGCGGTTAATGGCAGCTATACCTTCCCTTAACAATAGAAATCATGGCCAGCGTTGACGAGTTCTCGGAAGTAAAGCAAACATCTTTGTTTGGTTCGTTAACAGTTCATTTATTCATACATTTTGTGCCTCGGCAGACTTGGTTGGAAGCAGAGAACTTTGTTCACTGGGGCAGCCAAAAAGTTTCCATACTAATAAATCTAAATTAACAGGACATTCAACCTTACACCCGAGAAGACTATATAAAGCTATTGGCGCAATTCAATGTAAATATCCCATTATCAAGCAATTAAAAAAGTTTTGAGGGTAAACTAAAAAGAAAATGTTACATGTGGCTAAATTTAAGCTAGTTTTTTTTAAATTTTCCTCTTCAATCTAGAATTAGAAACAAAATTTCAAATAGTTTGAAACCGTGATCCAGGTCATATGCTGAGTTTTAAGAGACAAGGTGTACGCAATTTTGTGTATGCGAGAGAATTGCAAAAAACCCAGTCTATAACGAAATTGCATTGGAAATAAACATTGACTAATTAACAAGGAATAGCCGAAAGACCTTCAAATAGCTCCTTACCACACCTTCCATGAATCACTTGAAAGCTTAAAAGACAGTTACAAGTATTAAAAACTTGTCGCTTGATTTATACGCATTAAATTACACCATAAACATAATGAGAGGAGACCGTTAGACAAACGCTATCCATTTACGTATTACGTATTTGCTATGTATACCAAAAGGTATTTCCTACTTCATTACAATTTCCTCATGTTCAAGGTTAAGGTGGATCCAAGGTCCTCATCTGATATCTAAATTCTAAAGATAACTATCAATTAAGTAATAAATTTTTGGTTGTCATTTGGCATTACAGTACTTCATTAGCTGTTGCGATAGACGGTTTAAATAGATAATTTTCTTTAAAGTAGTGACCTTAAGTTCGGCAATGAATTTATAGTTTAAATCATTAGTTTAATAGTAATTTTAGTTTTACTTTCAGTTGTTGCATAATGAATTTTTATTGTCAAACAAGCAACAATGTTTTTTTAATCTGCAACTCATAGTTCCTGAAATTTTGAAGAAAATTCAAGCATTGGAAATTACAATTATTGGTCTCTGGATTCAGTGTTCAGAATATAAGCAAGCATAAAGTTATTGAAATATGTATTTTTCTTTACATGCATTCACTTTGAAAACTGATTTTTTACTGGAGGTTTGAAATAAAAACATTAATATAAATGTTATTTGTATCTTTAAGATTTAATAATTCCCGACAGGAGAAATTTTACTTCCAAAGCGTCCATCTTAAAAATAATTTGGTATTTTATTTCTTAGGTTGCAGAGTTAGAAAAAAAAGCTTCAAAAATATGTTAGCTGAAATGCATACTAATATTACATCTCTGTATGCATATCACCAGCTGGTCTTTTCCCAAGAACTAGTGATCATTAAAAACATTTCTTGCAGTGTTATGTCATATTGACTGCTTTGATAGTTCAACGGGCAGAGAATTTTAATAATAAGGATGGATTCAACCAAAGATGGGAATACAGTTTAATAATTTAAATTTTTCGATAAATTAAGAGAAAAAGGAACATTACAGGTGCATGTCTGCTTTACCTACTTGATTACTAAAATGACATTAAAAAATCAGGAATTTTCATGTGCAACGCGTATTAGGCCTATTCAAGGTCATGCTAGAATTTATCCATGCACACATGTTCAGAACTGAATTCTTTCCTGGAATACCGCTTTTAGTTTGTTCTGTGTATTAACATTAAAAGAACACAGAATAAAACACTCAAACATAGGGAAATGATTTAGCTTTAAGCAGCTTTAGGTAATTACATTAAAAAATTTCCTCTTGGCGTATTAAATAAATCCTTTGAAACTCAGGAAAATTTCTAATTATATCCTATGGATATAGAGCTCAATCATGCACAGGATCAGAGGTCACACTTTAGTTACTTTGTTCTACACGCTATTCATATAAAATTTCTCATTTTTAGGAAGCTTGTGAAATTAATGGAGGTATTAAATTCCTTCTGACATCCCCAATTGTTTAAAAAAATTGTTCAACAATTTGCACAAGTTGAAGCTGAAATTACAAACTGAATTTAACTTTATTTGAACTAAAACAGTACATAATGGAAAGCTCCTTTAAAACGAAATTTTAAAAAGAAACCTTCAAATTTCTTTTTTCCTTTTATAACTCACCATTTGCGAATCACGCTAAAATCTTTAAAATTACCCTTAAGTTTTTGGAAAGATCTAATTGTAGTTTATCAGGTGCTATAATTTAGCAATATGTGCAGCTTAGATTTCTGATAAATGCTGCAATTTGGCAAAAATTAAAGATGTGGACCCAATTGAAAATTTCTTTTTAATTGGTCCGAAAATTTATACACATTTTACAAATACTGCTTTAAGGAAAGCCATTTTTCTTATGAGTGATAATATCAGTTATTAGAAAGTGACCTTCAGCACAAAACTAGCTCAGAGCTTATCCTAATGAAAATCTCTACGCTATCCGTTTTAGAACTGACACAGGATATTTATAAAATTGTCTACATTCAACCAATTTTAGGATATCTTTAAATCCTTTCTGTTGAAAGCTTTTGTCCATGATATGAATAAGGTTTTAAACGAATTCGAGCCATTGAAAGCTGGGGAAATAAGCACAAAAAAGTGGTAAATGGTTGTATATTTCCTGTAATATGCCAAATTCTGCTCAGTTTTGAAAACACTTTGAAAAGTAGGATAGAATGAGATCGTGCGTGCATTTTATAAATTGATAAGCAATTCTTAGAAGTGAGAGTTGGCAGAAATATGCTCAGCTTTTTTTTTTTCCTCTTTTATTTAAACCTCATTTAGACGCGCAAATGAGATTTTCGCAGTCCCATTGCTGTATTTCAGCAAGTCTTGCCTCAGATGCCTCACAATGGCTGCCAGGTTGTCTGGCGGTTCATTGGTCCATGGCATCCGTTTCTTTTTGGTCGAAGTGGCACTTTTCTCATGGGACATATCGGTGACTAGTATCGGAAAAAAGTGAAAACACGCGGCCCGCCGAGGAAACAGACCGGAAAAAGAAAGTTTTCATGTTTGCACGCCTCTCTGCAAATACCAGAGAGCAAGATCGGTCAAGTACAACAGAAGCTAGCTTGCGGCGACTACGAGTCTTTGTCTAACGGAGAATAAAGCTTTAACACCAATTAATGCATTGTTGGTTTAGACAAATATGCTCACTCAATCATAGGAAATAATTGTGTATTATTTGCAGATATACGTTGATTCATTATCCACTTTCATACACATCAGCTGGAACTTAGTTTCAAAGGATTAAAGTTTTGTGAAAACTCATTCAATTTTTAAGTGCTTGATATTTAATAAACTGAGGTATGGTAGGAAACAGATAACAGTTCTCGCATGATAAAAATAATCCCTTATTTACGTTTTATGTGTAATCGAACAAATATTCTAGCATTTAACAGAAATCCGACATCCTGAAGGAGACTAGACTCAAATTATTCTTAACATAATCTTTTTCGTCCAGTTCATGAATTTGCTTTTAAGATACCTTTGTACCTTAAAGTCCAATTTAGTATTTATCTAAATACTCATAGCGTTTATAAGAACTTCGAACTCATCAGGAAAAACCTTATTTGCCTAAAGTACAAACAGCCATCATCCCGCATTTAAAGCTTTGTCAACTTCACTTGTTTTAAATTTATGTCGGAGAATTATCCATATAATATATTCAGTAAAAAGTATTAAATTAAAACTTTATTTTCAGTTACAAATGTGTATAGAGCGTTTAAAATCTAAAATGAAGTTTTCATAATTTAAAAAGTGTCATCCGAAACATTATGCCTAAGTTAAGAAATTATTTTAATGTAAGACATGGAAACAGAGTGTAAGGTGCCATGTGTATAAATAAGTGCAATTTTTACTTAGCCACTCTTACTAATTTTAGCACTGACCACATACACGCATTTTAAAATGACTACAGTCCATTTTAAACGAACAATAAAAAATTTAAACTTATTCTACCTCTGCAGGCTTGGGTGCATTAGGGGACAGTCTACGGACAATTTTCAAATGAGAAAGATCATATCAATAAAAATAATCTAAGTTCTTTTGAAAAATTTTGATTATGTCTACAGATCCGATCACATGACATGGGTTCGATAGTCATAGAAACTGGAGAGTTAATGTTCATGCAAGGAACATTTAACAGAAATTTTAGCATAAAATCTTTGATTAAAATAAACCTTCGAAAGAAAGTTTACTTAAGCAAACACTGGCATAGCAGAAAGACTTTAAATTGATAAGTAACGGAAGCATAATTATCCTATTTACAGTAAAATCAGTCTTGGATATAGTAATGAATTTAATTGCTAAAACTGTTTATCATGAGCTTTACCCTCTAATTAGCAACTATTGTACGTGCATTCTAATTTAACAGCCTTAACCGTTGTGGATGAGACAGGCAAAAAGTTCTATTAACATTTTAATGCAGTATCGAAGAAAAACAAAATACATCCATATTTGTACCTCCAAAATAGTTTACACATAAGACAAAGAAATATTACAATCCCATTTTATAAAAGAAACAGTAACTAGTCACCATTAGTTACGGAACATTTGTTACGGAAATAAAACAGTTAGGAATTACGCTTATAACACCGAACATGGAGTAAAAGTAACATGAAATTAAGATTATATGCAATTATAAGTTCATAAGTTTAAAAAACCTCTTCCCTATCGTAATATTTTCTAAAACAGTAGGCCTGTTACATGCCGGTGTCAATTTTTCAAATTTTTTAACTTCTGGGTCAGGACCAGATTTCTGTTATATGAGGCGTTGAAAGGCAAAGTGGTGCAAGTCACATTTTCAACTTTTTTCATTTGAGGGCAAATATGTAATATCCATGTTCAATTTAGAGTGGAATGGTAAATAGTTATTTGCAATATTGTAATAATTGTTATGAATTATAATTTGTTCAATTTATGGTGGAATTTTTGTAATTTTTGCAGTTAAACTCTAACTTACACCACTTTGCCTTTCACCGCCTCATATATTGACAGTATAACTACAGGATTGAAACCCTGTATTACAAAATATTTTATGTACTCTCTTCACCGTGTGTTTCATGAATCTATAAAATGTTTGTGAAATGGCATAAATGAACGATAGCATAAAATAATGGAAGGCTTTTAACATGGTAATCAAATTCGAAAATAAGTTTCTTAAGCTATTTCATTGAACCCTATCAAACTTTAAAAATTAATATATAGTGTGTACATAAATGAATATCCCAACTTTGCAAGGCTATTGAGAGAAAACTAAACAAAGTACAAACTTGTTCATCGGAAATCAAAAATAAAAGTTGAAAGTTCATGAAGATTGGGATTTTTAACCGACAAATTGGCGACCAATCCGGTGGATTGGTCGCAGAGCACTCCAGGTCCTTGCGATTTTTTTTTTTTTCCTTGAGATACCTCAAACATCAGGTGTTTGTTACAACGCTACCAAAATGACGCTGACGAACTTAAGACACGCATACAGTGGCTCCCAAAGTGTTCGTAAACGATTTTCAAAGAAATAGGAGGTCTATCCATTAATTAAAATGAATATTTCAGAATGGGTTTTAATAAGATCTATAATCTATTCTTAAAAAACATGAAATATTTTAAAAACATAGTAAAACTATTTTTAAGAAACCAATAATCAAAATGTAACAAAAACTCTCTCACAAAAGTATCGTACACTGAAATATTTTCGGATAAATTCATAATTAAAATTATCGTCTGACGCATTATTTTTATTTTTGAATTGTGGTGGCATTTAAAATATCGTTTGGCTTTAATTTTTTCTTGCCTACTCCGTAATATTATATTTATTATTTAAAAATCGCTCGTAGTCGTAAAGAAACAGAATTAGAAATTTGATTATTTGTCATCAAAGTAGTGGTAAATCAGTTCGGAATATTCTAGAATTACTTAATTTATCACATTCTATTTGGCAGTAGGGGATAAAACGCTTTAAAGAAGAAAATCAGATCGAAAACAGCGTAAGAAAAGGTCGTCCGGCAAAGTTAAAAAACATGATCAGAGATTCATAATTAGAAAATGTTAAAAATCCACTTTTGAGTTCTGTAAAAGTTTCTACAGAATTTAATGACATTTCTTACTTCAGTTTCACCTGAAACTGTTCCACGAGCTCTCAGAGCAGCTGGATTACATGGCGTTCTGCCCGTCGAAAATTTTGTGAATGAGAAAAACAGAAATCTTAGGCTTTCCTTCGCACTATCAATGATAAATAAGCCCCAAACGTATTGGAATAATGTCTTGTTTGACGATGAAAGCAAGTTTAACATTTTTGGTTCCGATGGGCGTATAATTGTATGGAGAAGAAAAAATGAGGAACTTCACCCCAAGAACTTAGTAGGAACAGTTAAACATGGCGGTGGAGGTGTCCTTGTGGAGGTACATGTCAGCATCAGGACTACGTAATTTGGTATTTATTGATGGCATAATGAATCATGCTGTTTTTATAAATATTTTAAGAGACAATTAAAAATTATCAGCTCAAAATTTGGGTATTGGAAACAACTTTGTTTTTTATCAAAATAACGATCCTAAGCACACTGCTCTCAACATTCGCATCTGGTGTCTCTATAATTGTCCACAAGTTTTTAAAACACCACCTCAATAGCCAGATTTAAACCCAATAGAACATATTTGGAGAGAACTGGAGGTTCGAGTACGAAAACACGACATTCACACGAAAAGCGAACTAAACAATTACGATGGAAGAATGGATGAACATTGATGCAGAAATTACAAAAGAATAAGTGCAATCTATTCCCAGACGTATAAAAGCTGTTGTGGATGCTAAAGGATATCCTACTAAATATTAATTTAACGAAAAATTAGTATATTTACTAATTGTACACTTGTAAAAAAAAATCTCTACATATAACTTTTGTGAGATAAAGTTTATTTTTAAGAAACCAATAATCAAAAAGTAAGTTTTACTATGTTTTCAAAATATTTCATGTATTTTTGTTAATAGACTGTAGATTTTATTAAATACCTATTCTGAAATATTCATTTTAATTAATTGATAGACCCCTATTTCATTGAAAATCGTAAGTGTACGAACACTTTTGGGAGCCACTGTATCTGCAGCCTTTCAAACCGTCACACCAGACATGCTGAAAAGAGTGTGGGATGAGTTATCGTACCACCTCGATATCCTTCGTGTTACTAAAGGGGCTCACATTGAACACTTGCAACTGTGTCGAATTTAAACTTTCAACTGTTATTTTTGGATTTCAGATAAACAACTTTGTACTTTGTTTAACTTTCTTTCAATAGCCCTGCAAAGTTGGGATATTCATTTATGTACACACTGTATTTTTAAACGAACGTTAAACATACGCAAAAGGGCAAGGCATATTTAAGACAAATTTCACTACATTCTTACTTACAGAAGAGTATTCCTCTCTGACACAGGTGGGTGTCAAACTAATTGCACCTACGATTTAATCAGCCACGCGGGTGCAACTTCTAGGTTAATAGGGTTTCCATTTTTTTTCTCCTTTAATAGATGACGGAAGTTATTTTGGGTGTTTTGGGATAACCAGTGATGGTGACAGCTTTAGAAGAGTTAAATTAGGAAGTTTTCAGAAGATAGCTTGAGTTGTAAGTTTGTCTGTTAAAATGCCTTTATATTTTTTGTATTTTAGGAATTTTTAAAGCATGAATTTCGAGAAAATAGTTCCTTGTATAAACACCAATAAATTTAAAACTAAACTTTTTTTGATAATCCCCTCAAGTCAGTCAGTATGGCTGACAATATATTATTTCATCTTTACATCGTTTTCAAAATTCTTATTAAAGTAACGCTACAATTTCAATACTTCGAGATAATCGTAGTGAAATTTAATACTTTTTAACGCTTCGGTTGAAAGACCCGTCCTAGTCATTAACTTATTACATTCTGATGCGATCTTGGAACTTATCCTACTTCTGAGTCTTATTACAGAGTGAAATAGAACAATTACATTTCACATCATTTCCTTAAAGAAAAACTAAAAGACAAGTAGCAATGCTTTAGTCCTGAAAAATTGACATAACTGACATTTCAAATGTTTTCGATGTTATGTCGACTATTTCATATTTTAGAAACATGCAATTTTACCGTGCTTAATAAGGTAATCTTGTTTACATTGTCATCGATGGAAATGCAGACTCAATTACTGCTTTATTAAATCTGAACAATTTTACTGTAGTACACTTAACATTTTCGTGTTTTATTATTGTATGTCAAAATATATCATACTAAGGGAAATCCAGTCTCGGATATAAAGTTTAGGCTTTTAGATAAATATCACAATCGGTTGATCTTGTTAAATTTACTTGGGGGAAATCCACATCTTGAGGTTTTAAACAGGAGACAGTGTTTTCGTTTCATGTCAGTCATACATGCCTTGGTAAGATTTTATTAACATCTCTAAATGCTCCAATTGTTTTATTACAAACTATATAATTACCACTATCAAATATCATAGGTACCTTCATAGACCATTACAGATTAAAATATTCCATACAAAATTCAATAGTACATCCTCCATTTCACCAAGTCTTGGTTTTCTTTCGGCCATTGCAAGGAAAATGTTTGCAAAATACTACACCAAAAATTGTTAAAAAGATAACTGAAAAGGTAAACCTTTTATGTCCCTTGAACCTAGTTGTGTGCTGCCTAAGTACAACTCTAATCCACTTACGCTATCTTACTGAAGACTGCTGTACAACAAACTAGTTTACGCAGTACGATACATTGAATTTTACCGAGCTGTCTAAACAGGTTGCAGTCGATTCTTTTAAAAGGGAAAACCACGGCATTTGATCAGGACGATAAAAATAATTTGCGGTTGTATATTAGGATATTCCAGACAATTTTGACTTAACATATACTTAAGTGTCAGTTTTGGATTGTGGTTATCGAAGTTTGATAGTATTATACTGATATTTCATAATTGTTAAGTATAACAATCGAGAAGTTGAGGTGTCTATTTACATACTGTTATTTTCAAAGCAAAGGAAATGGTAGTGAATTTAAGATTATCTGCTGCGTGAGTGAAATTCCCAATGTGAGGCAATTTAAGGATAAGGAAAACAGGGTATCAGATTCATTCCTATATACATTCATTTAAAAGGCATATTTTGAGAATATTCTCCACGAAATATTTATCTTACTTATAGAAAAGATAGCAATTTCTACTGTTATTACATTAAATATTTGCAACAAAATTCTGTTCTCAAACATTGCTGATGATTGGCATAGTGTTTTCAGTTCTTAAGTACTACATATCCTCATTTTTTTCACAGGGGGTGCTTCTCACAGAAGCTGCATGCCCCTTATTACCATAACCATGCTACGGTACTTTCAAATGTAAACGTTTAGTGGGCCGAAACAGAGGCCTATTTTAGAGAGTTTAAAATCTTCTAAGAGTCGAACTAAACTCATATGGTTAAGACTTTAAAAGAACGGAGTTTTTAATACAGAAGTCGTAACCACAAACTCATTACACTGGGCCCTATACAGTGCGGAGAATTTAAGTGAATAGAACAATAATCTTCCAGGTACGCAATATCTTTAAAACAATCCTGACTATGGTAACAAGTCTGATAACAATTAGGCTAGTTAGTAAATTCACTGTACAGCCCACGTGAAAATGAATACGGTGCGTTCGACTCCGATGCATTTTCCCGATTAATTTTCTTACACATCCATTTACATCAAAACATCCATCATTTACCCATTAAAGCACTTCCTTCTTATTTTCAGAGACTTCCGCATGCGCATCTTCCCATTGTTTATCGCTTCATATCGGAATGGCTCCTGAAGAATAGACCTCCCCCCTCTCCTTTTCAGACGCCGCCGAAGCGTAACGGATGCCTGTCCAGTGAAAATGGTCACTCTCACGAACAAGCAGCTCTCGAAGATGAGACAAACCTTGTCCCGGTGACCCACATACGGAGAGTCTTCTTGGGACGGAATCGGTTCGTCTAACAGCGATCGTACATAATGTGGGTAGACTGTTTACCCTTTTGTAAACTTGCTTTACGCAGCTTGAAGCAACTGCGGTCTGAGTTAGGAGGTTCAACTTCAAGCGGATATTGTTTCGCGCAGAAAAAAAAATTGTTTTGCTTTCATTAATTAGATTGAAAATCTGTTGGTGATTGATTTAGGAATAAAATAGTACCATGAGGAAGAGGGGAGAATAAATTATAAACTATGAAGTTGTTGGCAGCCTATAGAATCTAACTGCATCACGAACAGTTAAGAAATTGTAAATAAAACTTAACTTTCAGCCACTACCACTTTAATGTACATTAGTCATACATCATTTTATTCACGAAGAAAACAAATGGAAACAACAAGTTTATCTACTAAACTGTTTAAACTAGAGTCATTTAAATGACATGGAAGTATTTGAATTCCAATTTATTGTTAATTACAAATTAACTCATATCCAAATAACATAATAGAAATCTCCCCATCGAAGTCTTTTGCTCAAGATAGGCCATTTGGATTAAACTCTCTGCAACAGAACTGTTTTCTCCCAATTATTCATGCTAGTTAATTATAGTGCGCTGAAATGGATAACTATACCGGTCATGGATAGAGATTTTAATGATTAAAACAGATTAACTACAAAAAGTTTAACATAAGACTTTTTGTGAAACAATTTTACATTCTTTAGCGGGCATTTTGATATTCTCTGACAAAATATACTTTTTGTGCTGTAGATAGAAGGGAAAATGAATAAAACATTTCTCACGAATAATTAGAGGTTCTATGCAAAGTTTGTTTAACAAAAATAAAACTGGATTTCGAACACATCAAAACTCGAGAAAGTGAAACAATAGGATTAATTATTCTTACGTTTATTACACTCTTTTCGTAATGTAAAAATATTACCATGTACATAAAATCTAAGGCGAAATGAGATTCATTCAAACTGCATATAGAAAAATGTATCACTTTTACTGGCAAGAATAATAGTGTTATATTAATAGAATTTCTTGCCTCTAATTCATTTCTTATGTTAATACACTATATTAACAAAACTGTTCACTAATCATAATGAATCATCCATGATATCCTCTTAGACCTATAACGGAGATAAATACAACGTTTTCCAAGAAAGGCTCTTTAGAACTTTAACGGTTTTGGGCAAATTCGTTTTACGTATAATGCAACGATGCTTTTGTAAAGTTGTTTAAATTTATATTCTCGTATATTTTTCCTATTTCAGAGTCCGATTAGTTGGTAACATTATTATATTTATCCTACAAAAGAAAATATTTGTCCGTTTTGCCTCCCCTTCATGCATAGATTAGAATTATTCAGGCTTTGCGGGCATCATTTCTTTGCAGCGCTCTAGAGTACTTGCTTGCGCTATCGTCATCAAGACAATAGATAAACTTATGAGTTAATAGTTACATAACTCTTTTGTAATGATGTAACGATACTGACCGATTATCTCCACTGTCTACATTTTTTGCTTTCATCACATTAACGAGGACAAACACATCTATGTGGTAATGCATCTTATGCAAAATGAAAGGTATGCAGCACTTAATTGAAATTTACTTAAATTAGTGGAGTAAATTTGAACACTGGGAGTAGAAATTTTCAGCGAGATGAGGCATAAATAACGAGGCTTTAGTGTTAAAATATGAGCATTAATTCTGCTTTGAATTAATTGTTTAATTTCTTTAACTGTTTCGCTTTTATGAAAAGTGTTCACTTTTCGTTTACCAACAAATAAGAACATTTATTTTTACAGAAAGAGGAAATCACTTGTTCCTTTAATCTCTTTTAAATCAGCGAAGAAGTCCTAATGCATTATAACAATGAGATTTCACCAGAAGCCAAAATCTAATCTTTTCGCAACATACTATACTTCATTCCGTCCACGACTAAGCTTAATACACCTTAGTCTACCTCATCCCAGGATTCCAATGGTTGTTCCCCCCCCCCAATCGGATTCATGAATATACACTATACATACATTTCCAATTTAAGTAGGACATTATCATTGCTGATAACACTAAATTTCAAGTTTGTGTGTTCAATAGGATTTGTTCGGTCCTTTTATGGTACGAGAACGCACAAACATTTAACTAGAATTATAATTGCTTCTTGAATTTACCTGCTTTGGCTTAGAATGGATTTCATATCTGTCCTAATCCAACGTTCTACATCTGAACAGCAAATACACTTGTTTATCCAAAATTTTTATCTAAATCGGTTATAATAATCTTAAAAACGAATTAATTCAGGAAAATTTTTGGACAAAATGCATGCAAGTATCTAGAATTATAGATTAAATGATAAATAAAGTACATATTTCCTCTTTTCTTCAACTGCAATTAGCAGATTTGATACCGAGGAAAAGCCTAAATTACTTGCCAGAAATAAGAAATTAAACAATTCACGAAAATCAAAATCCAATGGGATTGCATGAGCAGAGCAACATCAGCATTATAAGTAAAGGCAGCGAACATACCGAACACGTTTAATTTACAGGGAAGAGAAACCTTAAATTACTAACTAATAGACAATATTAAACCAAAAGTAGTTAATTTTTCATATGTTTGAAATTTTTTAGCAATGATAAATTCTTCTGCTTTCCATTAACATTTAGAAATATCAAAACCCCTGCTATCTCG
This sequence comes from Dolomedes plantarius, assembly GCA_907164885.2. Classification (NCBI taxonomy): domain Eukaryota; kingdom Metazoa; phylum Arthropoda; class Arachnida; order Araneae; family Dolomedidae; genus Dolomedes; species Dolomedes plantarius. The sequence continues at coordinate 60,432,828 of OU015500.1, forward strand.
AGACTACGGTATGAAATTTCCCACAAATTTATTTTCTTTTTGAAACATCTTTCAATAGGATGTTTACTCTTTGATTTGGAACAATCCCAAAGGATGATCAAGTTTATGACCGATTAAAGCATACTACATTGGCCTATTAACGATATTCTTCAGCACAGGTCATGAGACGGGAGGAAAAATTTTCCATCTTCATTTACGTCAATATAGTTAAAATCACATCAAATTGATATAAAAAGTCTCTTCAGAGGTAAATATATTATAACAGTTTGCTTCTAAATGGAGTAAACCTCCTTTATCCTCCAAATTAGTAACATTCAATAATTGTCGAAGGGAGAATCGCATGAATGGATTGCACGAAGTCATCCTTTAGAGGTTCAAGGACTTGAAGAGAAAAACAGCTTTATTTTTATGCACTTAACGGTACAGTATCCTGCAGCAAACCCCCAGGGTGAGTTAGTAGTGCGTGAATTACTGAAGCTAAACGCTTTAAAGTGATATCTTGTTTGTAACTGGAGCTCAAATTAAACGCTTTCTATATTCATTAAGCAGAACGTGTTTAGAATCTTCCTTAGTTTACAGACAGACAATCTGGAGAATTAATTGAAACTTGGGTGTTTGACTTGAACAGCGTATATTAGATGAATGATATATTTGCTGATATCACAGACATACGAAATAAATAATTTTTACTGAATTTGAATAAAACTTATTTAATCCAGTTTTCACTACCACTGAGAGCAATAAATCTATATATTCATGACGCAGAATGAATTTAACAGGAAAATTATCAATGATACATTACTTTTCGACTAGATATATTCGCGAATGCACGTTAGTTTAATCGTTTTCACTTTTAATTAAGTGAAATCTGTAAGTTGTTTTTCTAACGTAATTATAGTCCCCATTCCTTTAGTTGGCTAGAAATTTAAATATCGAAATCCAAACCGGCCGGCTCGATAGCGAGTTTTTTTGGTGTGTGTGCGCGAGGTTTCTCTTACTCACTGTCGGAGACTTTTCCGTCAAAATCATCGAAAACCACAAGAAACTTAAAAAGAATCTGCTGAGTTATAACTTTAAGTGTACCTTATAGGGAAAAATTTATAAAGTATCAAGAATGTTTGATTTCGGCTTTTGTTTTTCAACGAAAGAGATGTTGAGACTTCCCGAAGAGAGGTATAACGAAGTGTCCCTACTTATTTTCAATACTGTGAATATTTATCGAGGAGAGAGTGTCAATGTTATACAGCGCCAAACCCGCAGATATGCATTGTCATAAAACAAAGTGTAAAATGATGTATAGACATGTGATATAGCACAATAGAATTTATTAGAGCATAAATGCCGGGATAGGGTTAGAAACATTAAAAAAAAATATTGTTTCTCGTGTGGTGCAGTATTAACTCACCTATGATGTATTTAATCGATGTATTTAGTTATTTGTTGACTTTAAGCATTCCACCAAATTAGATAGGGTTGCATTAATTATTTCGCAATCGATAAATTACATAAAATGTACAGTAAAATTACTTATAACGTATGAGGGCGTACAATACAAGCCCTACAACAATATAAATTCATGGGTAACTTGCATCTCAAATATTGCAGATAAATGGAGACTTCACGGCACTAAGCAATTGGTATAATGTTACGTTTTTGATTAACTGTTATAAAATGTTTTTTTAAAAGCTAAAGTTTTTGCAGGAACAAATATTGAGGAATTAATTTCCATAGTAAGGAGAGAATCCAAGTAAATATTAAGAGTTACAGCGTGGTTAATGGAATGATATTTTATGGAAATAGCATCCGCTTTCCTCCAGAGAATAATTTGCTTCAGATATTCCAAGAGGAAAAACAAGATGTAAAACTGTCTTGTATGTCATTCTAAATAACGGCTATATACTAAGACATAACGGCATATTTTGGGTTTTCCCCAGATTCGAACTGGTTCCAAACAAATTTCAGTACGTAGCTTACCGGAGAATTCATCGAGTAACCAAGAGGTAGAAGGTCACTGAATCAAGCCGGTTTTCTTTTATGACTACAATGCCATGTATTCAGGTGACCTTAAAGGGAAGATATCCGATTATCTTGTTTAACGATTCCTCCTCTTTGATTAGGAACGGGATAACATTTGTTGAAACGAGAAACCAGTTAAGCATGTAAATTTTTAAGTGCAATAAATTTCTTGCTGCCAGCCTATTAAAAGTCTGAAGTAGAACAAGTTTTGTTTATATCGCTAAATTTTAGATTAATCAGATATACAAAGTTGCAATTAAAAACAAACATTTTACAACAAATGAGTTCATCTAAAAAATATACGCTATAAGATTGTTCAAGTTTTAAGAACATTCGATATAAATTTTTAACTACAAATTTTATGCCTTTCTACAGTTTAAAGCCTCCCCTCTCCCCCTCCAAGCAAGTATTAAAGAGGTTTATGATTTTATCAAATTTAGAAATTCGATTTATTGAAAGGGCTCGGAAACAAATATTTCGAACAAGACTAATATATTTTACACATTATCTTACACACTAATCAACATTATCAATTTTTCAGAACAGTTTTGAACGAATAAAGTAAATTAAAAAACTATACTGAAAAAAAGTTAACACTTTTCTTCAGAAAGTTCAAAAATAAAATTAACGTGCTATTTATATCAAAGTACCTGAACCCAATTTTTGATTTGTTCTTGAACCTATAAAATAAATTTAGTTAAGAGTTCATGTCTTAAGTTTCTGATTTTTGTTAGCCCAGTTGAAACTTTGAAGCGGATTTCTGACGCAAAATTTACCATAGAGTTATTCTTAAAATGGTACACCACGGGGAATAGATCTAAGAATATAAATGGGCATGCTTTCGAAAATAAAAGGAGAAAATTTTTCAGTCATGTTCATAGTTTTCCAGTTAAAAGTTCCGGTATCCCTTGAAAATAACTCGTGTATCACGTATTGCGAATCATTGTTATAAACAAAGGAAACGAGGCAAATAAACCGTGTCTGTATTCATTGGTGCATTAACTATGTAGTATGTTAAACAGTCATAAATTGAACGTCATTAATCATGATTTTTCCTGGGTACAATATTCAAGACTAAATAAAAATTATTTCCTACAGAGTACGAGAGTCTTGTATAATCAATATCAGTAATTACCCTTACAGTCTTTAGGGATCACTGAAGGTTGAGACATTAAACTCTGGGGTATACAGAATCTTTTTAAATATATTCATCTTTCCCTTTAAGGTAGAACAAATGACTAAAAGATATCCGCATCAACCTCATACCGGAAATATCACCTTTTGATCTAGGCAACAAATTAATCTTCGGTGAGCGGAAACAAATTGCATGTGCTTACTACATTAGTTCAGAGCTCTCATTTCCATTATAAAATTAAAGACTTGTTGAAAGCTCGTGACACCAATAACTTTCACCGCTTGCTGAAGGTGAGGGAAGATTACACCACGATTATCCTGTTGAACAAACTCTCCGTCCTCTTTAACCCCCTCTTAATGGATGCCTTGTAAGAGGGGGTAAGGGCTTCATTACCATAAGCGTCAAGAAAGGAGAGATCTTGTGTGCGGAAGAAAATGACCCCTTGGAGCAACTGCTTAGTAGAAAAAGCAAATTCTGCAGAAATAAAGGGCAGAAAATAATGGAAGAAATTCCACTTCATATGTATTTTTTTTAACAAGAAAATAAAAACAAAGTTCACAAGTTTGCATTTCTTGAACTATGAAGCGAGTAAATCCAGTTACCTTAAAGTAATAGAAATTAATGCACAATTGTTGCTATCCTATATATGGTTGGTTGGTGTTTAGTGGCGCAAGGTACAAAAAGGACATGCTGCGCCAAACACAAGGTGAAATCCGAAATAAACATAAATCAGTAATTTAAGTCATCCATCAAAACGATGATATTAGACGTTTTAAAACCATGAAGACATCGTAAAAAATGTGATAAAAGTAGCCGTGTCATAAACGAAAGAAACAGTTAAATATGGTAAAATAACAGATATGAAAAGGTAAAAGGCTGTGATTCAAGGTCAGGAAAGAAGATAAAACGCACTAGTGTTAATGTCAGAACCTCTAGATGGGGTTCCCCATCTAGATTGCAGTCAAATATTACAAAAAGATATAAAGGAAGGAAAAGTTATTAAACCAATGGGTAAAAACCTGTACATTTCAAGAAACGAAAAATAGCAGGGCGAGGTGTTTCACCTAGATCTTTTAAGGTGACGAAATTTGAACCAAAGTATTTAGAGTAAAAATTGGTAAGTCCTGTACAGTCAGTTAAAATATGCAGAATGGTAAGGTCACAGTTGCAGGGAAAGCAGATGGGGCATTTTCCCCCTACAGCAAATGTTTGAGTGACCCTAGTGTCCTATTCTCAAACACGTGACTATATCCTATATATGTATGTAAGTTATACGTGATATTAACTACTTGATTACACCTCTTATGTGCAGCCTTTCAAACTATGGTAGTCAACTATACACTTCGTTGACACTAAAACTGCCGACAATTAAGATGCAAGATAGCGAAAACAACTATTTCTGGATGTAAAATTACTACAAGCAAGGAATACAATGCGATAAAGGTAGTCACGACTAGGAAAAAACCCATTAACTGACCTAACTTATTACGAAATATTTGCATTTGGTGAAAAATAAATGCCATAACTTCCCCAAAGCAAAGTGGAGACATAACACAAAACTGCTGCATGTGATCTATAAAGTCATTTCTTTGGATTAACATTTATGAATATGCATCCACATGTTCAATAAAAAAACCGGTAAAAACCGAGTAGAAGGAAATGGAATGTTTTAGGAAATGTAAAATGCATTAGATAATTTACATTCTTATAATTTAAAAAAGCTAATTCATGGATGCTTATTTTCATTCTAAAAAATACATACAATTTTACAACACAATTGCGTCTTTGAGCAAGACATTTACGAAATTAAAAGTTATAAAATTTATTGGGATGATACCGAAATTTCAAACCATTGTTATATTGAAGAATGACTATTAGCAGGTACAATTTTACTTTCATTCCGTGATTAACATTAAGATTTTGCATAATTAAATATTATGAAATATTAGGCATTTTATTCAATATAAATTGGTACTCTTAAAACTTGCAACTCGTTAAATCTTCAATATCTTAGTAAACTATCGTTAAAAATTCAAATTTCAGAATGCATTATTTAAATACGTCAAAGAGAAATTTTTTTACAATACTAGAAACTCAATTCTTTGATGACAAGATAAAAGCTGCAGAAAGAAAATGTTTTTCCGAGGACAAAAGTCGTGCCATGATTTCAGGAAATCCATTCTGTGCCCGATTATATAATGATACCAACCTCTTACGTTTTGTTTGTATGCAAATCTTCACTATTTCATAATCTTAATACATCTTCACGCATTTCAGGCAGCTGTTTTTCCAGTTACTTGAGCATGAGGCATTGAGAATCCCATTCACTGCCTTCAGTTATTCCGTAAATTTGATTATGCATACCGCATTTTGAAAAGAGATTTCTTCCACGATTTTATGCACCGTTACTGTAGATATAGTGTGAAATTAATGCAGATGGTAGTAAGTTGAGTAATTATTTAACTATGGTAAAATATATAAAGCAAATCATGCTTGAGGAATGTCAGACAAGCGCAAAAAATTTGCATTGTATTTCACCTCTCTTCTACGACTTTGGTTGCAGTCTAATAACTAATCAAACATTCCAGTATCTGATAAGGAAATCCTCTCATCCGTAGTGAATATTTTGTCGAGATTCGTGAAGATAAATTTACTAAATCAAATAAATCTCATTTCAAACAAACGAAATTGAACCCTATCAACTCTGAAAAGATGTTCAGTATGTACATCTGCGTCGCCGACAGGAATGCAACTTGTGCTTCATTAGTATTTTTGTCAGCTTTTGCAAAAAAGACTCACTTTAGATTAACCAAAATAACATCAACGATTTGGGACCTCCGGGCTATTATTTCGATAGGAACAATTAAAAAAATAAAAAGCTGGCAAATTTTGAAATTTGACAAGTTACGCAAAATCTCTACAGTATAAATCATAACCTGGTGCATTTTCAACAAAAATAACTTATTTTTGGGTCACAAATGAGTTGTCGTAACAGTTCTTCCCCAGTCCGACAAGTTATTTTATAGCGATGCTGAATTGCAAAGTTCAAGTAAGGTAATCAACAAATAAACATTGTTGCAAACGTTGACTAAGCCAGTAATTAAGTCTTTCAATGTACCCCAGGGATTTTTCTTTTCATCATTAATAGCCGGATGGATAACCGAGTAGCCAGGGCGATGTTACCAGGTATTAGTTTGGTGTCGAGTCCCGCTGTAGGGAGGGGTGTCAGCAGCCATTTGCAATCAGCTTAAACACTCCAGCCGCGGGTGACTGCGAAATAGTGTGCTACTTATTCTATTTCGGCGGGCCAAGCTATCACGTCGCACTGAATTTTTAGATTATCTGAACAGCAGGAAACATTTCGCAGTCAAATGAATTTTATTTGAATTCAGGGAGACGTAATTTCACCAATTATGCTTCTAGGAAATATTACTTCTAAGAAAGGCGTAATACTCTAAAAAAAATTCTGCGATTAAGAATATTTCTTAAGTTGTTTTCTGTGGTTATACGCTGTGTTTGCATTTCCTGCAAGTTAATTTAAAAATATCCTGTTTCGTTTTTTAATGACATTAAGAATCCTTACGATAAACCTATACAAAATAAATTTTACCTCACGATATTGTACAGAAAAATGAAAATTGCCTGTGGCTGGAGGCGTAAACCGTAGTTCCCGGTCTAATTCGCATTCGTGTAGCGAAAGATGACCGTAGCTCTCTGAACCAAACATGCACTTCAAGATGCTAAGCATTTTTCCCTTTGCCACCAATATCATGAACAAAAATTGGGTATGCATCTGAATGTATTTAACATAAACATTGGGTAGTTTTCAATTTAAATGGATGAGAACTGAAACTGCTCTAGTTAAGCTTCTGAACACACGTTTCATACGTAACATACTATGAATTTCAGTAAATCTATAACAATAATTAAAGATGTTTTTTTAAGCAAACGGTTGCGTGCACATTTTATAATTTCGGTCGATAACTAGAAAAAAAGTTCTTTGATCTATATCAACAGTTTAATTGAAAAGAAAACGCTAAGACAGTTGAATAAAATCGACTAACTCCTGATAGCGTTCTTTAACATGTGTAAAATAAGGGTTTTTCCCATCAGACCACATTTGTAGTTTTACAAGACTGACAGCTTTATATATCTACCAGTAACAATTCTTAAAATCTGAAGAAACAATAGAAAAAAAATGCATAGTATAATGTAATGGATGGTTGCGGTGGGGGGGGGGGAGGGGGGGGGCTATGGACATTAATTTTATAGGTAATCTATATATTTAAGTTGCTAAGCCGACTTTTTGGGCAGTCCGTGAGAGAAAACTACTGCATGAATTTAATTCATTTTAGTCTTAAACGAAAGATTGTAATCTGTAGATTTGTCAAATTTGGTTTTTGTGACCGTAATTTCTCTTAGAGATAATTTACAATTAAAAATTGATTTCTGCGCATGCTCAGTGACGTGTTTTAATGATAAACACGTTTATTCCGAGAAGTCTTTCTAGATCTCTCTGCCTTTTTATTTTTATGATAAATATGTTTATGAAATACAAGATTAAACCTCATGGAAATTGCTTGTTTCGTGCTGTTTAATTAGCGACAATTTACAATTTAAAAAATTGCTTTCTGCCCATGCTCAGTAACATTTAAATCTGGCTTTAGATACTCCAAGAAGCACACGTCGGGCCCGACCTGGCAATAGCCCCACTGGAAGGCTTTAGATACTCACTAAGCACGGGGCCGCTTAACATTAATTAATAACACATTAATTTGTTTCTGTGCATTATGATTTTCAACATTTGACAATGATGTGTTGAGTATAATTTGTGTATTAGTACATTTACTATCAAGCCGTCATGTTTTGACGGGTATTAACTAGTTTTATTCTAATTTCTAACAACTAACTAGTTTATTCTAAATAGTTCTTACGGCCCAAAGTAGTCCGCTAAGTCACACTTCAGTATGTTTACCTCGTGTATAAATAATTATGAACGTATGCTAATAACAAAAGAATTGTTTCCAACGTTTCAGTCTTAACTAGCCTGGTTGAAAAATACCACTTGATCTCGTATCTTTGCATGCTAAGATCTAATACAGATAGTAAAACCACTTTCACACATTTTGCATGAGAAAGTAAACTTTCTAATTTTAGGTGTTGGTTTCTTATTTTTGAAATATTACGACTTTCGAAAGATAGCAATTACCGACATATATATATACCACTCGGCACGTTTCCCCATTGAAAAGACAATGGAGAATTAACTTATATTTCCCATTCAGACATTATCTTGTTATTTCTTATCTATTTAGCGCAGGTTTGGACGCCCTAATTCACCTCATTATTGGGGCTCAATTAAACACTATACGTTTTAAATATTGTGCAGCCTCCTTTTTTTTGCAAGTTGCTCCAAATATGAACCGTTCTTGCTAATGAATTTTCAAAGTCAATACGGGACACACCCGTCACATTATGGAAACTCCCATTTTATTTTTTAAGCTTTCTCGAGGACAAGGTGATGTTGAACTAGATATCAAATCAAGAGTTGTTATCTAGAAATTTATCTGTAGCTTACTGATTTTTCCGACACTTAATTTTTTTTCATATCAAAGTGGGAAAAATATTGAAACATTTTATAAAATTTGGAAAATGTTTTTTATCAAACGGTTTCAAAAGTTTCCTTAAGTTCCAGTATCATTTCATAGCTAAAAATTTATCTTCAAAATACAGAAAATAAGCAACTAGATTTTGTAGAATTTATGGTTTAATGAAATTAGCATCTATTACAAGAAGAGATTGTGTTTATGGTACAGAGTCAAGTTGTTTTGTAGTGGTTCGTAATATAAGTCAAAACTCCCATTTCCAGACCTTACAACATGCTATAGAGCTCTCGGAATCAATGTGAATTACACATTACCTTATTTGATGTTTTACCCCAAACTGTGGAATCCACGGTTCGGTAGTCACGCGTAGTATATCTAAGAATACCTTGGTATGAGTTTTTCCATGTCTTGTCTTTAAAAAGGATATGAAAAAATATCGAGATATCTAGAAATTTTGCATATATTTTCTCAGTTTTCATTATAACGTTTACAGAATTTTTGAGTTCAAAGAATGAATGTATATTTCTCCCAAAGCAGAAAATATGCTGCTTTTAATCTATTAAAACTTTTAAAAACACACAATTTTTATAATTACGCCAAGACAAGTTTTGAAGAGTTTTGTATACACAAGGGGAAAATTTATGTTAATTGAGCTATTTGTTTAGCTGATAATTTCAAAACTAGACTTGTTTTGAATTTAAATTTTCTAACAAAAATGTAAATTTTTGAATTTTTTTTAACTACAATCATAATTATACGAAAGAACATTTCAGCGAAAAATCCTCATGAAATGCATGTTATAAAAATTGTCCCGCAACCCCTTAAAGTAACTTTACAATGGTAATGACAATCATTTTGTACACGAGTTTGGCGATGCCAACTTATTGTACATATGGGCCAATAAGATTAAGCCGACAGCTTTCCAAAAGGTTCAATGAACAAAACTTTTATGCTTAAAATTATTAGCATTTTATCCATTACCTCTGAGTTACGTGTGCAAACAGCATATAAAATTGATTTTCTCTTAATATATTGACAGAGTCCACTCTGAAATGCTTTAGTACATACTTTACGGAAATCCCCAAACAAAGAAATTCACGATACTAGAAAGCAACACAATTTACTATGAATTTACAAAAGAGGTTTGAGAGTTACTGAAAAGCATTTGTATTTTAGATAAAGGATTTAGATAAAGGATTTAATGTAGGAGCAATTCACCCAGGAACAAAAAATATTTCGTTAAGAGACTTTTCAAAATCCTAAATTGATTTTTTGTCTTCTTTTCTTAAATGCAATGGTATCTTCCAATTTTAAGTCTAACATCTTGCATATGGTGCTATATATTATATAATATGTCGTTTATTTCAAACAGCCTTGTTGTGAAGGATCCACAATTGGAAAATTTCGATTCCTTCCAACAGTATCGCCATTTTTCCCGTCAACACATTTATGGGTCATAAAACGGCCATATTGGAAAATGGGGGCCTGGTCTGCACCGAGTTCCGAGAAACATCGCACCACAAAATTCTTTAGGAAGGGAGGAAGAGAATTCCACGAAGACTCAAGGGACATCCAATTTTCACGGAAATAAAAATACCACGTGAGTCAATCGTGGGGATTATCATCCTGCCCCCGAATAAAGTGCACGTTACGGCAATAAATTTACGGGGCGAGACCAGCCTGGGGAGGGGCCAATACGAATAGGGGGAAAATGAACCCCAAGTTTTGGAGAATCGACGACAAGAGTTGAGGCAGAGGGTCGGCGATTCGGTTTTGCGAGCTGTGGCAAAAACCTCTTACTGCTGCTCAATGACCAGGAGAGGAGTAATGCGCCCCCGATAAAGCCCCGTCGAGATGTTCATTTTCAACCGCCCGCGACGTGTCTGCTGCCTCCACCGATGGATGTGCCCCCTCATCATCGTGCTATTCCTTGCTGCCTCCTCAACTGTCCCCATGTTGGTCATTTCTCACCTTTCAAACAGTGCTAGGAAAGGAACTGGTGTTTTATCAACTTTGATAAATTGAACTTAGTTTCGCTCGACCCGTAATGGTTCTTCCACAGGAAGCGGATACAACATGGCCATTTTTATACATATAGCTAAGAATTTATTTATACTACGTAAACTAATCTTTGTATAATATTGTAAAATAAATGTTCCTTTTTTATTTATATAAAAGTACCGTTACCATTGGAGTTAGTCTCCCAATTTCAGCAACATAACGCAACGGGGTATCTCTGGTACCCCTCATAACAAGCCTAAACTTTTTTTAAATTGCAAAAGCACTTGATGGTACATCATTGGCTCCCATGCATCAAAGATGCATGAGATTGGAGCATTTGAACAAAAATAGAACAGAGGAACAATACAAAAACAATAACTTAGAACAATAATTGCATCAAAACTGCAAATGTGAAATACATTAACATGAAAGGAAATCAGTCGCTGGATGTCAGTTGCATCAACTCCCTAGCCCGCCAATATCGACTGTATAAGTTTTCTTCGTTCAATGAAGAACTTAGTAAATTATCTTTGTCCATCTCAAAGTTCTGGTTGCACAAAGTGCACAAAGGACTGCTATATATACCAATACTGTATAGATGTTTAGCAAGGCAGTCATGTCCAGTCTCCAGGCGAAAGGCCGCTACTGAAATGGATCTTGGGGAGTCTAGGATTTTATTGATTGAGTCCCTCCATCTCTTATTCTTGATTTCTTCTAATTAACTGATAGTTTTTCCTCACATTTTTTATAATTATTTTAATTGATGAAAGTGGTACTTCGCCATTACCAGCCTAAACATCAAAACTTTAAAAGAATTCGTCCTTTTGAGAGGGATAAGAGAAAGGGTCTGTAACAAAATTTGCACTGCAAGTAATCAGAGCTGCTATGAGGAGTTGAGCTGCAAGTTATATGAAGAATTATAGTCAGCAACGAAAATGTTGCGATATAAAGTGTATTTCGGTTACTCTGAAAGGCGCTTAAATGACGACAGAAGAAACATTGAATTTTCTCTTTCATATTCCGAATATAATCAAGGTTTCTATTAATGTAGATAAGATACCGAAAGAAATTGGATGAAAAATGCAGATTCTGCTAGTTTGAGTACCGAATTTTCTTCAACGCAATGCATATTGTTATGAATTAAAGATTAAAAGATTGAATCTTTAATTCATATGAATTATTGATTCATATTGAATCATTATGTAAAAAATTGAATATGAATTAAAAGAAAATTGGCAAGTCTTGGGGAGGAGGAGAGAAAAGTTATTGCTATTTTAATGCTTCCCATCTTCAAGTTAAAATCTTTACCATTTTGTTTAGAGTAAATTTCTCGACAGCATTAATGTGTCACACCAAGAAAAATGTCCCACTTCGGGAAATGTCATCTTTTTTTAGATCCCACTTAGATCAAATGGCAGAACGAAAAACTAATGACACACACGTCTTATAATTTTAACGGTAAGTTAACCGTGAAATTAAGTGTAGCGAAAAAAATATCGCTACACTTATGATCTTTTAAAGGGGAATTCTTATGTTATCATAAAAATATAAGTTATCTAAAATTTTAAACAACATGCTTTAATTCAGGATTTTAAGAAAATATTCTCATTGTTTCATAAAAAAATTAAGCTAAAACTGTATAAACCTTAATTTTCTATAACTTTAAACCTAATCCTGTTGCTGTATACACATTTCGATCTAATTGGAGGCGTGAAATCAAACTTTTATGACCCATTTTAAATCTCCTATGCTATTTTGTGCGGATAAATTCCCTATTACACAACCATACTAAAATAAGTGAATTGTGTCGTAAACCAATAACATTGTTCTTAAGTTTATCGAAATACATTCCAATGAATCAATAAAACAAAATTGTTTCACAAGACTGGAATGGCTCACTTTTTAAATCTTTTAAGTCTGCACCCATTTGAAAATACAAACCTGATTTTAACGGGTTTGACAGACGCACTGTTGAAACGTTAGATCAAGGAAAACGTCTCATGATCAATATAACAAAAATAGTTATGGACAGCTGAAAAAGTTTTAAGCAAAAATTAGTTTCAGCATTAGACTGGAACAAGGCTGAATTTGTCCTGAATAAATTTTCAATTATAGCATATCCATGAAGTTCTTGTTTAAATGAGAGACTGATTTTTATAAAATTCTTAAAGCTTGTTTTCGAAATTTCAAGACAGAATGTATATATTCTGTCTTGTATATGTATCGTAATGTGTCAAATATTAGGTCAAATGTTAGTTATATTAAATGTAAACTATTCGTAATAAATCAATCCAGAGAATATCAAATCATTCAAATTAAAATGCATGTTAGAAATGATTCTTGGCCGTTTTATTCATGATGCTTGGAAAATAACCAATATACTGTTGTTTCTACATTATCATTATAGAATACGAATTTTCATATACAAAATATGCTATTCAAAACTGTATCAAACTATATAGAAAAAAGCAATTTTTGGCTTACAGAAATTTTTAAATATTCGATATTTAAGGCTTCATGATTGTTAGTCATAATATATTAAGACTTTTCCATAAAAGACATGCCTATAATTTAAAATGTATTTTAAATGTAAAGTTAAATCAAAAATTGTTATTTTAACACTATCTAAAAAAATAAATGTCTATAGCATCAAGTGTTTATAGATTGAAATAGTGAATACTATCAGTTTTAAAATTCAATATTAAGTAATTAAAAACCGCAAATAATTAACAGTTTAATATTTTAACAAATAATAAATTACAAGTTAAAGAAATTTTTATTTTAATTACTCTTCCTAAAGTTGAAATAAAAATTCATGAACAGATTTTAAAATGAAAATTGAAAGGAAGTCTGCTCTCTAAATTGTAATTTAAATAACAGCAGTAAAGAAATTTGGAAAATATAGCTAATGATATTGGTAGACATTAAATCTATATTTACTCAAACTTAACAGATCGAATACAAAGAGTTATTAAACTTTCTTTTCGCGCTTTTATTTATTCTTTACCCAGATACAATTACATACAAGTTATTACATTTATTAAAACGCTAGCCATTAATTCTGAACGTATCAGTTTATAATTGCAGATAGGTAATACTAAGTGAAGAAAGGCGTAATAAACCGATGGATTCTCCGACATTCAATCAACGGTCGAATTTCTGCAGAAACGGGTTTAGAGAGAATCATTTTACAGAAACTTGTGTCTTCGGGCTGAGTGATGCACATTTAATCACCTCACGCTCTCAGTAACTAAGGAATAGATCAACGTTGAGCATTGTCGATTCATAACTGGTTGATATTTGAATTAATTTAACGGTTTATTATGTCATTTATATACTACCGGTGATGTTAAACAAATACCCGCGAAATGCGCCTCGAGCAGGGCTAGTTTGACGTAAACTCATACATCTGACATCTTCAACATCTGTAACTCAATCCTATATTTTGTGATCTCAAAAACAGGACCGATAGTTTACATTAGAAACCGGTTTAATAAATCTCACTTTACAGACGTGATCAGGATTATGTATTTCAAGCTTAAAGATGGCAATAGTAGAGCAAGACGTGTTCCAGATCACCAAACTGGCCAGCTTCTCAGACAAGCATGATTTTTGCGCGTAATTCAAAAGTTTGAGTTAAAAGATCAGTTTAAAATAATTGCTGGTAATTTTCCCAAACGAATTGATAGTGGACATTATGATTTTATGTTCTCTGTTTGCTCTTTTTCAGCATAAATGCATATTTTGCATTAACGGGGATATAGCGAGAAAAATAGAAATTTAAGGGGGTCCGAGACACATTTTAAAATTTTTTTTATTTATTGAGTTAAAACTCTGAATTTTTTTTGAGAGGTTAACCATATAATTTGTAAACAAAATCGATTCATAAAACTTCTCAAAAAGTTTAAAAAATTTAAAATTTTTAATAAAAGTGGGGTAATTTAAAGTCGTTATAACTTGAAATATTTGTCGAATTTCAAAATTTTTTCATTAAATAGAAATATAAGTTTTGATTCACCATTTTTTAAAATGGTAATTTTTTAAAAATTAAATTTTGAGGAAAAATTACAAAAAGAATTATGTAACTTATTAAAAAATCATATTTTCAAAAGTAAATTTTTTTCAAATTTGCTGAATCAAAATTAAAGCAAAATAGTTGAAAAAAGACATGTTACAAGTTTCAACTATCTTTAACGGTTCTTGACTTATAACAATTTAAAAACGAGAAATGGGGGAAAAAAACCCATCATGCAGAAAAACGCACTTACGGGTTTGAACTACGATTGGCTACCATTAGAATGTTGCGAAAAAAAATCTCTTGTTCTAATTAAGGTAGAAACATTTAAACGTCATTTTAAGCGTAAAAGAACAGAAATTTTTGGATGCAATAAAATTTTTCGAAAATTCGAACAATTTTGTGTCCTGGACCCCCTTAAGTTGCATCACCCCCGTTAAAGATTCATTAGGAACTGAAACACTTTTGTTCATACTAGAACTACTAAGTCAATATGAGAGAGTAACATTGACATTTTTTTAGCTTTATTAAGAGAAATCCTTATCTTTATGGTTTTGAGTACCACGTCTTTGGCATCCCCTTGGACCATGCGCCTGAATTGCACCCTGGAACCTTTATTTAAAATAGTCAACTCGACACTGCACAGTCTAATTCACACGCCCTATGAAGACTCTGCAATCAACTCTCAAATCAACGGATTCTTTCAATTAAATGAAAAAGATTTTTAAAACTCAGAAGTAAAGAAAATGTAACCTCAATCTTTCAAATTCTTCACTTTTTGAAGCCTACATTGTTAAAATCGATGCTGAACCGAAGATGATTAGGCTAAATTTACACCTGTCATTACAGAGTGATTCTTAAATTAGGCAGAACTAATTACCAGCACCCAAAATGGCAGCTTAAGTGCAAGTTTCTAAAACCATTTAAAATTAGTGTTTTCAAAGTTTTCCCAATTTGTAGGTGAACATTTAACACGTAATATAGCAATACTTTGATTCTTTACTATTCCATCAAGTTGTAATCTTTTAAGGTTGGCTGGTTCGGCGTGTTACGGTCGCCTTGAGCAACACGAGTTTAACAGTGATCTTTAAAGAACACAATAAGTTATTTAAAGATAAAAATAACCTCTGATAGACCAAGAATTGTTAAAAAATGTTTTGATTCTAACGATTTCTTTATCATGAATTAATTTTCAGCAATTAATGGCTCAAATATAACTCTTGGGTAAAAATTATCACTTAATGATAAATTAGCAGGCAGTATGTAATTCGAGTGTAGTCACGATTTGGAAGTTAGCAAAAGCTATAAATTAAAAATTTACACTATAAAAATATAGCTGCGAAATAAAAATTATCCGTGGACGAATTGCGTTGGATTTAAAAAGGTATTTTTTCAGGAAAAGCTACTTTCGATGTAGCTGTCGCAAAATATTGATGGTACTTCAGTATGCCTTTTCCGTGAAACAAAGCGCCATAATTTCGGAAATAGGAGAAACTTTGCTTTACGAGAGTGATAATGACAGATTTGGGGAAATTATCTTTGAACTGATGAAGAATTGGATAGTGTCCTATAAGGGCGAGGTATCAGGGGTGAGGTATCAGGATATCCTAGTGAAAGAGTTCGTAAAGTAAACTTAAAAATGTTAACGAACCGAAGCTGGTTCATTCAGTTAACAGAATTCCCGACACTTTTCGGAAACATTCTTTATGTTTGAATACAGCTGCAAATTTGAAAGCACATAGTCACGTCCAAACAGTTTCATGTGGAGGAAGTAATATCAGTGATGGTAGATACGAGATACGACCATCTGAAACAAAAATTTCCCGATTGCCCTTAACCGGATAAATTTATGAATGCCACCATCTTGGGAACGTAACGATCCAATCTTTCAATAGAGTTGTTTCGTTACTGAACCGAGTAACTTCAGGCGAGTTTTCGAACGGTCGGTATGCAAATCGAATGATATTACGAATGGCCAGTTCGGAAAACCGAGTTGCTCGAGTAAAATGTTCAATTCTACTAACGCATCCATTAAGTGACTCCGACAATGATATAGTAGCAAATTTCGAAAGCGCACGTGACTTAACAAGCAGTGAATAGGAACCTTAACCATTATTAGGGGAAGGAATCTGGAACAAAAGAACGTCCGAGATGTACCTGTAACTGAAATATCTGGAATAAATTTATGCTCGCTTAGTGACCTAGTGATAATCCTAAGCTATTATTAGTTTTGAAAGAAATACGAAATGAAATTTTTGGGAATAAGGAGTCATTGAAAGGAACGATACACATAGCAAGATACAGAAAAATGTCGCCCAGTGGCTATGTGGTTAAGGCATCATGCTGCCATGCCGGGGGAGTGGGTTCAATTCCCTCATAAGACTTTGTATTCTGGGGAACCGGTCAGTCTTCTGCCTGCAAAAGGAGGTTTAGAAACGGGGGCTGCAACCCATCGTCCATCGCCGGTGTCATCGTTTGTTGATAAAATTCTTCTGTGATTATGCGATGTGTGTTTCTATTTCCTTGTATTTATATGTACACCGGACTGGTGTGTAATGCCGTCAGCCCCCAGGGACATAAAAAAGATACAGAAAAATAATCTGCAAAGAAAAAAAATAGAGCAAGAGGTAGTTTTGTATAGTGAGAGGTAGTTAATGTGCCTCCGACGTGAAATTACGTCATTTCAAATTCTATATATGGTTGCCGTTGACGTTAATTTAAGTCATTTTGTAAACTTTTTGGGCTTGCCGTTAAGTTATATTTACCGTCTTTGAGCATATTGCTTCGTAAAAAAATCAGGCAACGGGTGAAAGGAAATTTAAATAACTTAATTATATCGAATTTTTAAAAAACAGTTAATGTCTTACGTAGTTAGTCAAAGAATAAGATGACAGAAGACTATGGCAACTAGTTTCCGATATTATTTTTACTGGCTGTAAATGTTAGAAAAGAAAACACGTAAGAATGTTTTAAAGACAAAATATCAGATCCAAGGGAGAATCTCTTCTAATTAAATCGGCAGTCAAAGAGTAAAAGAGGAGCTTAGACAGAAATTGCCTATTGTTACGAGAAAATTTTATATTTTATTCTTCCACTTGAGAAATAAGCTGAAGGAGATGGTAAATAGATAGTGAAATGCAAGATAGCAACTTTCTGCGTATTCAAAGTTTACGTAAATTTTGTTCTGCTAAATATGCACGATACTGTTTAATATAAAAGTTCCCGGAACTGGAGATAAATTTTCCAAGAAACCCCTCGAGTAAAACTTCCAAAGCTCAAGATTTATAAACTTAGCCTGTGAACCAGCGTCAGAGAACTGAAAATATATCGTTTTAACCTTGTTTGCTTTTATCACGTGATACTTTAAGATCTCTTTCAGTGGAATAAAAACTCATAATTTAAGCATAAAAAATTTCAAAAGAAACCACACAAGTTTTTATGAATCGGTTTACGACGACTCTTTCTTCTATTCCACTTCACAACCGTAACGGCCCAGGGCGTTTCAAGTATGCAGGGAAAGCTACCTACATATGACCTCACAAGAGAAACTGAAGATCTTAAGATGTTTCAACATCAGAGGACATTACTCGGGGAATACTAAAATCCCATTTTCAACTATTCTATACTCGTAATTATGCGGGATAAACGATTCGTCGTAAACATTTTTTTTAAAATTGACAAAATGAGAGTTATTGTTCGAGTTTTGCGTCTAATGAGGGACGAAACCTATTTTGTTTACTTAGTATGCAGAGGCAGAGACCCGTACTCTATGAAATGACAATTGGAGCGATTCATTGTGCAGGCGTATACACAACTGAATTCAAATAGCAATTGAAAATAAAAGAATGAATTAATGAGGAAAAATTAGGAATTTATACATGTATTTGACCACTATCACTTTTCGTTCGTTTTGCGGCAGACTTGGGAAATTGTGAATATTTAGAGTAACTATTTGGTGTTCAAATAATCCCATTTAATTTTATGTTAGCAAATGATGCTCTAGATCAGGGGTTCCAACCTTTAAGCTTCCTTGGGCCACATTGAAAAAAAAGAATTGTTTGGGGCCGCACAAAAATATTCTTAACATTAAAAATAGCTAATGAGTAAAAAAGTATAATATAGTTAACATATTTCATTATAAATTTCATTTATAATTATAAAGATAACTATAGGAGTTATAAAATTAATGTGATATTTGGTATTGAATGAGAAACTAATGCATCAATTACTGGGTCAATTGAAGTGGGGACTAAAAAACATTTAGTCGTTGAGGCGGGCTATTGACATTTTATTTTCACTTTGAGCTCTTTCTGGGCCGCACTAATACTTGCTTTGGGCCGCATGCGCCCCGCTGGTTGGGCACCCCTGCTCTAGATGATCCAAGAGGGAAATGTTTCAGAAAAAACTATACACAGTCAATTCGCAATTAAAAAAATTAGACGCGTTTCAACATAGGAGGTTCCTTAAAACCTGGTCATATGCGATAATGTGCAATCACAAATGTATTAAAAACTCTTGGTTATTAAAAACACTTGTTTCTTACGACATTTTGCTTGTTAATTACTAGAAACTTATCTAATGTTGTGAAAGAATTTATGCATTACTTCCAAATTAACAGCTACAAAAGTAGTTTGAATTTAAAAACATTTGATTAACTGTCACTATAGAACTATATTAAATAGTAAACTCATTTGAATGAAAGAAAAAAACCCTGCAACACTAGACTTAATTATCTTACTCTTGTAGATATGCTAATTAAAATCATTAAAGGTTTATGTGACCAACCACTAATTTAGACTAGAGACGCCTAAAATTAAAATCTCCGACATGCAAGAACATATGTAGCAAGAGAAGTTTTATTAATCACTGCAAATGTAAAATACAAGCATAAATTAATTCGCTTCCCAGTAACTGAATGTAATCTACACAGCTTTCTAAAAGAATTAAACTTTCTAACGATATCAGAAAACAGGAGGATTGAAGACTAAGTTGATCATAAAACAGTTAAGCATTAAAATACACAATTTTGGAAAGAATAACCAAAGATTCGAGTAACCACTTTAAGTTTCTTGATGGATTCAAATTTTAACCATAATCACCAAACTGAATCCAATTTACTTGAGAGATTGGCAACACTCCCATGCATGAAGCCTTTTATTCCTCATGTGCACAAAATTTATTGGACATAACATGTTATAGAAAAAGAATGTTCAGTATTTGTTACTTAAGGAATGATTAAAAATGTTCATGGCATTGTTAACATGTTCACTGTCCATGAGTTGCGTCTCTAAGGAGCATTCACCTCAGGTTAAATTTTGAAACGTTACCCGACCGAGCATTTTAACCTAGGATATTAGTCATGGGTACCTTGAAAATTTCTCAATTCTCATTCAATTTTTAAATTAAAAAACACGCTATGCAAAAAGTATAATTTTTATAAAGAATTGGCAAAATCCAAAGTTTAAGCTTGGTAAATAAAGGATTTTAAGCATGATCTACATGTTTTTATTTCTAATAACTTTCATTACTTGTAAGTAAAGACTTTCATATAAATTTGATCCTCACCTAAAACACGTTGTACATTGTTTATCTTTACTTTTATGTTTACAAATAATCCGTGATTTTGGCGTTTCACGTTGTTTCAGATTTAAAGAACCATTTCAGTAAAAAAGCTAGACTAAAGTAATGATGCAGAAAAAAAAACTAAATTCCGACTAATGGTTTAATTTTTAGGGAAAACGGATTTTAAGCTATGTTTCTCAGCTAGACTAATCAACCATCATAGCAATGCATTAACTCTTTTCACATCATTTCCGTCAATGTCGAATCGTAAGCAAAGGTAAATTACGTTTCCTCTCTGCCTTTGTTGGGGGAGAATTTGAGAGATTGCGGAAATAGTAAATGAAAGGATTAAGATTTTATCTAACCTCAAAACTATGTTTCTCACACATTTGGCAACTACGTCTTTGTGATATACAAAAATGGATTAAAGTTACTTTGCATAAATACTTTATAAAGTGCTGATGTCATAGCAAAAATTTCTGCTAATTATTTCTAATTCAAATAAATAAAAGAAATTATCATTTCTGTTACTTTCAATTTAAATATTCTCATTTTCTGAGGATTTTATTTAATGTGTGAAAAAGTTAAATCTGAAAGCTATGTCATGTTTTAACAAAATATTATGAGAAGTCTAATGAGAAACGCCATTTCCTTAAAACTTAATTTTTAATGTGGTGGAAATGACAGGTGAAATGCTTAAAACTAATGAAAAACTACAGTTATAGAAATCTTGATTTATTGGCTATTAAACGTAATTTGATTTTGAGTTTTGATATGAATGACTGGCGAACTAACGAGTATATAAATATTTTTACTATTTTCATTAATTGTAAAGAATCTTGCAGCCTTGGCCAAACAGATAGGAAAGCCTTATCAAGAGAAAATGCGAGAAAGCTTTAGAAAAACCATGCATCAGTAAAAATAAATAAATTAAGTCAAGTTCACTCGTTCATATTTAAGTTGATCTCAGTAAACGATTACGTTAATTGACAGAGTAATGATTAAAATTTGAGAAAAGTTGCATTTGATGGGACCTATGTAAAATGAAAATACATAGAATTTGAATTTTTCAGATGTTTAATACAAAGTTTACTAATAGTCACTGCTAACAGAAATTAAGGCAAAAAATTGCCCAGAAAAAGGGCTTAATCATCTTTACTGCCAAGTGAGACTTCAAGTGCCTGAAAGTTTTAGCATTTCCCAAATGTGACTAAAAAAAATACATTTAGAGAAAGTAAGAGTTTGTATGTAGTTGTAGAAACTTTGTTTTGGTGGAGTTCGCAACTCTACTTACAGAATGCAGTTAGTGGTCTGTTCAAGGTGTTAGTTTTAAATGAGTATGCTCGAGCCTATTTAAATATTGTGTCCTTTCTAAACAAAAGCTCGCTTTTAAGATAAATATAAAATGCACACGTCAACCTTCATTTTACGCTATCGTGGTGAATATGTAGTGAAAAAAATCGATCATTTTACATTTTTTATGTTGCTATGACCTGTTAACTTTTCCCAATAATGAAACGATTAAAGGGCATTCGAAAACTCAGAAAAACCAATCGTTCATTTGATAATTTAGAGTGCGTAATATTAATATGAAGAAACTTAATTGCGAAGTATTGGTGAGACTTCAGCAAAGAAACGAGAAGTAACGGAAAATATTCAAGGTCTGTCCAGAAAGATGTAGACCAACCCGTATTTTGCATATTACATTTTCCTTGTTACCTTTTACTTCCTATTTGCTAATAGTTTCACGATTCAAGGCTGAATATTTGATGAGGTTTAGACGCGTGATAATGCAAAAGTCCGTTTTACAAAATATAGGTGGAGATTTTAGATGAATTAAATCACTTTCGAAATGCTGAAATGTTATATTCTTAAATCAATGAACTTATGAACTCATTTTATATTCTTAACATCGTTTTTTTATCCTTTATTCCACTTATAATAACCGAAATTAACTAGAGTTAAAAGCTTAAGGTATTAAAAATTTAAAAAATATATAGGTGTTATTAAAAATTGAATAAAAATGGCATCAAATGTCAAAATTGCCTTTGAAAATATTTGTTTCGTAGGAGTTCAGAACAATAAAAAGATGCCGTGCGTGTATTAAAGCAATTTTAACTGTTGTGCAATTCATTTTCTATTTCACACACGAATGTTAGATAAACTGAAGCAACTTTGGTGCCACATACAAAAAGATCTGTAGTCACTTTATGTGCTCTGAATTCATTCTGCTCCGAGTCATTCATCACTTTTCATGAAGAAAGGGGAACAAATGAAACAGTAATCAATGCCTAATTTCATTTCAATGTGTTCCTTCACCTCCTTCAGGAGTGTTCAACTTTTATTCATAATCAGTCTGCACCTTAACATACAATGATTCTTAAGATGATCAATCTATTAGTTAATCTATTCGTATGCTTTTGTGTAACATAGTCAAGGTGCTATTAGACTTAAAGGTTATTTTTTTTTAATTCGAGGCACGGTAGCTTATTCAAAATACATATAGTAATCAAGTTTTAATGCACAAGCTACTGGTGACGTCAGTAAGTCCAATTTCACCATTTGTTTTTAATTTTAACCTTTAACCTCAATCATCGACTATTTTTACAAGAAGGATTTTGGGTCATGAACAGAGGTTCAGGAATTAAGTGGCGTTATATGTCGCTGAAATCAAGTGTTTAAATGGTGGTTTGTGTGTTACTCAACAACTGGCCGATTTCACCCACCAATGGATTAACGTAATTTAACGTAATGCAATGAGGTTGAGACTAATCTATAAACAGGTGCATATTTAAAGATAGTATATCGTAGTAAATAAACTGCCATTATTTTTAACTTAATTTCCCGAAATCTTTAAGACGAAAAAAAATGGTGTATCTTTAATCCAACTATAATAACCAGGTAATAAACTAAGTGCAAGAATGGAATAAAAGAAACTCGCTCTAGTAAGCCACCTACAAATTTTCGTAAAAAATACGTCCGAGTTCGACTTATTTCTCAAAAATGACAAACTAATGAGCGATACAGGAATAGAGTAAATTGTAATAGTATTTAGTATATAAATCCTCGAGTGGGCCATGAAAAAACGTTTAAAGGTAATAGCACAAGATGGAATAATACGCAAACACCCATTTGAACTCCGACCGCAAATAAGGTAATGGATACATATCTGTCAATTAATGCGTCGCCCTACTTCTCTTAAACATTCAATAAATTGCTAAACGGTAAAAGTGGATGCCCTTTTTAATTGGGATTAATTTGTGCATGTATGAGAACATATGCGGACAATTTACATGTACTTTATTTCCGTGAGAAAATACCGGCTTGGGAAGAGTTCTCATGGCATTCTTAATTTTGCTTTTGGATATACATATTTTAATTATCTAACTGAATTATTCAATCATTTCAGAAAAAAAATAATCCTTAATTTAAGACGTGTAAATTAAGATAACCTTCTGATCTCAAAGATTTGAAATCAAATGCTTACCTTTGCGTTGAAAAGGAAAGATCCAATTATTACAGTTCAAGTAAGCTATGCGAGACAAAATAGAAGTATACAATCACAGATCTAACGAACTCTCCTGCTTCGTAACCTTCATTACCTCATCGCAGATATAACATACGGACTTGTGAAAACGATGACCTAACCGGGGAAGTTTGGTTGGGGAAAGGTAATACTAACAGGACACATAATCCCTTCAAAATTTAGAGTCTTTTATATATCACTACAATATTATCCACAATTGACGCTATATTATTTCAAATTATTCATAAAGTACTATTTTGTATCTATAATTAGTACAAGTAGGTTGTAAGTTAAGAATCGAAGAAACAGAGCTTCAATGAAATTCGTTCAGAAATGAATAATTTTGACAGTTTACGAAGAATCTTAAATGCTCAATGCGCAATACGAGTATAATCTACTCTTTTAGTCTTCAATACAGTGGAGTGCCAATAGTTGCGGGGCGAAGCACATGAAGATCGAGAATGTAAAATATCCCAACACTAGCTTATCAAGCTTGCATTTCCACCAGTTTATACCTAGACTCATGCACCCTAAGCCAGGTACTCTGATAGCTGCTTTTCTGACAGTTTACTTAATAACCCTGATAGGATCTTTCAACATGTATGTTTCAAATGTCAAGTTCTTAAAAAAAAAAAAAAAAAAGACTATTTTAGTTAGAAACACTTAGGATACCGCTATTTTGACAGTCCGAGAAAGAGGGAAGAGCCTTTAAACACATTCTCC
Organism: Dolomedes plantarius; assembly: GCA_907164885.2. Lineage (NCBI taxonomy): Eukaryota > Metazoa > Arthropoda > Arachnida > Araneae > Dolomedidae > Dolomedes > Dolomedes plantarius. The sequence goes on from OU015500.1 coordinate 60,457,412, forward strand.
TATTGATTTAAAGTTCTGATACTCTGGTAGGCACAGATTTCTGTAGTTTACACAGAGGCATAAACTGGAGATTTGACAATGTTTACTGGAATCAAACATGCACCTGTCAAAACGAACACAACAATCGGAAAACACGTTTTAATCTAGTAAATACAAGGAGCGTTACTGTTTGACGGTCATGCATATAAATCTGAAATACTCTTTGAAGCTACTTTCACCGTATTCGTGTTTAAGTACAAGAAAATACATGCTTTCAAGATCGAAAGGCTAGGAATACATTCGAGTAAGGCAATTTCTTTTGGTTTGAAAATTCAATTTGATAGTTTATTATCTTTTGTATAAATAAGTAACCGTGAGAAACTTTGTGGTCAGAAATTTATATTTATTTTATAGAATGAGAAATTCGAATAAAAGCAACAAAAATGTAGTTATTTAAGCAAATAAAGTGTAATGTTTGTGCTTTCACTTTAAACATTTGATACAAACGAAGCTGAATGTTTGAGGTAAAAGCAAGACTTCAGTGCCATACAGAAATATTTATCAAGAAAACATCCGTAATTATATAACTCAAATAAATATGCATCAAAAGTAAAACTCATTTTAAATAGCTATATTGTAAATATAAGTATTTTTAGTCCGGAAATCACAGCTATTACACTATTTGAATAAACAAAGCTTAAAATAATAAATCGAAAACCAATTAATCCTTCCGTCACACGAGCAACTTAATTCACTGTCTAGGAATAAATCATTAAGCTGTTCAAAGGGCATAAAAAGTGAATTTCGCTGCCTCAAATTGGAAGTTTTATGACCCGCGTGCTTAAAAATTAATCAATGTGACAAAATACTGGATTTGTGTCCGAATTAGCCGCGATTTTGCTACGCACAATTTCCACAAAGAAAACTCATGATTTATTCATTTTATAGCCTTCTCATGAAACAAATGGCGTGCAAACTATTTCGGCATTATATTTGGTAATTTGTATATTCCCGTCAAACTTTCGCCTTCGCAAATCAAAAGCGACACAAGAAGTTGAACGCTCGCCTTGTACAAGTTTTCGGAAAGCAGAACACGTTCACTCTACCACTCGTTTATTAAATAAAATAAAAGGAAAAACCAAACAAACTTGGCAGCGCAAATGTGATACGGGAAGTGTCGCAACGTTGCCAACATGTTCTCGTAGGCATTACCGACCCAATCCATTTTATATCTATTTTCGATAAAAAGGAAGTAGGCTGCAAAAAAATTTGTAAGATCAATGTTACAGAAAATTGGGAGACTGCTGACCTGTTTGTTAGAGGCATTATTTAAGGCAGAAATCGCGAGATTGTCTATTTTGATATCATTCGAAACAAATGTTACCATTTCGAGCTTTCCAGTGTGTGCTGTTAAAGCAAGAATTACAAATCGGAGCTTACGTTTTCACCTTATTCTCCGCGCTGCGAGTATAGTAACTTTGATTTCACACATAGATAAAAAATGAACAAATATGCATTGTTTACGATAGAACAGAATGTAAACATATTACAAAAACAACTCAATATTATTTTACTCATAAATTAGAGTTTGTTATCGTAAAGTCATGAACTTTAAAAATACTCATATTTCAAAAATAGCTGAAGATTCGACTTGATTTATTGTATACGAAAAGTTTTACTACCAGCGGGCGCGGGCCTAGAAATCAAGCAATCATACTTCCAAAAAGTTTTACAGAATATTATGGACTCTGGTCAGTATTCATAATGGTTTTGTTTTTTTGCAATTGCAATGAAAACTTTAATAAAATTGTGAAGGCGCTAATTTAGAATAAATACACTTCAATAATAAAAAAATATACAGAAATATACTACACATTTAAAAAAATATATAGTGAACATAAATATACAGTATACTGTTCAAGTATATAGTATTTCAAGTATAAAGAGCACGATATAGTTTAGATTCATTAAATCTGACACTCAAAATAAGGCATGCATCAAATTTCACCATTCCCTAGACGTTTTTATAGCCCGTTCTGTGTATTTGAGAAATAATTTTATGAACTAATTTAATTATTCGGGCAAAGGAATTGAACCTTAAAAAGGCATTTTCAAAAGCTATAAGGCTCAGTATTAGATTGTGAACACATCTTTATATGATTTTTCGAGCTAAGCGCGCAAGTTATTTTATACATGAAATTTTTTTTTTCCTCCGGGTTATAAATAATTTCAAAATTATCACAGAAAACTTAAAATAGAATTTCAACTTCAAACTTTGGGAGTGACAGAATGAACTCAAATTTTATAAGAATTAACAATGAAATTTACTTGAAGAGGTTTTTTTTTTTTTTTTACCGACAGAGACATTTGGTGGGTTTTATCCAGAAGAGCTTGAGGTATTTTATGATATGGTAAAAAGGTGCAAAGATAGAAGAAAGTATTTAAATTTAAATGTGTATTAATAAATTATATGTTTAAAGTGTAAAGGATAGTTTCCACTTCATTGATTAATGGGATTTTCAATTCTTACTGTCCTCTGTTTCACCTTTTAGTTCATGCCTCTTTCTGAACTGTAATATCTGGTCTATGTAAATCTTAAACTGAAATTTAATAGGAGTTTGAATAAGTGCAAGGCTGGTGTCTTTTGTTAAATGTGGACAACTTTGCCATTCATTAATTGAGAAAAAAATTCTGATTATTGGGCATTGTTTCCTATAAGTTTGTCGATTTGTAAAATTAAGTGATCGAAGTTGTAAATTTGAGGGGTTTTTCTCCTTCCAATCACAAACGGAAAAGAATTAGAGATGAGGGATTAGAGACGACATTAATATTTGATTTCAGATATTTAGTACAAATCAAATATTTAATAGAGTTTTCTGTAAATATTTATTTGTTGTTAAGAAAGGAATATCGGTGCATTGTTGATAAAATAATTTGTAGTTTGCTACATTCGACTTCGTTTGCTTAAGTCCCCCGTGGACCTAACGAAAATTTAAGTTCTCTATACTCTCAAGAGTAGGGCACCCCTGAGGATCTTTGGCTGTCATGAGGTTCTAGGAAATATCTCTGATGAATCAAATAATTTCCTTAGAATTTTGAATAACTGAATTATGTTTGTTCTGGCATGACTGGAAGACATGAGATATTAATAAAAAATGTTTAAAAGTTTTCAAGTGCAAAAAATTGAAAATTGTTTGTGAGGAAAAAAAATAAGACTTACCGAAAGCTAAAAGAAGGTACTGCAAAGTCCTGTATGAAGAATGAAATTGTACCATGGTTGAGATAAAGATGAAGAAAAACTTTAGCAAAGAAAAAAGTCGACAATAGTAAAATTAACTGTGCAAAGCGCGGCAGGCAGGTAAATCAATGTAGACTTAACATCACATGTCCCGGCACTCTATATCACAACATCTTCAGCAACATCGTATGTCGCACATCCCACTCGCCAGTAATCCTTTCGCATGATGAGGTTTCTATGGTGGACGACATATATACCGGAGGCGAACACATGGGCTCATGCGCAATGCTCAGACGCCAGTGTAGGCCGTTACCGCTTCTGTTTGCAGCTAGGTAGGAAAAGAGAAGAAACACGAAGTTTCAGTTCACTTAACGGTGTCGTGGGTACGTCAGTGACCAGCAGGTGGCGCTAAAGGAAAGGGAAAGGTTTAATGATTGTAGAAAGTCGAGACGTAATTCCCGTTTTGTTTAATTGCGGTTTGAAGAGGGAAACACGAGAAGTTTCGAAAGGTGGAAGAACGAACGATAGGCGTTTCATTTGAAGGGAGTTTTAGGATAAATAGAGGTTACAAGAAGAGCATTAGCGCACTTATACAGGATGAAAACGATTAAATTAAGCTCGTAGATGGGTAAAATATAGCATTCTTTTATCCTTGTATTTTTATCGCCAGCTGAACGACAAAAGAAATAACAAGGATGAGTCTGTTTATTTACACTCGATATAAAAAGAGGAAACTACAGAAACTGTATACTTTCAATGTTATGTCTTCAGTCATACTCATTAAATGCAGGAAACAAGTGTGTCGAAACATTCGAGTTTGTAGTTAACTTTTGAAGAGAGTCAAAATAAAAATATATGTATGTAAATATTTACTTTGAATAGAAATTACACTATGACAAAGGCTTGAAATATTCTAACAGTCGTTAAAAAAGCAGAGATAAATGAAAAGTATTAGAGAATGTAATATACAATTACGTTTAATATAAAAAAATATTTACCTGCAGGGTAAATGGATACAGGTTTATATGACAGACATAAGAAACCTGTGTTATTTAAAACATTAGAATGGACCCATTGCCTTTTTCCACCAGGCATGACGTTTCTTCTTAGTGGACCGTGGTTGTGGGAAATTTTCAGATTAACCAATCTAGCATTTCAGAATTTTCTGACAATCTCTGAAAAACACTGTAACTCCTCCTTTCCCAATGGGTCGGTTGTAAGCAAAACTTAGTAAAAAGTATAGAATGAAAAGTACAATTGTAAAAAGTATAATTTTGTTAATTTTTAAATTAATGAAAAAATTATTTAGCTCTTTTAGATAATATCTGTCGCATCTCGTTGTAAGAACCTACAACAATGTACTACAAATGGAAATTTTTATTTCATTTTTCTTGAATTTTATTTACACAATCTCTTACGGTGAAGCATATGAATATAGGGAAGGAAAGGTTTTATATCGGGCAATTTTTTTGAAGATTCATGGAAAAATAACTTAATCTGGTTAACACCAATGAAAAAGGGAATAATAGTCAATCACGCTTGCTTTTAGTTCTTATAAAAATCAACTTTTTTTGTTTTTTGTGGATTCGGTCCTATTAAAATTTTGAGGTTATACCTTAGAGGGGCATGGATGACTATTTATTAAAAGTATCTTTTTATTGAATGAAGTTAAATTTTAAAAATTTGTGTAAAAACAAATATCAATATATCACTTTTCCTTTTTACGAATTTCGAAGCATTTCCAGAGAAAAGTTTTGCCTTCCGAATATAAGTTTTGAAATAATTATTAATTTACGGTATCCCTTTTATTATTTTCTGCTTGGGATTTTTATTATCTGATCTTTTCTTTGTTTCTCTCATTTTGGGAATTATATGAAGCTCTGCTACGAATCTCTGCTTTTTATCCTCGTATGATGGTGCCTTCGGCGCGTAGGCGCTTCGAAGTGAAAATGTTTAGACATTCTTTGTCTATTTTCTGTTTCCTTAACCACTGGACAAATCTAAAATGCGACAAGAGTATTTTGATTCTTTTCATGATTGTCTTTCACGAAATGCATTTTATTCTACCGTTTCGTTTTCAGTTTTGAGTGATTTTTTTTCTGTTAAATAATCAAACTATCAAAATAAAGTACTTTTCTATCATATGCGGAACAAACATTCAAGGGATGTCGGGACTGTATATTTAATTCTCTTTTATATTCACTGGCTATTTTATTATCTTATTAAATGTATCTTTATATAAAGACTAGCTGAATACCCGTGCTTTGCTACGGAGTACATTCAAATTAAATACAACGGTCAATGTATACAGTTAATGCCACAAAAATATAGTTTTAAAAAATCGTAGCGGATATTTTTATAAACAAAATAATGTAGAAGAAAATATTCAAATTAAATCTAATAGAACATACTAAAGAATATAGTACAGTTAATATAGTATATTTTGAGGAACATTTCTTTTAATGTATTTTAATATGTTTTTGAATAATATCCAATCGTCTGCCACATTAGCAAGAAAATTTTTTTTGTCTATTTCGTTGTTATGCACATGATGCAAAATTAGTTTAAAGTATCACAAAAAGAAAAGAAACCACGTGATCAGCATTTAATAAATTAAATTCTAAAATGTAATATTTAAAAGTTCACCAAAAATCAGAAAATGGAGGTAAAGATTCGAAAAAGATTTCATTTTAAAGGAATTTTTATGATCTTTCTCGTGATATAAATTTTTATAACCCTCAGATTATTATTTTAAATTCAAACTTAAAAAATGTTAAAAAACAGCTTAAAAATTTAATTTAAAAATATCTATGAAGAATTTTTCAAAAATCTTTCTTAGTGCACCCCTACAGTATAAGAAGAATCGCCATGAAAAATTTCAGCCCTTTATGTCCAGCTGTTTGGTCTGTGCGTTATATGTCAGTCAGTCCGTTACGGAACCGTTTTATATATATAGATAATTCAGCACAAGAAATGCTTGAAAAACTTGAAATTTCATTTAAAGAACTTTAAATTCAAAATTTAATGTCCGTTTTGTTTTTAATATGGTTGCCAAACTAATTGTTCTGATCTCATAATTTTTTTCCTTTTGTGCAAAGAATGGTATATAAGTGGTTTGATATGGGGATTTATACAAATTTTATTTATAGAAGCTTTAATGACATGAAAGGAAAAAAGTTTTTTCAGGGTACAATTTCTTTCAGGGAGAATAGTTTTTAAATTTTCTTTCGAATTTTCCTATCAGAAATCCGGAAGGCAGTTAAAGGAAAATTGAACCAAGATGCGCTGCATAATATTTTATACAGATACAATAGAAGGAATTGAAGGTATATACTTACAAAGCGAGCAAACTATGAAATATTTTCATCCCAAGATAAATACATTCAAAGCACCCATGTTAAGCAAGATATACCATGGAAACAAAAATGCGGTATTTTTTTGAGAATTTTCTGGTACGCATTTCCCTGGAAATTTCCTTGTTAAATGAAGAACTTATTTGAATAGTGGTTCAACTCCAATTTCAAAAAATGGAGTTAGCCTCACTTTCATGGTCATACAAGTCATTTCTATCTTAATTTTAAACTGGTACAACTCCAGCTTATTTCTGCTGCTAACAGAGGCCATTACAAATCAGACTTCATCAGTCATTTCTCAGTACTCATTAGACTTTAAAGCTCTGTACTTCAAAATGAACAAGAATTGAGTTGGACCACTATTCAAATAAGGCCTTCAAATATCCGTCGTTGTAGCCTAACATGTGAACGGATCGAATCCCGACAAGCGGCATTAAATACCTCCGTGTCTAGGCCGGATATGGGTACGTTAAATCCGTAAACCGGAATGTCCATCTATGATGTCAAAGAGGATGGGAGAGGGTACGATCCCCCTCCCAGATGTCGCCCCTGGTGGTGCTCTGTCAAAATTGAGGTGGCACCTCGCTAAATAAGACTCCCACCTTTGTGGTGCCATTATAAATCGCAGCCTGAGCCCGCTAGCCTGTATGGACCTAGTCTGGTATACTTCTGCCCAAGGGACATTAGACACAACGGCAACAACTTAGAACAGAAAGTGTTCAGAGAGGCATTGTGATGCGGTGGCTTAGTTTAAAGGTACGATAACAAAGGGAAAAAATCCCAAATGGTAGTCCGTTCTGGTTCCGCGTCTATCTGTGTTCTAAATAATCAGCTCCTCTGAGACCCTGCCAATAAAATGGTTATGATTAGCCGAATGGTGAATCATCACCAAATTATAAAAGAAGCTGGGAGTTTTCAAGTTAAGTGTTTGAAATTATGTACTTTTTCGAAATATCGTGAAGTTGCTTTAGCAACTGATGAAAATGCGACGCAATTCTCCACGGGAGATATGACCTAGTCACAGTCAGGTGGTGCAGTTCATTACCAATTGCAAAACTTCCCGTTGAACTTTTAATCTTCAAGTTAACTGTCTAAAAACAAAGAAATAGTTTAAAATGGTTCGTAGGTTATGTTGTGATATTTTGTGCTCGTGCTAATATCGTCGGAGTAGTATTGTTGGTAGTATACTAACTCGAGGTTTTTCAAACGTGGGTTCGAAATGCGAGGTCAAAAGATCATTACAACGTCATTTGATAATATCGCCGTGCCCTTCGATTGGTTTTCTTTAATGGAATAGGCCTTATTTCACCTTATTATCCGATGCTCATGTTATCTTCGGCTTAAAAATTAATATTAATATTAATGTTATCTCTAATATTAGAATTAATGTTGACGATAAGGATAAAAAATATAATAATATCAGTCGAAGATAATTTATAACAATTATCGTACGATAATAGTTATATTCTAATTTTACAAAGATGAAAAAAGCGAGGTTGAAATTATAAAAAAGTCTCCTTGTTTTGAGATCTTTTCTTCATTAAAAAAAATCCGCATTTTGCCGAACACTAGAACTTAGTCTCCAGTTTCCTTAATGAACTCTCAAATCGGACATAGGTGATATTTTTTCAATACCTTTTTCCCATATTAATGTATTCTGACAGATATAATTATCAAAGTTAATAGTAAAAAGGCTTGAATTCTCGTTGCCTGTTAACTACTACTTTGATATTTCAAGTCACGCTACCACATTTACCAATGAAACGAACACCTTTTTAATACTAGTCTAAAGAGAAGTCTATCTTGTTAAAGGAAATATTAAGATAAGCAAGGGGATAACCACACCCCGTTCCACACGCAATCATTAGTCTCAACTGCCCATCTGGGTTACAACTTCACGGCTTTTAACAATGTACCCACAAAAGCCTCGTTTCTTAAATATACGTAATTCAATTGCTGGACTGAAAACGTATATGAAATAATTATTTCTAAAAGCCATATAGTTCAGAGAAATATATTCACTAGATGAGTTAAAATAGTGAATTCATGAGTATTTTCGTGTTATTTAAATCTTGTTTGTTTATAAATTTACTAGTCCCTTTTGTGTTATATTACCGTCTACACCTTTTTCGAGTTAACTTTGTATTCCTAAAGTTCAGTGGCCTAGTTTCATTCTTTGCTTCTATTTCCAGAAAAAAGAAGCTGCAAAAATTTCACCTTTAAACCTAACCTATTTAAATGCTGCTTTTTTGAATGGCATTAACACGTCAAAAACTACAAAATGAAAAGACATGTCCTTTCCCCAGCCTCATTGTTCATATATCGCAATTAAATCTCATAAACATTTAAAAAAAATTTAACATTATTGGTGTTAGGATAAAAAATAAGAAGAAATACATAAGATGACTCTGAAATTTCAAAATTAGAATATCTTGCAGCCAACGTTTAGCAAATGCAATATTAAATATGTGTTTGTTTAACATCAGATTTTCTAATACTAGTTATAAATACGAATACATGGAAATAATAAAATAATAAAATAATAAAATAATAAAAAAAATAATAATAAAATTAATAATAATGATAAAATAATAAAACAAAGCATGCAAACGACATAAAGAGTAGCTGAATTTAAAAAAAGGCTTTAAGGTGAACTGGAATAAAAAAATCAACTTTTTAGATAAAGAAATTTAGTATATTAAAACTTACGTATGTCTGAGCTATAACTTTTTGAAAACAAATAACTCTTCGTTACCTTATTGGCCATTGGTGCACCATTGTGATCATATTAGTAATTTAATAAAACTTTAAATCGTATTTTAAGGGAGATAATAAAGTTAAAGTATTTAAATATGATGGTATGTCCATTTATACCATCGTTAAACTGTACATAAAGAAATATATTATCGATCTGTTATCTGCGGTTTGGGATCATATTGCATATTGCAGTTTATTATGGTTTATTGCTGAAGGACTTAAGCGAATAGCGTCATGCCACACTGCATATCTACGACAGAAGCCTTTTAAAATGATAATTTAATTCATCTACTAACCTAATTAAACCTCATTATAACTGTTGATTAAAATAAAAGAATACAACCCTGAAGCACCAGTAATATAAATACACAATATACATCCTTCTGTAATTCTTGTTTGAAGGATATTTTGCTATGGTCATGTGTAATAATTTTAATGAATTTAGAAAACACGTGAGAGGAGAATTTCCTTCCGTAGGTTTATGCTGTTTCCTAGCGTCACTGGGTAAGAATAATAAAAGTGTCTGTGCATTTAATTTCAGGTTATTATACATATAGCTCTTCATTCAAGGTTCTTTATACCTGATAAGAGGACAGATGACAAAATATAGTTCTCGCTATGCCTTAATGTTTTATGCAAATGTAAAAGTTCTCAAGCTTTCAATCTTTTAGTTCTTCCTATAGGACGTTAAAGCACCGAGCTACAGTAATCTTAATTTCCAGGAGAGAAATCATTACTTTGTTAAATTTCTTCTATGATTACTCCTCTTTCCAATATATCTCCAAGATTCTCCTCTTTCTTCCAAGATACCATGATATTGGGGCAAATAATCGAAAGACAAGGAAGAGGATCCAAAGTTTCCCCTTAGGCAGATGTCATTGGGGTGTACTTAATTTTGTTCAGAGAGTATTTTCGTTACAGTTAAATCTTCGCTTGTAGTAAACAAACAAAATGTATAATTATATAAATAAACGAAAGGAAAATAAAATATATCGGGGTCCATTAAACATATTTTTAAAATGTATATATTTCAAAATTTAAAAAGTAACTAATATATATATATTTAAACATTAAAGATAAATTAAACCTCAATTACAAGCTTCCTAATGCTCCCTACGCTGTTTTTCCTTTACATTACCCCACCCCTATAAAAGAGCTATTTTGAATGAAAGAGTTTAAATTAGCAAAAACAAGTGACTCAGCACTACTATATTTAAACAAAGTTTTTATGTGAAATAATTAATATATATTACCCTCCATGTATCAAATTATACACAATTTGAAATTTACCCCATTTACTCTTCTTTTGCTCATTGAAACTTTTGAGCCTATATTTTAACTCTTTTACTTTAGCGACCGATCCCCTAACGGTACTTTTCTACCCAGTGACGTCATGAACTTTCGTCCAATCCGAGACGAGATCATCAGGTTTCGGTGTTCAAGACAGCGGGTGCTAACGGGTTTCGCTTTTGCTCGCCTGGTGGGTTTTCGTTTCTCTTTACAGAGCTCAGTTTCTCGCCGGAGCGGTTGAAAAACACACAATAAAAAGAGCGCGTCATTTTGAAGAAAGTAAAGTTTCTGTTATTTTTGCTCTCGTATCTCGCACTAGATTCTCGCACTGGATCTTTGTCGCGGGTCGTTTCCAGTTTACCCTCTCTCATTCAGCCGCGCCTTCGGCTGGGTGATGACAGAATAAATGGATATTGAATACTCTCCCTTAACGCACGGCATTCCCGTGAATTTAAGACAAATTTTTCGAAGTTATATAGTAAATATCCATATACAGATTTTAACATGTCTAATAAGTGATTAAAATTTTGCTCAAATTAATACACCAAAATAATACGAAATTATTTAGAAACTAGATAGTACCCGTCAAAACTTGACGGTAAAATACAAATCGTTATAACAGTACTATTAAAAGTAATATTAAAAATACAATAATAAACAGAATTTAAAAACATTATCATCGTAATAGAATGCTTTGCGAAAAATCACATGAAAGCCACATGTGAGCACATGAAAGCCACGTGTGTTGGCAATTTTGAAATATTCAATTAAACACTTTTAAAAATTTAAGAAAAATTTTTCGGTTATGTTATGTATTCGCTTTGAAAAACACGCTACCGTACAGACAGTTTTGAACATATCACTACGCATGCGTCGAGTTTGCAACTTTCCGAAAATACTAAATTTGACATTATTGCAATATCTGGTTAAAATATATATTATATGGTTAAAATATAAATATATATATATATATATATATATATATATATATATATATATATATATATATATATATATATATATATATATATATATATATATATATATATATATATAAATATATATATATATATTAAAAATATGATATAGTGAAAAACTGTTTTCTGTGAAAAAGATTATCTGATTCGATTTTTCTTAAATTAACGACGATGAATGAATCACGGTGAATAAATGACTCACTCGTGTTTACATTTTCAAGTTTCGAGTATATAAAATGAATACTTGTTATTAATTTAATTGAAACACTGTGATAACGCGAAAGGTGGCGGAAAAGAGATTATTCTCTAATGAATATGGAAATCACAACGAAAATACGTTACAATGAAAGGATATTTTATGCTGAGAACAGTTTTAAACGGTGGCGAGCTGTTTTGAAACTGTCATAACGGTTTTTTACAGCCGTCTAAAAATCGAAATAAAGTTGATTTGTGTCGATATTACGTTGTTTCTAATAAATTATTTGGGTTTAGATAGCAAATAATCTTTTTGAACTTTAACTTGTTAAGCTTACTTTTAACTTGTTAAGGTTAACTCATAAAACAAAATGGATGCCATAGGCTGATATATTTATGAAGAAATCGCTCCGGAAGCGTTCATGACAGATACATACAACTATCAGGGAGATTTTGGAAAATCAAGACGCTTTACGGGAAGCATAAAATAATATAAAAGAAATGATACATTAATCTAAACCAACTTGAATGTTAGGGATACTAGTATGTCTATGGGTCTGGTGATTTGAATTATAAGTCCATAATGCAATGCTTTACAGAAAAAGATGTACGATGCTAAAATGTGCTTGTGCTGTATATTGCATTTGCACATTAGGTTTTCATCAAGAAGCAATATTTTAAAATTCATATTTTCAACTGCATTTATCTTTAAAAGGACAAAAAAGAAAATGCCTTATAAATAGGGATACGAAATTTTCGTATTTACGAAATAGATTCGAATAAATGCGAAATTTGTCGATATGAGCGAATAAACGCGAAAATTATTTCTTTTCGGCAAAAAGTCGGTAATAAATGGCTTTTTAAGCGAAATTAGGTAATAATAGTAATAATTTATTAACATAGTTGCTTAACTAAGACCATCCGAAGTCTATAACTGAGAAATCTCACTCTCCGAATTTCTCCCGGACATTTTGTACGTACCGGAGTCGGACTTAATAATCTAACTGTTAAAATCCACCATCAAGTTTTGTGGAGCAATTTAGTAGATTTAAGAATGTCTCTTGAGCGCCAAAGTCAAAGGTATTTCAGCTACTTACAGTAGTCAAACAAGAGACTCCTGTTGGTGTTATACAGATTTTAATTCCAGCGAAATGCTGCTACCTTAACTTTGCAAAGGCAGCTATACAAAGCTTCTATACTTCCATTAACAGAGTAGATACTGACATATTTTAGTATGTACAACATAGTAATTAATGACATAAAGCAAAGACTTAAGTAACATAATGTAGAGACTACTACAAGGCTAGCTTTTAACTAAGAATTTTGATACTTACCCATCCATATAGTAAAATTGTAATTTCTTTTAATACACGTGGAATTTTTTAATATATATTTTTTTGCGATTAAATGCGAAATTTTGTATATTGAATTTTTTTGTTGCGAAATTTTGATCTTTTTTATGCGAAATTTACGTATCCTTACTTATAAATAAAGTGGCACTAAAAGAAATGTCCCGTGTCTTTATAAATAATAATATTAATAATACATAAATAATAGATATAATTGAATAATTTTCAAAAATTATGCAATTTATAATTTTTGAATGTGGCATTATAAATGTATTACTATAAATAATATTATGCATTAGATAATAGAGAAATAGTTGCGACATGTTGGTTGTATTTTGGTTTACTAATTTCCGATGAAAACTGAAAAACGTTATCTACCTGTATATGTCGTTAATAGTTCTTGTTTTCAAATTAATTCATCAAAAATATACAATAAAATTTAGAGATTTATATACGGAGTTTTCAATAGTTACACTGAATAGTTATATTTTTTTGATATATAAGAATATATTTGTTTTATAAGAATTTTCAAAATTCGCCATCGTTTTTGGCTGGTATTATACTAAAGAATTCATACTGATATACCCCAAAAAATTTATAAATCTATTTTTAGCTGCAGATCTAATAATAGTTTTAAATTTTACTGGAGAATTATTCAAAAAGGGAATATATTTTAAGGAGCATTGGAGTTAGTAGGATTATTTCTATTTATATTAAGAGACTGCATATGAAATTCTGATATTTAATTGAAATTGTTAAAATTCTTCAAACCTTTGGAATCACGCGGCCGACTAATTTCAGCCAATGAAATTATTAAAACATGCTTATTTCAGAGAAGAATCTCAGTTTTTCCTATAATTGTAAATATTACATTTATTTACTGAGTGATATCAGCAAAAAAATTTTTAAGAACTCTACAGACACACAATTAATAAAGAGACAATACTACTTTTTGTATAAATAATTGCTGTGTACATAAAGAAGTAAAGAAGTATACGGGAAAAGTTAAAAAATATACCAGATAAAAATTTATAAAATACTGAGGATGCAATAATTTTTCATTCCGAACGCTTCAAGAACTTTGTCCTGGGGGCATTCTCCGATATTGCGATTTTGCTAGTTACTTGATGAAGGGAGTGATGGCTTAACCAACATTGTTTCCTATGTGGTGACAGTCCAGAAACATTCACGCCATAGCCGGGATTCGAAACCGAGTGCATTTAATGGAAGCTCGTGACATAAACATCTATACTAGGGATACTCAAATTACGGCCCAACTAACTTTATGTGCGGCTTCAGGCATTCATTATCAGGCAGGGTCATTTGTAAGCATGGTTTTGGGAATTAGTGCCTGAAAATTACAAAAATGTTCCACCTGCTGCTCGCGTTGTTTGCATCTTTGCAAATCAACCCGTTAGTATCAACCGAAAGTATATAGAAATAGTTTTACTTATTCTTACCTTGGTGACGTATTAAGAGTAGCATAGTTTGAGAGTTTTATTTTTTACATTATTATATTATGAGGTGTAGTGTACTATCTTGCTGCCCGTGTAACGCAGCAAACGTAATCATGTGGCCCGAGAGAGAAAAAATGATTGCAGGTAGTCTCTTCTAACGAAACTACTGCGGGTTATTAACATAGGATTACTTATCGTTGCTTACCTTTTTTGTATGTATATTTGTATGCATGTTTTATGTATAAATGTATCTCTCTTTCTCTTTCTCTCTCTCTCTCTCTCTCTCTCGCTATATATATATATATATATATATATATATATATATATATATATATATATACACTGAAGTGCCACTGAATTAGGGATAGCAAAGCCTATGCAAATTGTGTAGCTAAGAGCTGCGGAACATTGTGTTTTACTGAAATATTATTGTAAAATTTCATTTCTTAAATATTATATCTGCGATGAAACTCTGAAAGGAAGTCGTACCGGTCACGCCTTGGCTTACTATTGTGCGTAATTCTGGACTGATTTGTTTGATCAGCTGGTGAAATGGAGCAATCACCACCTGCAACGTTTCGATTCAAGATCCTTAAAAATTTTGAAAAAGTTTCGCAAGTCAGTGAACTGAAACGTAGATTGAAATATATGGAGTTGTCCAAGAAAACTCTAAGCGATGAACATTATTAAACAAAAACACAAATGATCAAAAGCATTTGAATAATTTATTTTATTAAATGCAAACACAAGCTGAAAATTCATATCCTCTTTGCTTGAAAAAAAAAACTTGAGCAATGTCTTTATAAAAGTTCTAAAGACTTAACCGATTTTTGATAACAATATTTCTCATATTTGTAAACAAGAATATTTTTACAACTGTTTAAAACATTTATATGCTAAAAATATTTAAAAATATATTTCGACAGAAAGAATAAATAATTCTTTATTTTTTAGCAACGTCAGTTCAATATGACTCACCGAGATTGTAGTACATTAGAAGAGAGGGCGTTTTATAGGTACACTAGTCGTAACATAAGGAACCGAAAATAAAATCTTCAAAATAAGTAAAAAATCATTGATGACAGAAAAAATCTTTGAAATTTGTTGTTTCGTAGATAATGTTTTGATTTTCTTAAGTCCAAATTAATATGATGCTAGATATTTAAGATATTAGGGCTATTTTAGTCTTTGTTAACTAGTCAATGTCAGCGGTTCGAAACTTACGAACAATGATATAATTTTAAAAAAAAATTATTTATAAAGTATTACTAATTCCAAAGGAATAGTTAAATAAGGACTATATCCATATGAACAACTATATTAGGACTATTTTCGTCTTTGTTAACTAGTCGTGGGCATTGGTTTAATACGTACAAACAATGATATAATTTAAAAAGATGAAGAATAAATTTTTCCTCATTCCAAACACAACTTTAGACTTTTTGTTTAAATGACAAAAATAGTTTTTATTAACATGAGTTCATTCTTTTTTAAGAATATTTGCAATGAAGTGGAAAACGAGATACTTGAGTTTATGCGGCTTAAAGGATTTATGCCTTTTTTGTTTCTAAACTTCTGCAAGAAGTAGTTCAAAATTACTCACTTTTTTGTCTTATAAACTAAAATTTTGAAACATTGAAAATATTTTTACAACTAAGTAATCTTACATCAATAGGAAACAAAAAATTGCGTAAAATATGCTTGAAATCTTATTTCTCTTCTTCAGACGGAATAACTTTCAGAAGTTTACTTTTGTTGTTGTGGTTTCTTATGCCCCCTATCTGGAATTTGATTCCAGACCAGGTCCATATAGGTTTCGGGCTGAAGAGTACAGCTCCGGTTTGAATAGCACCACAAGGGGTGGAGTCCGTCTTAGCTAGATGCCACCTCAATTCTTACCGAGCACCCCCAGGGGCGACATCTAGGGGGATCGTACCCTCTCCCACCCTCTCTGACCTACATTGACCTACAGACTCTGACCTACAGTTTAAATTTAGATTTGTTTATCGAATTACTATGTCCCATTTTCTTTGATAAACAAGTTAGATACAATATGAAAAATACCCTTGATCACATTCGATCAGTATTTTAAAGCTTACATTTCCCAGTAGGTGTAATTAAAAAATTTTATTTTCAGTAGCAAACTTATTCTTTTCTGACGTAATGTAAATTTAAAAGAACTATATGTAAAAAATGCCTCATATCTTACACTTAATCATCAAATTTGTAGATCCATTTGAGCTTGTACTTTTTTCTGAAATAAAATATTCGTCTAATATACACTGAAGTGCCACTGAATTAGGGATAGCAAAGCCTATGCAAATAGTGTAGCGCTTCGCATCATGTATGCGCAAGGGAGGGCGCTGTGGTAACTGCATATATAGCGCGTACTGTGGTTGTTCTGAATTAGTTGTTGAAATTGCCAGTATGGGTAAACTGCCTGATTTAGACGCTTTCGATCGCGGACAAATCGTACGTGCGCGACGCATGGGCCATTCAATTTCCGAAATCGTCAGACAGCTAGGATTTTCAAGGTCGACAGTGTCAAGTGTATACCAAGAATACATGGATGGTGGAAAAAAAAACTAGCGATCGGGCAAACTGCAAAGGACAATTAGCCTTGACAGTGCGTGGTAAGAGACGGCTCAGGCGTATTGTACGTAGCCAGCGAAGCCAAACATTAGCTCAAATTACCACCCAGTTTAATGACGGTGTCAGTCGTACAGTCAGTAAACGCACTGTGCAACGCTGGCTTCACCGTATGGGTTTCGGGAGCCGTCGACCTACGAGAGTACCATTGCTCTATACTCGCCATCGGGCTGCACGTCTTGCCTGGGTAAGAGAGCACAGAGACCAGAGTGTAGAGGACTGGAAACGAGTAGCATAGAGTGATGAGTCTAGATTCCGACTACTTAATGCCGACGGGAGGCTGAGAATATGGCGTCAGGCTCATGAAGCCATGGATCCTGCATGCCTGGCTGGAACTGTACATGGGCATGGTGGCTCAATCATGGTCTGGGGTGTTTTTTTGTGGCACAGTTTGGGATGTTTGTTGCGTGTACCAACCTCCCTCAATGCAATTCGGTACGTAGAGTTGCTGGGTGATCACCTCCATCCGTTTATGCTGTTCTGTTATCCGCACGGTAATGGAGTTTTCCAGCAAGACAACTGTACCTCTCACAAGTCCCGGTTGGCTACTGGCTGGTTGGATGAGCATTCCTCTGACTTCTCTGTCATGAATTGGCCACCTAGAAGCACAGACTTAAATCCTATTGAGCATCTTTGGGATGTTTTGGAACAAGGCGTGAAAGGCCATCACACAGCACCAAAGAACCTTACTGAATTATGGATAGCTTTAGCCAATCTTTGGCAAGCCATTCCCGTGGAACGTTTCCAGAAACTTGTTGAATCTATGCCTCGTCGTGTGGCAGCCGTTATCAAGGCCAGAGGAGGCCAAAGTCGTTACTAGGTAGGTATCCCTAATTCAGTGGCACTTCAGTGTATATATATATATATATATATATATATATATATATATATATATATATACACTCACTTCCAAAAGTTAAGCACAGAGAGGAAAATGTTAATTTCCGTAAGCCAATCTGAATTAAAGAAGATGAAATTTGCTGCAAAGGTAGAAGGAAGTATGCAAATATGTTAGGTAACAGCCAATCACGGTTTCGCGTCGAGAAATATGCAAAACAGGCAGTCTTATAAGAAGCCGGCATTGTGAAGGTTTACAGGAGTTGCATGTAAGTGCTGATGAATGGTGTTTAGAACATTCGTACGATTTGTTTTTAAGCTAGACGTGTTTCTATGGCTTCCAGAAGGCGAATGGAAGATTCTGAGCGCTGTCAGGCTGTCGGACGCATTGAAAATGGATAGTCTATCACAGATGTTGCTCTTTTCTTCAGCGTTCATCATTCCGTCATTTCACGATTATGGAAACAATTCCAAACCAGCCAAACAGTTGTCCGAAGACCTGTAGCCGGTCGTCCAAGGGTTACGACCCCCTCGGAAGATCGATATATTGCTGTTGTAGCCAAGCGGAATCGAAGATCGACCGCCACACGTGTGACATCTATGGTTGCAGCGGCCATTGGTAAGACGATATCTGTCACTACTGTTCGTCGAAGGCTAGACATGAATGGTGTGTACGCCCGGGTACCACGAGTTTGTGTTCCTTTATCCGTCCAATCCAGAGGGGCGCGATTAAACTGGTGCCGCCAGCATGTGAATTGGACTGTCTCTGATTGGGGCAACGTTATGATTTCCCCTACAACCCGATGATAAGCGTGTAAGGGTCAGGAGGGAACATCACTCATTCCGCGGGGGAAGCATCATGGTCTGGGCAGGGATTTCTTTGGGATATTGCACCGACGCGAACATCTACAGGCTAGGTTGTGTGACGGCTGTACGGTATCGAGATGAAGTCCTAGACCCCGCTGTGAAACTGTACGAAGCAGCAGTTGGTCCTTCTTTTGTTTTAATGGACGATAATGCCCGTCCCATAGAACTTCCATCGTTGACGACTTTCTAGAGAGTGAGGGGATTGCGCGTATGGAGTGCCGGCTTACTCGCCGGACCTTAATCCATTTGAAAATCTTTGGGATGCCCTCGGCCGTTCTGTATGTAGACGTTTCCCACCTCCAGCCACTCTCAGAGATTTAGAAACTGCCCTACAGGAGGAATGGCGATTACTGAACTCTCCGGTGATTGATCACCTCGTAAAAAGCATGATCACACGCTGTACACTTTGTATGAAGGTGAGGGGTGCTCACATACCCTATTAATGTCGGTTTTTGTCGTTTGTTTTGCATTTAAACATCATTTTGTTAATGACGCAAATATGACGTCATCTTATAATATATGAAAATTCAATATTTTTTCTATCTCTGTATGTAATTCTTTGTTTTGTTTCATGAATAAACATAGAGCTACTTTCTTGCAGCATTTCATGTCAATCAAAGCAGTACTTGTCCATTTTTTTGCATTTTACAGCTCCGTGCTTAACTTTTGGAAGTGAGTGTATATGTATGTATGTCAAAATTTTGACGCATTTTGGTACCTTTCTGTTTAACTGTTTACTGCTAGCCCAAGCGATACACACTGGGTTTGGCATGCTGCCAAAATTATAACTTGAGACGACCGACGGTTTTAGCGTCTTAAATTCTGCTTTATGGAGGACCGTTAAGGAGGAACGTAATCCTATGTTAAAAGGCCGAGTATGGCTGATCTATAGGATGTGGCAGCAGTTGCAACTAGTAAGATCGTGAAAAAAATGTGTAATGTCTTTGGTAACAATGAAAAGAAATATTTTATTTTCTTAGGGGAAATTACCCATCCTGATGTTTTTAGCTTTCTGCGTTTTATTAGTTTTTACTATGATATTTAATTTTTTTTTACTGTGTTATATCTGTTTCATATAGTGTCTGGTTTATTGGATATCGCTCTTTATAGTCTTGCATATCACGGTTTTTATTACTGTAGTTTTTAATTGTCTTTACCTTTTTCTGATGTTCTTTGATTTTAGAAATTTTATACTTTACACTTTTATTGAATTTTATAAAATTCTCTGCAACTTTGTTTTTTATTCCTGTTTTCATGTTTGGCCCTACTTGTACACTTGTATATATTTTTACCATAGTTTTTTTTATCTAAAAATGCTACTATATATATAATATATCTTTATAATCTTGTAAATCACGGTTTTTATTACTGTTGTTTCTAATTGCCTTTAACTTTTTCTGATGTTCTTTGATTTTAGAAATTTTTACATTACCCTTTTACTGAATTTTATAGAATACTGCGCAGCTTTTTTTATGCCTGTTTTCAAGTTTGGCTCTACTTGTACACTTTTATATATTTTTACTATTGTTTTTTGGTCTAAAAAGGCTAACTAACACACACACACACACACATATATATATATATATATATATTTATTTAATTAATTATTTATTTTTGGGTTTTGACCATGTGTTTCAAGCAGCTTCTCCTGTCTGGACCTTGCGCCAGTAAACCCAAATCAACCAACCATCATTTTCTTAGATTTAAAGAAAAATGTAAATTATACATAGAAATACGCATAAGATATGTTTAGATTTCATTAGAATATGTTTAAATGATATAAAGATACTTAAAATGGTCCGAATTATTGTATTTCATTCTGAAATATATAAAAAAGTATAAGTTAAAGTAAAATAATAAAGGTAAAATAAATAAATTCTTCAAATTTAAGAATTAATTTTCCCTTATGTATTATAAAAGGCTTTATGCGTTACCAAACTCTTTATTAAACGCAGTAGTGAAGACAATTTTTGAGCCGCATAATGGAGGGCGTGCCTATGTAGAGCTAAAAAATTCAATAGATTCTGTCGACAATTATGTTGTAAATTTTCTTTAACATTTAAATTACCGGAAAATTTCACAAATTTATGACAAACCCTTGAAGACTGACAATGAAGTGGTTGAGCGTGATGGTTTAACACCATTCTCACGTTATAGTTAATGCCTGTTAAATAACATGACACTAACTCAAACAGAATCGGTGAAATAAGGCATTGTTAAGTCATACGTCTAGCAAGTGAGAGGAAAATAAAGCTCTATATTTAGCAGTATAAAGGAATTTTCAAATGCGTTATACAACACTGAAGTGCTATTAATAATTAATTGTCGAAAAATGTTTTGCAAAGAAATGGTTCAAGATTTTAATGGTACTAGAACAATATTTAACTTTGGAAGCATATATATATATATATATATATATATATATATATATATATATATATATATATATATATATATATATATATATATATATATATATATATATATGTATATATATATATATATATATATATATATACACACACACACACATATATATATATATATCAAGGCGAGAAAGGATGGAAAATGAATTATGATGTCAAAGAAATATAATGAAAAGGATGAAATTAAAAAATTTAATTATGAGAAAAGATAAATAAGACGAAATCAGTAAGAATAAAAGAAATGTGGAATAATAAGGACACATTTATAAGAAAATGTTTTTCTCTCAAGCCGCTTATTTAGATGATGCTGACAGGTCGATGTTTCTAATATTGACAAACCAGAGCCTATTGTCTGATAGGTTCAATATATATTAGACGAATATTTTATTTCAGTAAAAAGTACAAGCTCAAATGGATCTACAAATTTGATGATTAAGTGTAAGATATGAGGCAATTTTTACATATAGTTCTTTTAAATTTACATTACGTCAGAAAAGAATAAGTTTGCTACTGAAAATCAAATTTTTTAATAACACCTACTGGGAAATGTAAGCTTTAAAATACTGATCGAATGTGATCAAGGGTATTTTTCATATTGTATCTAACTTGTTTATCAAAGAAAATGGGACATAGTAATTCGATAAACAAATCTAAAAGTAAACTGTAGGTCAGAGTCTGTAGGTCAATGTAGGTCAGAGAGGGTGGGAGAGGGTACGATCCCCCTAGATGTCGATCCTGGAGGTGCTCGGTCATAAATTGAGGTGGCATCTAGCTAAGACGGACTCCGCCCCTTGTGGTGCTATTCAAACCGTAGCCGTACTCTTTAGCCCGAAACCTATATGGACCTGGTCTGGAATCAAATTCCAGATAGTGGGCATAAGAAACCACAACAACAACAAAAGTAAACTTCTGAAAATTATTCCGTCTAAAGAAAAGAAATAAGATTTCGAGCATATTTTACGCAATTTTTTGTTTCCTATTGATGTAAGATTACCTAGTTGTAAAAATATTTTCAATGTTTCAAAATTTTAGTTTATAAGACAAAACAGTGAGTAATTTTTAACTACTTCTTGCAGCAGTTTAGAAACAAAAAAGGCATAAATCCTTTAAGCCGCATAAACTCAAGTATCTCATTTTCCACTTCATTGCAAATATCCTTAAAAAAGAATGAACTCATGTTAATAAAAACTATTTTTGTCATTTAAACAAAAAGTCTAAAGTTGTGTTTGGAATGAGGAAAAATTTATTCTTCATCTTTTTCAATTATATCATTGTTTGTACGTATTAAACCAATGCCCACGACTAGTTAACAAAGACGAAAATAGTCCTAATATAGTTATTCATATGGATATAGTCCTTATAGCTATTCGTTTGGAATTAGTAATACTTTATTCATAATTTTTTTTAAAAATTATATCATTGTTTGTAAGTTTCAAACCGCTGACATTGACTAGTTAACAAAGACTAAAATAGCCCTAATATCTTAAATATCTAGCATCATATTAATTTGGAATTAAGAAAATCAAAACATTATCTACGAAACAGCAAATTTCAAAGATTTTTTCCTGTCATCAATGATTTTTTACTTATTTTGAAGATTTTATTTTCGGTTCCTTATGTTACGACTAGTATACTTATAAATCGCCCTCTCTTCTAATGTACTACAATCTCGGTGAGTCATATTGAACTGACGTTGCTAAAAAATAAAGAATTATTTATTCTTTCTGTCGAAATATATTTTTAAATATTTTTAGCATATAAATGTTTTAAACAGTTGTAAAAATATTCTTGTTTACAAATATAAGAAATATTGTTATCAAAAATCGGTTAAGTCTAGAACTTTTATAAAGACATTGCTCAAGTGATCTTTTTTTCAAGCAAAGAGAATATGAATTTTCAGCTTGTGTTTGCATTTAATAAAATAAATTATTCAAATGCTTTTGATCGTTTGTGTTTTTTGTTTAATAATGTTCAACGCTTAGAGTTTTCTTGGACAACTCCATATATTTCAATCTACGTTTCAGTTCACTGACTAGCGAAACTTTTTCAAAATTTTTAAGGATCTTGAATCGAAACGTTGCAGGTGGTGATTGCTCCATTTCACCAGCTGATCAAACAAATCAGTCCAGAATTACGCACAATAGTAAGTCAAGGCGTGACCGGTACGACTTCCTTTCAGAGTTTCATCGCAGATATAATATTTAAGAAATGAAATTTTACAATAATATTTCAGTGAAACACAATGTTCCGCAGCTCTTAGCAACATGATAACACTGTTCTCACGAAATAAAGATTACCATTGTGAGCAAAATAGACAACAAATGCGAGAGAAGTCTTCTTTTCAATTAAATTTCCATTGTCACGCCCTGCTAGATGGTGATTCATGACCTGCTCTTCAAAAAGTTGCTGGAATATCTAGGACCTGAGCTCGATTGTTGTCAGATGAAGGTTGCAAAGGAATAACTCAAAGAAGAAGAATGTCTTGCGAAAAGGGTGTGTATATACATTATCTAAGAAGACGGCGAAAATGCCGGTGACTTTTTTTACGATGAAGGTAAAAGTTGTTATGGATATTATCTGCAGCCATTGTATTCATCTAAACCACTTCATACGCTTGTTGTTGCGTTATAGATGACTCAAATAACAGAGAGTTCAATTTTGTTGTGATAAGTGATGAACAAAACAGGCTTCTACCTATTGTTTAGCGGTTGGTCATCATGATTATTCAATAATTGATTAAGATTAATGAAGAGCGTGGGATTAATTCTTTAAGTGGATTGATCCATAAAAGCGGATTCATTTGTCTAGCAAAGATCTAACACGACCTTCAAGTGTACACTTTCGTTCATTTCTCAATTGTTGAGAAACAGCAGGTATCAGGAAAACATTCTTCTTTGCTAAATAAAACAAATACTCTCATTAACATCAGAAAGAATTTCATCATTCTTAAACATAACTAAGATTTTTTATTTATCTCAAATCAATAACGTTATGTAAGAACGATCAGTCTGTACATAATAAAGAATCGAGCTACATTGTAAGAAGTCAGCTGCATAGTTATTAAAACACAGTTAATGTTGGAAATTAAACTAAATTTAATTGTTCGAATATAATACAAAACATATTAAAATTTGAAGTATATTCTAAGTTGTTAAAATTAATATTTTCATTCATACTTAATTAAATTAACGAAAGTCTCTAGATATACCTTTAAAAATGTGAAGATGATCGAATATTTTCCCTCCAAGTTAATATGAAAGAAAGTCAAGTTTTAAATTAATATTAACTGCGCGCATTTACTGAATTCCCACTTCACGACTTCTCCTATAGTATGATTGAATTGCAACATATAATAAAATTCAGTTATAAGGTACTTATTAACAGTTATAATGAAATTTTATGATTTAAATTCAATAATTATTATGACAATGTGATAAAATAACTTTATTAAAACTTCATGACTTGAACATCGATTACCGGAACGTTGTTAATACGAAAGATATTGAAAATAAACATCAATATCCAAATTACTTATCATAATTTACGCAAATATTAGACGCAAGTTTTAATATTCAGTTAAGAGTATCATCGATTAAGGTTGCCTCTGTAAAAAAGGAAATTTGATGTCGCGTATTAACATATAAATACATTCGGGTAAAATGATACAGTTTAAGTTAAGTGTTTTAAATTTTTTTTACATAGAAAAATAAAAAAAAATTTCATGAGCTCGAAATAAATTGATAAGGTGAGTTAAATTAATAAATGGCAATCTGCATAGTGATAATTTAAAAAATTTTTTATTGCAGAAACATGAGGTAACGCATTAAAACTACTCCGATTAAAAATACCCTTTTAACAGTAATGGCAGCTTGTCATTACGGTTAAATAACGAAGAAAAAAATTATTCTGGGGTTCTAGACCAGTGGTGAGCAATTTTTTTGTTTTTAAAAATTACGAAAAATCTTAACAAAAATAGAAAAATTAGCAAACTTTGATACACTATTTTAAAAATCGACGAACAGTAAATTTTGGGTTTATATTTACACCGCATAATAAGTATAAAAAAATTCTCGCTTATAGACACTGGTTTTTGACAAATCTTATGTGACTAAAACTTCATACTTAAATATTAATATGTATTTGTATTTCATTTAAATAAAAATTAACAAATTTTAAAATGAAAAAAAGGGCAGGATTTGAAAATTATTATTATATTTATAGTGAATTTTTTTAATTCAATGATTCAATAAGATATATATTTACTATAAACTATCCGCGAGCCCTCAAATTACTTTCGCGACCCTCCTGTCGGTCGCGACTCAAAGTTTGATCGCATCTATTTGATCTAAACAAAGTTGTGGAAAACGAATATATACATATATATATATATATATATATATATATATATATATATATATATATATATATATATATATATATATATATATATATGAGTTGGTGAAAGGCAAAGTGGTGTAAGTCCAAAACGTTTTACTGAAAAATCTACAAAAAATTCCACTATAAATTTAACAAATTATAATTCATAATAGTTATAATAATATTGCAAATAATAATTGTAATTCCATTGTAAATTGTAATTTGAAATTCCATAATTTGAAATTCCACATGGAGATTACATTTTTGCCCTCAAATATAAAAAGGTGAAAATGTGACTTACACCACTTTGCCTTTAATCGCCTCATATATATATATATATATATAAACACTAGTTTGGTTTGAAGAGCTACAGTCAACTTTTGCTACCCGATGGCTAATTAGACCGGAACCTATTATTTAAGCCGATTCCGAATGGTTACAAACGTCCATGCCAAGAGTAGGATTCGAACCCATAGACTATGGTACCAGATACCAGCTGTTGACACTGACACAGTTACGGCTGTATGTTCGAATGTTTAAACAGATCTTAAGATGAAAATAAAATAAAAAAGAAGAAAGAAAGAGATGGTTGTTTGGTTGTTTGGAGTTTAATGGCGCCAGAGAGGACATGCTGCTCCAAACACATGGTAAAATCCGGGAAAAACACATTATATAAGTCAGCATTTTAAAACCACAATCCATCAAAACGATGATAAAATTATAGACTTCGTAAAACCATTGATGTATAAGTATGATAAAAGTAGTGTGTCATAAACGTAAGAAGCAGTCAGATATGATAAAATAACAGTAGTATAAAGCAATAAAACACAAGTATGGTAAAAAGCAATGATTATAGATCATGAAGGAGGAAGATAAAACACAGAAGTGGTAATGTCAAAACCTCTAGATGCGTCTCCTCCTCGAGATTACAGTCAAGTATTAGAGGATGATGGAAAGGAAAGGAAAAGTTATTAAATCAAAGGGTCCTGTATACTTTTCAAGAATCTAAAAATAGGAAGGTGAGGTGTTTCACCTAAAAGATCTTTTAAGGTGAGTGAAGTACAACCAAAGTACTTTGAGTAAAAATTGGTAAGTCCCGTACAGTCAGTTAACATATGCAGAATGGTAAGCCACAGTTGCAGTGAAAACAGAGTGGGGGCATTTTCACCCTCTTTCAAATGTTTGAGTGACTCTAGTGTGACCTATTCTCAACCGCGATTATAACATCCAGTTTTCTAGGATATAACGAGGGCACGGCTTTATATTATCTAAAAGTAGGTTCCATGCTGATAGCCATTTGTCCAAAATTAAACTCCTGATAGTATGTTTGATATCAGTATAAGGGACAGGGTGATATAAAGTAATGCTTGAATTTTTTGCTGCTGTGTTTGCTAGCTCATTTCCAGTGATCCCGGCATGGGATCCAACAATATAAAACACTATATCCACGACGTTCTAAAAGATAATGAAGATTTAAAATAGTGGAGACCAAACTATTATCACTGTTATCAGACTTTAATGTCTCGAGTACGCGCAAAGAGTCTGAGTATATAATAAAATGTTTATTCCGATGACGGGCGATAAAATCAAGAGTTTTTTTTTAATGGCTAAAATTTCCTCTGATAAAACAGAGCACAGTGAGTGAAGTTTAAAATTATGAATATCCGATTTAAAAACACAGGCACAGCCAATATGATTGGTTGTCCTCGAGCCGTCCGTATAAATATCTTTATACTTAGAGAAATTGTGACGATGAGAATAGAAAAGCGGTTTATATATGGATGAATCAGTCTCAGTTTTATTAAATTTTTGAAAGGAATTAATGTATGATATAAAATTTTTCTTCCAAGGAGAAAAGTTAAATAGTGGACGTACATAGACATTTATATCTTCCAGAGGGATGGAGGAGCGCATACGAAAGCCAAAAGACGGTACGCGCAATGGCCGATTTCGATACAGGAGGTCATACTGCTTGTCAAGTAGCATGTCTTACATGATCAGGATGAGATAAGACACAAAAAAAGTAGTTCAATGAAAGTTTATGGCGAGTATGATTGATCGTTAACATACATGTTCCCCCGCACAGAAGGTGGTAATTGTTTTAAAATGTTATTGATTTTTAATGAGAAGAGAGTGACGCTGTGGACACTCCCTTGAGGAACCCCTTATTCTTGAACAAAAAAGTTGGATACGGCAGTGCCAACACGGACTTGGTAGTGTCGGGTATTTAAAAAATTCCTTATAAGAATTGGGAGATTTCCCCGAAACTCCAGTTCAAAAAGGTCTCGGAGGATGCCGTAGCGCCAGGTGCGGTCATACGCTTCGTCCATGTCAAAGAAAATGGAGACTAAATGTTTTCTTAGGAGAAAAATTCTTCTAAAATCCGATTCCAGAGCGATAATGCTGTCCGTTGTCGAAAGAAAGAGAGAAAGAAAGAAAAGAAAAATGATAACCATAAATAACGTCATTATTCCTTAACCTCACTTCCTAAAAATCCGATAAATTTCCCTGGAGACAGATTCTAGAAAAGCACCCTGCACATGGACGATTTAAGAATATGCCAGTAGACTATGATTTAAGACTATGTAAACGATTAAAAAATGTACAATTGACTAAAAAATTATACATACACACACACATGCATAGGCAATCGATTTCATCATTACATATCTCTTCCAGTTATTTGATGTCTTCAAACCTTCAGACCTTTGAATCAAAGCTTGAAATACAACATGATTTCAAGCGTTCAAACTTGTCTGATGTTAAGACCACGATAAATTTATTTTATCTGCCTTAATTTACTACTTTTGAGTTCTGTAAAGTACTGTTGGGGAATTTCAACAAAGAATTTAATGGTCTAGCTCAGTGGTGCGCAAACTCTTTTCGACAGAGACCCACTATCTTTTAGTATGAAATAGCTCGATTTAATGAAATTTCTTTGATACTAGCAAATCCTTTTTAAAAAATTAGAAATTTTTTTTTTACAAAAATTAGAAAAAAATAAGCTCATTTTGGTAAACTATTTTTTAAATCAATAACTATAGATTTTAGGTATATACCGACTTTGGACAATAACAATGAAAATGTCTCATTTACCTTCTGCACTTGTTTTGGGGCAAATGTCATTTGACTAAATCTTTATTTTTAAATATTAATGTGTACTTCAATAAGGTAAAATTTAATAAGGTAACAATTATAAAAGAGCATAATTTTAATTCTATGAACGACTTAAACAAGGAATATTATAAACTTCATCTAAAATAAAAAGTAATTAGAAGAAGAAGGGTAAGACTGGAACTCAGATAATATTTGCTTAGTATTTGGGGAAATATGTGAAACTTCAACTCTTGTATAAATTTTTCCAAGTTAAGTCTTGAATGTTGTTTGGTTTTTATAGCTAATAATTTGTAACTCCAATCTCATACAGATAGGTAGAAGGGAATGGAAGCAATGTAAGTTTAGCCTTTTTCTGATGGAGATTTTACTGTAAAACTGTTTGATAGCTTATTTAACAATACCGTATCTTATTTGTTAACATATAAAAATATAAATAAATATACGTATTAAAAATGTGCAATCATAGTAAATTTAATGCCTGTTTTTTAATTGAAAATTCAATAAGATATAAATTTACTTCAACCTTAACGTATCCTTAACCAATCCAGTGTATTTTGTGACTCCTTTGTGGGTCGCGACCCACAGTTTGCTCACTATGGGTCTAGCAAGATAACGTTTCCGAATATCCTGAATTTAAATGAT
Source organism: Dolomedes plantarius (assembly GCA_907164885.2). Lineage (NCBI taxonomy): Eukaryota > Metazoa > Arthropoda > Arachnida > Araneae > Dolomedidae > Dolomedes > Dolomedes plantarius. Next base: position 60,486,922 of record OU015500.1, read on the forward strand.
TATTCAGGAAACTCTCTTTGGCCTTTGAATCTTGAGCTTTCGTGAATTAGGAGGGGGAAACAAATTTTGGTCCGAAGATATTGATACAAAACTTGTGCAAGCTACACACACTGATGGTAAACTTTTCTAGTATTCACCAATATGGTGTTCCTGCAATAAAAATGCCAAACGTTCCTACAATAAAGAAGCAACGGGACGAAAGTCGAAAACACATGCTCCGTTAGAAAAAGTAAATATATATATATGCATTTAAAGGAAATTTCATTGTAATTTCCAAGCCAAAAAAGTATTTCAAGAAGTAAATTTTACTTATTTCTACGTTAACATAAACATAAACATAACGGAACATAACCATACGTTGTTAAACATACGTTAACATAAACACAACGGAACATAACCATACGTTGTTAAACAAACGTTAACATAAACATAATAGAACATAATCATACGTTGTTAAACATACGTTAACATAAACATAACGGAACATAACCATACGTTGTTAAACATACGTTAACATAAACATAACGGAAAATAAAATTTGGTACGAAGATATAGATACAAAGCTTCTGCAAGCTACACACACTGATGGTAAACTTTTCTGGGATTCACCAATGCGCTGTTACTGCAATAAAAAAGGCCAAACGTTCCTACAAAAAAGAAGCAACGCAACGAAAGTCGAAAAGACCTGCTCCGTTAGAAAAAGTAAAATATATATATATATATAGGTATTGAAAGGAAATTTCGTTGTAATTTCCAAACAAAAAAAAGTATTTCAAGAAGCAAATTTTACCAATTTCTACGTTAACATAAACATAAACATAACGGAACATAACCATATGCTATTAAACATACGTTAACATAAACATAACGGAAACATAAATTTTGATACGAAGATATAGATACAAAGCTTCTGCAAGCTATACACGCTGATGGTAAACTTTTCTGGGATTCACCAATGCGGTGTTCCTGCAATAAAAAAAACCAAACGTTCCTACAATAAAGAAGCAACGCGATGAATGTCGAAAAGTCCTGCCTCGTTAAAAAAAGTAATATATATATATATATATATATATATATATATATAGGTATTTAAAGGAAATTTCGCTGTAATTTCCAAGCAAAAAAATTATTTCAAGAAGCAAATTTTTCCTATTGCTACGTTATTTCTCGAGGAAAAAAGCTGAGAAAAATCCTCTTTATATTTAGATTCACCGATGCTCTATTGTGTAAGATTAGTTGCTTCATTATCGAAAGCTATTAAATTTTATTTTATAGTTTTCAAATCATTCTTAAAAAGAATCTATCCGTAATGAAGTTCTCGTATTTTGTAAGCTAAAAATGACAGCGGGAAATATAGAACACTTTTCGTCTATTCTTATCTTAAGAAATTTTGCACATTTTTAAGAGGTTGGGGAAAGTATATATTTTTTATTTACATGATCTTCATAATAATAATTTTTCCTCAATGTATCTTTAAAGAAAAATCTTGATATTTAAAAAAAAAATACTTGAACGTGGTTGGAAAATGTATAGATTCAAACTTTAAGGTATGCTTAATTATGAATGTGTATATTCAATCAATAGCTATATTTGGATACTTTCTCTCTCTTGTGTATTGGAAATTTCTCCAGAATTGCTTTAAGGGAACAAAGGACTTTCAACTTCATTTTTTTTGTTTTAAATTTTAACTCTATATACAGAATGAGAATAATTAATATTCTTTTTGACTTCATCGAACACCCATAGAATTCAAAATAGGCAGTTTTTGGCAGAATACAGTCTGTTTTGAAATTTTTTTAAAAAAATGCTAGCATTTTTCAAAATGTTCCATGCGCATTCCATATCTTTTAAAAAACTTAATTTTTTAATTACATGTTTGCTATTTATGTATATAAACATAATTGTGCACTGATTTTTTAAAAATTTTGAATCTAAAGCCATATATATATTTTTCTTCAATCAGCCTGTTATTTATTTTTATGTCTTTGCGTATTTTTACTTCATTTATGGTCTATAAATTTGGAAAATAATTGTTCTTTCAAAGAATGATGCACAGATTTGTGACAAACACCTCACTTAACAATCCTGAGAAATTTGAAAGAAATCAGAAGAAAATGAATGTGCATAGAGCTTTTAGAAAATTTCAGGCATTTTTGAAGAATTTTTTGATAAACAGGTGTTATTCTTTCACAACATCCTTATTTATCAATTCTAAGTGTCTTCAATGGCGTAAAAATAGAATATTAATTATTCTAATTTTGTATACAGAGTAAAATATTGAAAATTCTAAAAAACGAGGTTCAAGCTCCGGCACTCTCTCCATTTTTAGAATTGCGTGTTCCCAGCAACTCTTTAATTTAATAAAATACGTAAAAATTTTTATAAACTTATTATGAAGTATGAAATTCATGAACCATTTTCATGAGCCATTTTTAATATCTAGATATTACATTTCCTTTCAATTAATTTACTCAATTAATTTACTATATTGGATAAAAGTAATATTCACAGCATTTATTATTCCTATTTATCTTTTACGTTTCTTTTGTTTTAACCTTGAAGAAGAAAGGTGGACCTGTTTTCATTCAATGATGCAGTAAATCTGTTTTTTCCATAGGTGACAAAATGCATTTTCAACGATTTCAGTGCAACTTATTTTATTTCCTGCAATCTGTCACCGTTTTGCCGAATCATAAATTTTTTTCATCCCACGTTCAGAAGAGACATTTGTTTCGAACGCGCAATGACTAGATAATGGGATACAATAGGAAAGGAATGTTTGAACAAAAGAAGTGAGATAAAATAAAATAAAAAATGAATGCCGGCATGGTTAAAATTTTACATTGGCTTCTATTTTATTGCGTGATATTGATTTATGCATGAGGCATATAAATTGTGATAAGGAAAAGAAGTGTAATATCAGGGTCGCTTAGTCTATTATTTCATGACATTTAGAAAAGGCTATAAATCCAAAGTGATGGGAACTCAAGGTGAAGAATTGTTGTTACGAAACAATGAATTTGATAAAGTTTGAAGTTTGAATTTCAGGAATTTGCCATTATACTCTCTTCATATTGAAATTACAGTCTTATCCTGAACAGCAAAATGTCAGTAATAATATACTTGTTTTTGAGCTGAGATAAAAACTAAAATCATGGCTTTTCTTTATAAAATGTTATATGGGGTATTAATGTAGTCCGGAACCTGAAATTCCAAAACAGATACATTTTATATCTCTTTAGCTCAAAACAGACAATAGAAACAGACAACACAAGCCCCAAATTTATACGTTGATTATGTTACCACAAACAATATTTTTAAATTGTACTGTCTCTGTGTACCCTGTTGTACATCTAGTAAGATATTTTTTATGTCAGAATGGAATTTTTCATGATTTGCAACTTTTGAAACGATATATGTATAGTTTCTTGAATTTTATCCTTAAGAATTTCTGTACTATTTTTTTTAAAAATTAATTTTAGAGTTTCAATTTAAAATAAAAACTCAAAAAAAAATTCTATCAAGAGAAAATTACCCTGCGTAAAATGACTATTTGCCTTTTAAAGAGAAGGTCTTTAAAATATGTTATAAATAAAATTTTTACTAATCATAACGAGGCATTATTATTAGAATTTTTTTATGAACCAAATGAAACGGATTTTGCGCATAGAAGTTATAGTTTAGTAGAAACTTTTCTAAACTAAGCATATTTTAACTTTTGAATTTGAATATTTCAAAACAAAATTTTAAAATTTTCAGGTATTTTTTAAATTAAAATGATTGTTATATAAAGACACACTTTATGAAAGAACCATTACGAAATCAGCGTAAATCCTTTAAATAAATTTTTCTGTTCGACAATCACCTAATTACATGCTACAAATGTTATGTGGATTTTACGATACCTAAAAAGGTTATAATGGCGCGATTCTCAACTGGAGGCAATAGATCCAATCTGTTTAAAGACCTCAGAACAAATAGCAAAATGTAAAGAAAAAATTACACTACGCAGAATCGATAGAATGCTGTTGTTAAGCTTTATTTCCATAATGAGGGGACACATTTTCACTCATATTAGAACTATAAGGGCCTCTTCACATAGAATCCGTCAGCATCAGCGTAAAAATTTTTAACCAATCATTGACCTATTTAACCTATCAGCGCCAAAGAAATCTTTAACACTGACACTTACGGATTCTATGTGAACACTGCTTAACACTTTTAAATTTGATCTGAAGTCTTAACTCTAAATCGTAGTTTATATCATAAATAAAAAAAAGGAAGGACTCAAAATGTGATTGTTTTGAAAATTCGACTCTTGAGTCTTGTTTTATTACCCAAAAGTAATATGGAATTATTATCTTTTTTAATGTTAAAATAAATAAATGAGTAAAGTACAAACAAAACTATGAGATAAACTGAAATTCCAACCACTGACGAAATTTTTATTTTTTTTAACAAAGCTTTAATATTTATATCCCAGATGTTAGTCCCGCGCTCTCTCTCATTTTCTTAGTATTGATCTCTTTTCAATTACCTTGAAATGTCGAAACCATTGCTACACCATTGTACCGCCTGTTTTTCTAGCTTTTGTACACATCAAACGGAACCTCGAAGAACCAAAATTTCAAAGAAGAAACAAAAATATATTTTCTGATATGCTTTAAGCCTAAACTTCAAAGAAAATGATAAAAACTGTGACATATTTTCGATTTTATATTCTCCTACAGTTTATAGTTAAAAAAATTAATTTAAAGAGGCTGAGGGATTATTTATGTCTAAAGTCCCTCAGTTTCTGAATATGCGTCCCAGAATTAAGCAAAACGGATGTTTCAGACCTATTGTCTCTGAGATTTTTTATTTAAGAATCGAATTTGGGAATCGGAACTGCCAGAACACCTGACATTCCGATTTCTAACTACTTGATTTCGGATAAACTCTTGTAAATACTGTAATTTTAGTTATAAATATTGTAATTTTGTATTCAAATTTATAATAATAATGTAAAGACTTTTAAGGTTTTATTTTTTTTGTGACATTTACATCTTATTTACCACAAAAGTATATTTCCTGAGGTGAATAATCAATGCTTTTTATTCCTCTGTTTGTAAAGGATATCAGGTAACCTTTTACTTACGCAATTTAAATTGCCTGTGTAACAAACAGTAGGTGTGTGAAGATCATAAAACATTTTTCAAAGCCAATCCCTCGATACAGCAAGGAAAAATAAAAGTTTCTTAATTTATTATACGTCGGGTCACACGCTTTGACCTTTTGCACAACGGAAGGTCAGCAAAATTATTGAAAGATCAACTAGGAACACAAAGCTATCTGATTCGCCCGAAAGCAATTCCAGACTATAATAACAGTGTCACTGTATTTATCATACCATATACCGTATAATATAAATTTTGGCGCCAAAACACTTTGTTTATTTAATAACATAGCAGCACTGCATCCATAATAAGTTATTAGGTCATTCTAGTTTGCTTGTAAAGAAATGCACACTTATAAATCTCTAGACAAATAACTTTGTTTCAAAATGGAATAAAGGATTCCCTCTTCAAAAAAAATTATATTAATGACGTTTGAACATTTACCTTTTTCACTTAACCGCGCTTTATTTAACTTAAACTGTAGGGATTCAAGTATTTCAACGCTTGAACTAATATAACTAAATCGGATTGAACTGCACACCCCATACACGGAGCTGGAAAGCTTAGCAAATAAAGCAGGACGGTGCAAAAGTTGGTGTTGGGCCGATAGGATTACTAAAAATACTACACGTAATGTATACCAAACCTACGCCAGGATACTCAATCCCTGTTCAAAGATCCGACTTATAGAAGAATCAAAATTTACAAATCTAGATTCAAATCCAGTATAATTTTATCACCTACGAGAAGACGTCTATCGCATATGTTGAAAGCTCAAATGTTTTTGACACCGTCTTACAGTATTTGCTTGAGAACCGATACGCCCTATCGAATATAGCATTCCCGGATTTTTGATAGTGAAATCATGGCGATGGATTTTATCTTAGCTTTTCGGTGCATTTTCAACTTCAGAAGCAAAACATGTAATAGCCCTCGATCTAAAAGAATGATTTTTCAGGACTTTTATAAAGCTATTTGTTGCCTTCTTACTGATGCACAAAATTTTACTTAATTTTTATAGCTCACAGAAGTCAAGTAAAATGAAGAAATTATTGTTCAAAAAATAATTGAATTAACTAAACTACTATGAACAAAAATATTAAAATTATTTATTTTATTAAAACTTAGTTACTATTTTACTTAATTTTCTCGTTTAAATAATGCTTTGATTTTCTCCTTTGTCTTTCTTTGAATTCTGAAAACATTACTCTGATGAAACAATTGATATAATAGCTACTTTAATAGTAAATTTAATAACATAACATAGTAACATATATATATATATATATGTCAAGGATTTAGTGGGAAAAGAATGATTATTCTAAATTTAAAGGGGGCTTGGGAATTAAATTATATTCGTGGCGTAATTCGCCTCTAATTGTTCGTATTTCAAGACGCGAATTGGGAAAGGGAAATTCCCCTTTTCATTATGTAATCTTGGCGCGCCTCTGGGTTCTGCGGTCGAGGAGGAAACATTTACATTTAGCCTTGAAAGACGTCTGGTTCGGGCTTTGCGCATGTGCAGGGAGAGTTGGCGCGCGGAGATGCCAGCGAATTTTTGTCAGATCGGGAATAAAAGTCGATGCTATCAGATGTGTATTTCGCCGCGGCTCTAAAAAAGAAATGGCGAATAATGAAATGCGTAGATCTGGAGAGGTGGTCTATATGGAATTGAACTGAATAAATTCTACTTATTGGATACGATGCTGAGTCATCTCTGAGGGAATGCCTTACCTCGATGCCATGGATTATAAAACAAGAAGACTGCAAACGACATAATAGCAGGCAAAACCACACGCCTGTCATATATATATATATAAAATCCACTAAAGATGTGTTCCACAAAATATTTTTAAAAAAATGCATTCTAACAGTTTCAATAGTTAGATGCTTTTTCTTCAGAAAGTTTCCGTTTACTTTATCCTGCTTATCGTTTTTATATCATAAGAATATTCTCTGATATTTGAATTGTCGCATCATTCTGCGACTTGGTTATTTTATACTTAATGTTGTTAATGCAAAAAGCAGTAATTAAAATAACTTTATTTTTATTGTTTCAGAAAGCACATAAAATATATTTCAGAATATTTTATTCCATTAGATTTTCTCTGACTTCCTACTGAAAGATACTAATTTCCTTTTATGAACATGCTTTTAAAACTAAAACTATTTACCTAAAAAAATATATTAATTATCCTATTTTCATGTACTTTTAAAATATTTGTAAATTTGCAAACAACAGGTACCATCTTTTATCAACATATATATATATATATATACTGCTGGCCACTGTAAATGCAACACCCTGAAGGAAACATGCAAATAACATGAAATTTACAACATGCATTAGCGGAGGTGAGATATGCAAATAATTAGAATTTCAGCGCAGACGCACATCACGCGCGCCTGTGGCGCCACTTCAAAGCGCTATTTAAGGCTTGGAGATTTCGACGATTTCAAGTGGTTTTTTAAAAAAAAACGATCAATTATGCCTTGTCGAAAACAGCGATCATCTTTTGATCAAGTATCCGAGTTCGACAGAGGAAGGATAGTGTGGCCTACCGAGATTGTGGATTATCTTTCAGGGAAATCGGTAGTCGTGTTGGACGAAACCAAAAAACTGTAATGCGGATAAGTGATCGTTGGATGCAGGAGGGTACGACGGACCGGCGTGTTCGATCGCATCCACCTCAGCGCACCACTTCACGTGATGACAGGCAAATTGTGCGCATGGCAGTGACGGATCGCTCAGTCACATCACGAACCATAGCACAGCACATGCAGTCTGTAACGCATCATCCAGTGTCTGCGCGTACCATTCGACGCCGTTTACAGCAGAGTGGTCTGTCCGCAAGACGTCCATTGCTTTGTCTACCCTTGACGCAGAACCACAGACGTCTCCGCCGCCAATGGTGCGATGACAGAAGGATGTGGACGGCAGAATGGAATGAAATTGTCTTTACTGACGAGTCACGCTTCTGTCTGCAACACCACGATGGTCGCATTCGAGTCTGGAGACACCGTGAAGAGAGGATGCTGAACACCTGCGTTATGCACCGCCACACTGGTCCTGCACCGGGTATTATGGTATGGGGCGGTATTGGATATCACTCTCGCACACCTCTAGTACGCATTGCCGGTACTTTAAACAGCCAGAGCTACATCTCCGAGGTGTTGGAGCCAGTTGTCCTTCCTTACCTTCAGGGCTTGCCCACAGCCATATTTCAACAGGATAATGCGCGATAATACGTGGCACGCATTGTACAACGGTTCTTCGTCAATCGCCAGATTGAATTGCTTCCCTGGCCGCCTAGCTCTCTGGATCTTTCGCCGATAGAAAACATGTGGTCCATGGATGCTCTACGATTGACCCAGATTCCATCCCCAGCTGCCACAGCAGATCAACTTTGGCAACGTGTGGAAGCTGCTTGGTCTGCTGTACCCCAAGAACTCATCCAAAGTCTCTTTGAATCAATGCCGAGGCGTATGGCAGCGGTGATCTCCAACAATGGCGGCTACTCTGGCTACTGATTTTGGCAGGAACCACACTTCACAGAAGTCTATAAATTTAATCATTTGATACTTGGTCAACATGTTATCTACAAAATAAATTTTGTTGTGATATCTCTTGTCTTTCTTGGTGTTGCAATTTGGGTGGCCAGCAGTGTATATAACGGGGTATAATCTTAAACGGGGGTTTTGCTTAGAGAAAGTAGAAATTATCAATTAAATACTATTAATTTACAAGATATCGGGATAAAAGCATCGCGGAGAAAATAGATTACATGGTTGGATTTGATTGACAGCTATAACTTCGCCTGGGCCTCATCTTCGGTAAAAACGTAACAAAGTTCTTGTGGGCATGCGCGATATTTATGGATTTTATTAATGGAACGATATTTTATTAATGGAACTGAGTTTAAAATGAGATTTAATAAAGATCTTTCAGAGATATTTGGTGTGATGTTGGTGCCACTCGCCACATTTGTCTGCTGGTTGAAGAAGATGGAAATGTCTGGAGCCGACTGCAGTTGTAAATCTATGAGGAGTTCGGACTACATGGTTTAAAATGGTCGTGAAGAACGAGTTCGACACACACACACACACACACACACATATATATATATATATATAAATTACAAATGACAGACATACTATGCCTGGAAACATGAATAACATGAACTGAATACTAATTAAAGTTTTATTTACGAAGAACTTTGCGTTATGAGGAGCCATGACCCTGGTATGAATAACACATAAATAATATCTGAAATTTTAAAAATACTGGACAACATATTTCCTACATATAGATTGCAGAATGAGGGCTAACAACTGTATTATTTTGAAACATATTTAATAGTCTGCGGTTGCCGATCAGTACTCGAGTATGCATTACGTATGAATGTGACTCTTATATTAACATAGGGGGAAAACTGGTTTCAAATAGAACCATCAATATCACCTAGGCCCATCACCAGCTTTGCATAGGGGTTAGCACCAAAAGCTATCACCATGCGGGTGGGGATTCAAATCCTGCTTAAAGCATACATGTTACCCTGCTATACCTACATAGGGAGTAACATGGGTTCCCCCACTGAAACTTACAATGCTAAACAGCCATAAATAAAACTCTCAGTGGGTTGCAATGTCCCCGAGGTAAGTGCCTGCAGCACTGGGGAAAAAGTAGCTATTACCTAGAGTCATAGTATGATGATTTTACTTTCTATCTAGGCCCATATCTTCATACTACGCTTGAGGTAACTGTCCTTGTCTAAGTTACCCCTCTTATTTGGGCTTTTCTCATGAAATGTTATCAGATTCAAGATATGTTAAATTTGCATCACAAATCGGGAGGCTATTCGTTTGTTTGCTTTGAATTTACAATTACTACTCTTCAGACACAAATACATTTGACTACTATTTTCTAGTCATGCATTTTCTTAAAGTTGATTTTGTGTTAAGTATAACTGCCATTTCTTTAAATTTTTCTTTAAAATTAAAAAAAAATTCCACTTTTGAAATGTTTTCCCAAGCCAGAGTATTTCTTGGTTATGCTATACTGAGCAGATGCTAATAAGGAAGAAACCCCTGTCTAAACCAGCTGGATCCCTCAAAATGCCTATTCTTGCTTAGAATCTAGGGCAGAAAATTTTATTCCTAATTCACAAACATTTTGTGTCGATTTAATTTCATCAAATGACTGTTTATAAAAGATAAATATTCATATAAAAATATATGAAATTTTTGAAATCTTGTTTTGAAAAAATGAAACTTTTAACATTAAATTATATTCATTTAAAACAAATGTATTTATTAAAAAAGTATTCATTTAAAAGTTATTCATTAAAAAAGGAAACTTTAAAAAGTGAAACATAATTTAAAATGTTTAATTTTTGATCTGTTTTACCATTAGCTCTTTTAAGGTAATTTTTTCCCTTTGTGTATAGGGAAGATATCAAAATATGTTTGTTTATAGAATTTCTTAGAATTCTGTTTATGAAACCTTTAATCCCTTTGAAGCGCAAGAAAATCCTTTTTACAGGTATTTTGTGCAACACAGAAAATACTTTCAAAATTTTTATGTTGAATAATGCTATATAAAATTACATTGTGATACACGACAAGGAATTTTAGATATATCTTTCTAATGGCTGCAAATCATGAAAAAATCCATTCCGAGATATACTTACAAAGCACAGATGTGTGGTATGGTTTCGTATATACAGCTCAACTAACAATGTTGCTTCTGGCATTGCAGTTAGAATAGAAAAATGTTTGTCGTCTTATTTTATACTAAAAAGTTTTACAGAATTTTTAAACTAAGAAAATAAAAGGTTTTTTTTATGAAAATTTTGTGTCCTGTGTGACCTCAATCGTCTTATCTTTGAAGGGTATATTCTTCACTATTTTATTACAACTACGTTTCGACAAGTAAAAGGATAAAATTTCCGCGTCCTGTTAGTTCCCTGATTTAAGCTATTAGAATCAATTGTGAATATTTATAAAAATATCCTAAATATACTTGAAACGGGAAGATAAGTGAAATATAATGATTTCATATCATGGGTCTAAATGTTATACAAGGGTCTGTGACTTACAAAGATCAGTTTTTATTTCGTTATTCAGAAAAAAAATTAATAATGGTGAAATAATTTTTTCGTTTTCAGGAAGAAAAGAAAGAATTTTCTTTCTTACCAACAAAAAGATTATTTATGAATATTTTTGTTATTTGGGAAGAAATATTCTTAGAAATACCAATGAAATTCTTTTTTTCTTTTATCATTGCTTCAAAATATTTCAAAATTGAAGTAGTTTGAAACATTATTATCATGTTGCCGATGTTATATGAAGCAATACAACTGTCATAAAACATAACCTAGGATCAATGTCGTTAGGCATTTCATTCACAATACTCTATTTTAGTACTGTTGACGTTAAATAGAACACTCAACAAGGACAATTGAATAAAAAGAGCTTACCACCTTTTCCTAATTTCCAGCAATGTTTACATACAAATCCAGGCCATTTGATGATTTGGATTTCTTCTGATCACATTTGATCGGATTACAATTCTTTATTTTAATCCTAAGAGAACAACAGCTATCAATAACCGGCGGATATAACAGGATTCTTCGTGATTTAAAGCTGGGTCAATTGAACAGCTGCTTAACAGCAGAGTACACAGCTGCCGTTCAGACAAACGAATATTTTTTTTCAAATGTTAAATGCGTCGTCATACACTAATTCTAAATTAGCTATTTATGTTTATTTGCATCTGAATTAAAAATCTATATACATGTGTATTAAAGGTGCAATTAAATGTAAATGGCTTAGTAAATTTACTTTGAAAATTTATAAAATTCTGCCTTTATTAATTATAAGAAAACGTGTTTTATTTTAAATTCTTCTGGCGTATTGTTAGTCTCAACTATATCTATTGTATTAATATTAATTAGTCTTTTACTCCTCACAATCCATAAAACTTTAGATTTCTGTAGGTTTATGACTATGAATTAGATAGGAGAATTGCAATTTTCATAATTTAATTTGCAATCCTTTTCGTAATGCTGATGTTCAAACTAAGATCTTTTAACAATGCTTTTATACTTTTCATGAACATTTGACTTTAAAACTACTAGCTTAAAATTTAGGATAAATTTTATATATTTCTTGTTTTCAGTTGTTAAAAGGAATTTGTTAAATGACATTTATATTTTACAAAGTTAAAAAACTGAGCAATGTTATTTCAGATGTTTTGACAACTCTATAATTATAATATCTAATATTTCATTTGTAAATATGTATTTTTAATGTATATATATAACGCTTTTATTAAAGGAATATTTTCATTGAAAATTCTTCTCCTTAAAGGGATTCTTAAAACTTTCATAGTGGTTAATTAAATTTGTAATTTAACTTTTAGAGCCTCAAACATGATTTGAATTACTGAAGAATAAAACTACTCTACCGGGGTATATATCTGTGAAGATTATTGAGAGTCTTTGTTACGACGATGCCTGTTTGAAATTGCAACAAAGGACATGACTAGAAGGAAAAAAAATTAGGTTGTCTAGTTTCCCAAAATCTTTCATAAAAATTTCCATTTTAGTTTAACAATACTTGAAACTGGATATATCTGAAAAGGAGTGGACTGTAAATCTGAACATGAAAAGGCGTTATCATTTCTTTTTTCCTTTGTCAAAGAGATTCTCCAAAGAAATTTTAGAAACTTCTGTACGTATAAAACCCCGTTCTGGTTGAAACATGAACACCGATAAATTCTGGGTATATCCATTGTTAAAAAGGCCAATAATGTATTTCTCATACGCTGCCACGCCTGGACAAATATGCTGTTACATTGTGTTTATTTATTATGTGTTAAAAGTACTCATGTAAGAGAGAATTAATATTCATAAACACTTACAATGCTGCAATTTTCAAATAAAATAGGCTTACACACTTTTGAAACACACATTTTATACAGGATTTACTTGAGCATCTCATATAATGTTGAGTCCTTTATAAAATTGAAAAGTTTGCTTTGAGCATTTTGTACTTGCAAATTGCCTAGGCGTAACTGTTCTAAAAAGGAATTTTAAAATAAATGAATTCAAAAGGCTTTGAACATAAATCAGTCTCCATAAGCAACTCCTTTATACTGTATACGTCAGTTAGATTTAGAAAGTTTCTTAAGATTTGCGATAGAACTAGTTAGTGTTCAATTTTTTTTCTTTTATACATTTGCGGCATTTTTAAGGAAACTTTAAAGAAAATTTTTATAATATAAGCATTAGTTATCTTGTTTTGCACATTTCTTCTCAGCTGGAGTTGTTTTTAAGGCCATCTTAAAAAGAAAATATTCTGAATTTTGTTCTGGGTATTAAATGTTTCATTCGCAAATCCTTATACAAAGTGGACAAATATGTAACTCACGATATTGAAAATTTCCATTTGATTAATCAGTTGAGTTCCAGTCAAATTTGATGTTACAGTACTTTAAAAAATGAGAAACTCTTTGAAGAGTTTAGTTTTCTTAATTTTGTATTAAATTATTACAAAATACATTACTATATTTAGTTTTTAAAAGTACTGTAACATTAAATTTTTAATTTGCAAATCATTATGCAGAGTAGTAACCCACGATATTGAACATTTCCATTAGATTCTTCAGTTGAGATCCTGTCATATTTGATGTAACAATACATTTAAAAATGAGAAACTCTCTGAATTTAGTTTTTTAGTTTTGTATTAGATTATTACAAAATACATTACTAAATTTAGTTTTTAAAAGTACTGTAACTTTAAATTTTTAATTTGCTAGTCATTATGCAAAGTATTAACCCACGATATTGAAATTTTCCATTTGATTAATTAGTTGAGTTCCAGTCAAATTTGATGTTACCTTACTTTTAAAAATGAGAAACTCTTTGATGATTTTAGTGTTCTTAAGTTTGTACTAAATTACAAAATAAATTACTAAATTTAGTTTTTAAAAGTCCTGTAACATTAAATATTTAATTTACATATCATTATACAAAGTAGTAACCCATTATATTGAAAATTTCCATTAGATTAATTAGTTGAGTTCCAGTCAAATTTGTCAGTATGAATTAATGACAAATGATTTTGATAAATAAGCTCTTTGCTGCGAGCCTCATAAATATTTGAATATTTTTTTAAAACGTCTTATGTTATTTCAATTTATTTATCCTTTACAAATTGCAATACACAACAGCTATTATTAGGAAAAAAGTAAAAACTACCTACTTAGTATCTGATATCTCTCCAACCTTACACACAAAATAAAATCTAAGCTATGATGTTTTCCTGTTCGTTATAAACACAATCTTTCACAGGGAAACATTTATACCCTGTTTGAAAAAATATTGAATTATAGCAATATAAATTGAAAGGATTAATACTAAAACATAAAGCAGAAATCTTAACATCATATGAAGGCTGTTAATTTCATTTTCGAAGAATAGTTTTCTTTTCTTCAGGAGAAATAATAGGATTTTCCAATCACTTGCATCTGTCTCGTGAATTGGTAGGAGAATGCGTGAGTTTAAAAGTATTAGACCGTGATTCATTGAAATAACTCATTTCTAAACAAGTTAATGATACATAATTTAATTTGGTTATTTATTGGTCCGAATAATTACCTGATTATGAAACATGTGTTTTCGGATAAAAAGTTTTTTTTAAATTACTCTGGCAATAACTCATTTTTTATCCGCTTAGTGTTCGTGTCAAAACGAAGCAAGACATACATACATGAGAGATACATTTCATGTTTCAATAAACAAAGCTGAAGAGATCGTAACCAGCCAAACGTACCAAAACGTAAACCAGAACAATTAGATAACTCAGTTTGCTAGATAAATCTTGAAACCGGATTTAAAGTGCAGCAAAAGTTAATAAATAAATAAATAAGATGATTCCTATCTGTTGGAAGAAATCTTGACCCCAATGATACAAAAATTTGTTGCTAAATTTTTAGGTAATTTTTTCTAGGAACCAAGCTTACTTTCGATTAACCCTTCAGCGTGCGCGTCCGTGTACAAAGTGCAACATTTTCGTAATTTTCAATGGTTTGTTTTTACATGTAAGGTTTGAATGTTCTAAGTAGTTTCTATTTATAGCTACACCCTTTCTAATGTAGGTCTGATTTTCTGACCCTTGTATTCCTTTCCATTCATTGTTAGTCGTGAATTAACCGTGGTAAACCAGAGATTATATTGGATTAGAATACGACAAAATCAGGAGTTGATGTAGTCGATCAAATGTGCAGCTATTACACGGTATCCCGCATGTCACGAAGATGGACAATCGCACTGTTTTTATGGTTTTTGGACAAAATAGGAATCCATTCGCAAGTTGTCCTTAGATCGAATAAACTGGACAGTTTTGAAATAAGGCGATTGTATCTGCATTCTCTGGCATTTAATTATAAATATATCTCAATATTATCAACATTTTATATCGTGTCATAAAACGCAGAATTATTATTTTCAATTTGAAAAAGACAATTTTATTACAAAAGGAATTATCAAGGTTGAGAGAGTCGTTGCACTTTGTGCCACGCGCACCTGCTTGTGTCCCACGCGCTCGCTGAAGGGTTAAATTCTTAAATTGGGTTGTGATCCAGCAGTGATTGACTTCCTGTACCTACAAATATGTGATCGTGAATTAAAAATTTAGTATAAATGGAGCATATACATATGTATTAATGTATAATATAACTTTCATTAAACGACGATTAAGAGTCAAATAGGATTTAAATCTTCAATTAGTTAAAGAACAATCTCGGATTCGTAGACTAAAGAACATAACTCACGCATGCGTATACCATTTTATGTATATACATGCTGTACTTACGAGGAACGTAAATTATAAGTATGAGTCAGATCGCTGTTTACAGGTTAACCAAGATAAAACAAAGACTGTTCCACTTACAGGAAAGTAGCGAAACTAGTGCAGTAGAGTGCATGGGATAAACTATCTAATAAATAGAATGAATTACATTAAATTAAGGAGCCCCTTTTCAGTTGCATAAAGTTTGATATAAAGTATATATATTCTACGTATTGTTCACTAATTTGATAAGGGGTGAGCTTCTTTTAGAGTACATAGCACTATAAGATCTATTCTTAAATATTATGCTAATAACACAGACATTTTGATTTAACGAGGAAATGATTTTGTCATTAAATCAAAATGAGGATTTTGATTTAATGACAGAATTTGCTACTTATGTTAATAAACTTATAGATGTGAAAGACACAAAAAGAATAGTTAATTGCCCAGGAAAGGGATATAATATTATATTCATTATATGTGTGTTACATGTGTTTCATATACGAGTATTTAATTATTTTGCTTTTTTGCATTGAATAAGGGTTTTGAATGCAAAGTGTTTTCAGAGGTTGCATATATAGTCTTCATTTTAAATTATTTGAAAACAAAATAGCGTTAGTTTTATGGTTATATGTAGTAAGAGATGTTAAAATATCCAATGAATTAATCTAATAACTTATTTATAGGTTAAGAAATTTTTATTTTTTTCTAGCGATGATTATTCTTAATAATATTCTCTCAGATTTAAATAAGTAAATATATATTTATTTAGAATAAGTGTTTTTTAATCATATGGGATGAACAAAATAGTTTAACTGTATCAAAGGTTTCAGTGATACATAGGCACCACTGATATTTTTTGTTGCTATGTAGCGTTTCGTTAATTTTGCTATCCTTTTGTCTCTGCACTATATTTTTTGTAAACCTTACTACATGTCCGTTGTTGTACCAGATGAGGCTATCAACGTTAACAGAGTATGACGCAAGAATCGATTGAGCTATTTATAGGATAAAATGGGGAGATAATGAGGTACCCACGATCGCCTAACATCAGGAACATTACGCCAAGTGAACAGGAGTAGACTGAAGTTTCAAGAAGACGGATTAGTGCTGCGGGTTGGAAACAGTGGATGGATCTGTGTGGGTGAAAAATTACTATGTTTTATCATTAGATTCTTTAAGAGACATGAGCGCGTTGCAGGGTATTACATAATCTAGGTTTATTTTGTATATTGTTGTTGATACATCCTTTAGCACTACAGAAACTAAATCTGAGGGAAATTAATTCTGTTTTCCCATGAAACGTTTTAGTTTTAATTTTATTACAATTGAAACTTGGTAGCAACAATTCAGGTTTGTCAAGTAATACTTTCATCTTTGTAAGTCAGACAAATGCTCTTATAAATATTTTGTCGTATTTTATATTTAACCTAATGAATAATGATACTAAAATTTCCCCGTTTCTAAAACCGTTTCTAAGACCTAGATAAGTTTTCAAAGAACTGAAAGTTGAAAAATTATTAAAGTGTTATTCAGACAT
The DNA here is from genome assembly GCA_907164885.2 of Dolomedes plantarius. Taxonomy (NCBI): domain Eukaryota; kingdom Metazoa; phylum Arthropoda; class Arachnida; order Araneae; family Dolomedidae; genus Dolomedes; species Dolomedes plantarius. The sequence continues at coordinate 60,504,475 of OU015500.1, forward strand.
TTTCCTAAAAGTAGCTTGGACATACTATTGATATTTGATATTTGCTTATTTAGATGAATATAATTTAACGGCAGTTCGTCAGTTATTATGTAGGTATTAAATAAATTTTAATGAGGAACTAAAACTTTTCTTTCGTCCCTAGTTCATAAAGATCCAGAGAGATAAACCAAAGGGACATCAATCAAGGATGTGGTTAAAAATATTTGTTTCATACGAGAAACAAGGGAGTATTTTAAATTTTGCGTTAAAGAATTAAATTTTTGACACAACAAACCCACGAACTCTGTTTAATCCAAAACTTCTTGGGAGGTCATAAAAAAAATTGGAATTTATATATTTTTATCACATATATACTCAGTTTTTAAGGATAGAATTTACTGGATAGATTTTAGGGGATTGTCTAATAGAGATACGTTAGAAGCAGCAATTTCATACCAGGAAATTTTTGTATCACGTTAGTAATACAAATTTATTTTAGCAGCTTCTTAAGCGCATCTTAAATTGATGTCCATTGGATAATGAACGAATTTTGATGCAGAAATATATTACGATGAGCAAGCGAATATATTAGTTACAGAGGAATTTCTGGTTTACTCAATACTTTGTTTTCTTCATATTTAAATACAAACCATATTATATACACTACTTAGACGAATCAAAATAGAAATAATTTTTGAAAATGACAGTCCTTTTATTTTATACTTATCGTAATTATATTGATCCTAAAAAAAAATTTTCCAGGACTGAAAAATGTGGAAGAATAGAATTTAAATGCAGCCCAAAGAACGATTAACCCTTCTGTGGGAACAATATTCTTTTCCCGCTGAGTCGGAACATCTGCACGTGAGGCAGATATAGATGGAATATCTCTTTCTCAGGTATTCCTAACTAGAAATCCAGAGGGTATTTGTGGTTTATTACATTTCATGGTAGCCACAATCGTCAAACCATTTCTCCTTAATTCTTGACCAGCTTCTATTGAACAGAACCAATTATCACAGGTTATAATACGGTTCGTTTTGTAGAGGCATTTTGTTAGTCCAACGAGTGATTGGGTTCGGATATTTAATTCTTGATCTGATTATTCTAATTTTTACCTGAACTATAGAAGGATGGCGTCACAAATTACCCTTCCAAACTGAAGACAAGGTGTTGACTCAAGCATATATAAAGCCCGTTTACATGGGACCACATTTTCACCCTGCTTTTACCCGTCTTACCGGAAGTAAAGGCCGTCACATGATTCGGCTGAAGTGATCCTCATACACCATCATTCCTTGTAAATCGCGTTATGGGTTCGATCCCAGCCGGTGTCATACTTTTCCAAATTCACTGTATTGCTATTTTTAGCTTTCCATCTTCGAACTCCGCATTTATCTCGTTACGAAGTGTATGGTCCTGGGGAAGGCCTTTTTTTCCCCAATTGATGTTCTTTTGACCTCGTATTCTTAAATTTTAAAAATAACAACAACAAAAAAATCATAAAACTTTAAAAATCCAAAAAGATTGAAAAACTTACAAAAATATTTTTTGTATTCTTATGATATCTGCTTTTCTGGGCCTCTTAATATTATTACTTTTTTGTTTTCCGTGGATTATTAGTCTTGTCTAATTTTTCTTCTAAATTTTCTTAACTTGTAAGTCTATATTTTTTCTGTTAAAATTAACTTTTTTGTTTTAATTTAACTTTACTATTAATTTTTTTTCTTTTACCCGCGTTATTCTTACCTTAATATTTTAATTCATTACTTAAAATTTTAACTACTGAGCACTCCCACCTCGATTACATATATCTTGCTTACAGGAGATAAAGTCGACACGACCAATGCACTCCTCTTCTAAAACACAATTACGTCTGCGTCTATTTGTTATTTAAATGCAGCATATGTCAGTCGCTGTTGATAATTATAGAACGTTTACGATTATTTACTGTTGTTTTTAAAAATAAATTTAGAAAATAGATAGGAAAAAAGGAATATAAGAACTAGAAGATTGATGCGGATATTAGATATAATCGTACGATCTATGGCTTCATCGCTAAATTTAGTTTTTCCACAACAAAGAATGTGGGCAAAATTACGAAGCTCTGTTTGGTGGGAAGAAATTATTTTAAATTCCTGAAGTAATAAAGACTGGAAAGAAAATTTTCCAATCGATAGGTGCATTTTTTTAAAATTATAAGATTAATTGTAAGATACTTATTGTTTTAATAAATCCTTTTATAAAATCAAAATGTAATTTTGATTTCAATTTTGTTTCAGTAATTTTTAGTCATGTATAAATAAAAAAAATCATAAATAGATATAAATAAATTTTTATCTGTGAATTCTAAAATAATTAATTTATAAATAAATTTTAATGTTACGTTTAATTATTGATTATACTTATTAAATTTATTAATTTTACCATAACACTTTAAATGAAAATGTTACTGAAATTTTATTGAAATGGAATTTTATTTTTTATTTTACATACCAGATGGCAGTACCATTCTATTTATAATGTAATTGGGGATGGTTCAGATCAAGAAATAAATGAAATCCTCCGGAAAAAAATAGGCACTTTTCTACTGTTTTCTTGAAAATTATGCGATCGTTAAGGGGTTCCAGATCCTTCCATCGATCATTTAGCTGCATTTTCATGGATTCACACAAGTTCAAATCCGCCATGTTATTTACTCCCAGCTTCGAAATGCATCATGGGTAATTAGCGGGTTTTATCCTGGGTCGAAGCAGGGTCGAAAATCCACCCTGCATTTTTCCCTATCGTAGGGAAAAAGTAAGAAACGACCCTGCTTTTACCCGGGTTTTTGGCACATGTAAACGGCACTATAGACTCACGGTACCCAAGGTCGAAGAGAGGAGGGCTCATCGTTGAATAAAGAAACCATAGCTGCCTGAGAGGCAGATGTTCCCACCGAAAAGGGTTATTGTTGTTGTTGCTAATGTCCCCTGACCGGAGGTATTCCAGACTAGGTCCATATAGGTTTGAGGGCTGACGGCTGCGGCTCCGGTTTACGATGACACGACGAGGGTCGAAGACCGATTTAGCCAGACGCCACCTCAATTTTTACCGAGCCCCCCCCAAGAAACGACATCTGGGAAGATCGTACCTTCTCCCACCTTCTCTGACTTCAACGATGGACTTTTGGGTTTCAGTATTTAATGTGCCTATATCTGATGTAAGGACTTGGCCTAAAATGAGACTGACAGCCTTTTATATTAACCGTTATATTTATTTAATTTCTTGGTCAAATGAGGCAACTGTACACTATACAAAATAATATTAAATTTACAAAAATAATTGGGTTCGTGATGTCATTTTGATAAGAGGCTCGATTCTCGTTGTGGCGAGGCACGCGTCTAAGGACCCTCTCAGCTGATCGCCTAACACCTCTAAAAAAAATCGGCAACTGACTCCTACCGCGTAGAGTCCATCACCTTATTATTCCCTACCTAAGGGGCTGTAGGTTACGCCGCTTTTTGTTACCGCTTGATGCTTCCACGTGCCTAAAAGGCTGTGACGAGTCGGCACCAGCTTTATTATCTGGATTTCATTGTCAGCGAGGGGAAACGTTTCAAAGGATGTTCTTTTCCCAGAATTGATCAGAAGAGTCTCTACGCTTTTGTGGCACTAAACGGAAGGTCACCTTTCGGCACTGACGAAACGGTTCAGTTTACAAAGAGGTGTTCCTTGGAATTTCCCCGTGGGGACAGTCAAGTCATTACACTGGCCTAGACATGAAGTGAAAGCTGTTAGTCGAAAATTTACAAAAGTCTGTTCCAATACCGCGGATATCATCTCTTATTTTTTCCTTATTTTACATCTATATTCAAAGATAAAGAAAGTAGTTTTAATATCAGTAATTGTCATGAAGTTTCAATTAGATTATTCGATTTTAGTTAAAATGAATAAAACATTTTATCTTTTTTCTCTAATCATACCATATGTACCATGCTTATGTTGCTTATTGTTTTACACAGCTCTCAAAAGATAGAAGTGATTATTTAATATGCATATAATGATAATCAGGTTTCAGTGAGGTAGAATAAATACTTTTATAGTATGAATAATTTTCTTTAAAAAAAATAATGTTATATATCTGTAGAAACTGACGAGTCACCATCACTGGCATAACGCCCCCTATCGCAAGGTAAGTGGTACTACGCAGAACGCTGGGGGTGATTGTAGACTCCAGACGGGTCTGATACGCTCTTACGGAGAACGCTGGAGGTTGTTGTAGACTCCGGTCGTGTCTGATATATTCTTAGAGAGAAAGTTCGGAGGTTATTGTAGACTCCGAACATGTCTGGTAGGTTCTTCGGAAAAAAGAGCTGGTTCTAGATTGATAAAAAAGGACATTCAACTCGGTATTCATCACAATATCCGCAAAAAAAATACAAATATTTAAATTTATTTTGGCTCTACAACATACCCAGCCGGCATATTTTTACTAAATTGTGCATATAAGAAGGAAAGCACTGTTGTTAGAAAGCATCCTTTTTCTAAATAATACTTTTAATAATACAGTTACAGTGCCATTAGTTATGTCTATTTTGGAATTATATCTATTTGGATCTATTTATTAATTATATCTATTTTTATGTTTCTACTACAACACACGAGGACCAGAAATCTTTAATGATCATAAAGCAATCGTAATACTTTTCTCAGGGACTTTTACGCAAAGTATTTGAAACAGACAGATACAGAACTCATACTACTAACACTGAAAATAACTAGGATTTTCCCTTTTTCCGGAAGAAAAAGCTGTGGAAGGGAAAGAAAAGGAAACCGTTTCACATGTAGATAAATTTCAGGCAGAACAGTAAACAAAAGCATTCTGTATCGAAAAAAAAGTAATTCATTCATCGGTGAAGAAGGAATCTATTCTATTGATCGTTCTTAGTAGAAGCTTTCTCTGAATCGAATCATCTGTGCTTTAACTCTGAAAGAAAAAAAAATTGGCTATAAAGCAGGTAGGAAAACATAACCCGTGACATGCGGGAAAACGAACTCTGACCTTTTTCTTTTTTCAAGAAAGCGGAAGTTTGTTTAGTTAGGAACCTGAAGTAGGTTTTCAGGCAGTTTATTCGTGTACTTTTTTAATCTTATTAAATTCGTCACGCAAATTATTGGAAATGGAATCCTTTGTCCTTGATATTAGATACACCTTTTATATAATTAAAAGTTTTGTCGATTTTACATGTTACTTTATTAACAGGAAATATCAAAGCAAAAACACGCATTTTCCCCGAGGTTCATCTTTGTAAATATTGTAATTAGGTTCATTCATATTTCCGACTTTCAAGATCGTAGCACGCAAGCCAGCGTGAGAATTTTAATTGTTTCTGAAAATTTGAAGTAGTCACGATCGGGATCAAGTGGGATTACAGAAAACCCGGATGAAGCTTAAGTTATGAATCCGTTCTTCAGTGAAGATAGTCAAATGTAAAATTAAGCATCGTGGGAAGGGTTTTCAGCGACGAAATTGGCAATGACGAATTTAAAGTGATGTCAAAATTCCATTAAATAAAACTTCAAAACTCACTTTGTATTAACCTTTAGCTTACGGGGCCCATTTTTCCGATTCCCTCTTTAGAATTGTAAAGGTTATCTATATATATAAAACAGTTCCGTAACTGACTCACTGACTGACATACAACTCACAGACCAAACCGCTGGACCTAAAGGGATGAAATTTTGCATGGCGATTCTTCTTATAGTGTAGGGGTGCACTAAGAAAGATTTTTAAAAAATTCTTCTTAGATTTTTTAAATTAAATTTTTTAGCTGTTTTAGTAACTTTTTTTACGTTTGCATTTAAAATAATCATTTGCGGGTTATAAAATTTATATCACGAGAAAGATCGTAAAAATTCCTTTAAAATGAGATCGTTTTCGAATCTGTACCTCCATTTTCTGATTTTTGGTGAATTTTTAAAGATTTAGAATTTAATTTATTAAATGCTGATCACGTGATTTCTTTCTCTGGTACTTTAAATAAATTTATCGTCACGTGCATAACAACTAAATAGACAAAAAATATTTTTTTCTTGGTAATGCGGCAGACGATTGGACATTATTTTGTCTATAAAAATATCCCTTACGATTTTTTTATAAATATATATATATATTTTCTACATCAATTGTATATATTGATCGTCGTATTTATTATACATATATATATATATTTTTTGGCATTAATTGTACGCATTGACCGTTGCATTTAATTTAAATGTACTCCGTAGCGAAGTGGTTTTCAGCTAGTATATATATATATATATATATATATACACATAATCTTGGGCCCCCATTCTTGAGATACATGCTATCCCACTCCGTAAGGAAAGGGTTAAAGACGAAAATTATTGTGTTATTTCTTCTTTTTCAAGAGCCTTCTTTAATCAATTTACTTATTCTATTTGTTTAGCTAAAGATCATCGAATGGTCCTGTTTACTGTTTCCGTTGTTGCAAAGATACGTATCGAATGGTAGTCCCTGGTTTCACCGTACCTACCACATTAGACCTTTTTTATTTGGTATTTATTTTACTAATAGCTTTATAAAAACATTTTTCATCAAACGTGTTATATATAAAGCATATAAAAATCACAATTCTTAGAAAAACTTGAAAAAAATCAGATTTTTTAAAGAAAATTTGAAATTCTAAATTTACAGTCAATTTTAATTTATCAGCGAAACCAGGATCTAATTTTAAATTTTTTTAACTTTTGTGGTTTTGGCAAAGTTTTATTAAAATTCTAGATTTATAAAAAAAATATATATTCTTAAAAATTTGTACTTCCAATGGCGAAAAATCATTTTTCAGAGAAATTTTAGCTGCAAGGAAGATATTTTCAGAATTTTCACTCTAAATCAAAAACCCTGAATAAAACAAAGCAATACTCTAAAAAATTTCATGGAGTTGCTTAGCAAGGAATTTTAACTTTATATCTTTAAAGATTGCAAATTAAAGAAAGTTAGTCTATCACCATAAGCCTAATCTTATATCTACTGTTAATTTATATTGTGATCGCAAAACTTCAGTAGCTTTGACTTTGCTTCAAGATAAGATTGAAAGAAATTCTAACATAATCAGAAAGGGGGAAAATTGTGTTTTAGAGCTATTAAAAAATAAATAATCAGCAATTTCATCGTTTTGGATATTTCATCTGTATGGATATATGGATATTTGTCGTACAGAACAAGAGATAAATTATTAAAAGCATGATCATTTAGCTTACAAAAAGCGAATAATTATTATGATAGTTCATGTTGCGTAAATATTATTTGTCCCGATCAAATTCTTCAATTGGTTTAATCTTTCAAAATGCTGTCAGTAAAGTTGATTTTTCTAAGAATTTCAGTTCAACTAAAATATTCCCAAAAATTGGTCATTATAACAACTTAATTTTTTGTCCCGTATTTTTTAGATTTAGATCTACTATTACTAAATATTATACTCCTGAAATTAAATTAATCAGTGTAAAAATATTACCAGATAAACGGTGACATATTATCTTTTTTTCTTACTAGTTCTATTTAGCAATAACGTTTGCGTAAATAGGAAACGTTGAAGACATTTCAAAAATACAATTATGGAGATAGTGTTTTACGCAATTATTATATATTTTAGCAATATAACATTATTGCATCAGACATATAAACTTTTTAGAATCCCTCATGTAAAGAAAAAAAAAGTATCCCATTTTTAGTTACATTATACTAACTATTAAACTATTTATTTAACGTTAAACTGTTTGTTTAAATGCATTGTTTTATATATTTAAACTACTTTTTCAACTAGAACGACTATCCCCTTGAAAAATTGAAGGGATTTATAAGGGCAAAAAGGAGAAAAAAGAATTGCAATTTCAGACTATATCTCCTGTTAGATTTAAAAATTTACAGGCTACCAATATCATAATCTAATTTATATATATTATTATTAGTTCATAAACTACCGAAAAATCTTGACTATAATACGCACACGTGTATAAAACACATGCTTGATTTTACGCGAAATTTTCGGAAAAAATTAAAATTCGACTAGAATAGGCACCCATAATTTTTCAATATTTTATTTAAAAATTTCACAAATATTTATTAACATGAATAAAATTTGTAGTAAAAAGAAACGAAAACGTCAAATTCGGTAGAAAAAAAAAAAACTTAAATTTTTAATTCAAAACAAAAAATACTGTCAAATTATCAGTCGTTATCACTTTCACTAGAATACAGCTCATCTATCGTTTGTCGTTTATTCAATGTTTAAAATTACGTTTTTTTGTACAAGAGTATAATAAGCACTCTCATTTTCGAGGACTAAAATGTGAAAAAACAGTGCGTATTATACTTCAGATTTTACGGTAATTTACCTATACACCTATACCTCGCTATACGGCCGCTCTTTATACGGCATTTCGCTATAACGACCTTTTTTAATTATGGCATTTTTTTCGATTTACGGCCCACAATGTTTTGTTATACGGCCACAACAGCGGAAAGTGATGATGGCAGCATGTTCTAGCTTAGTGCAGTGGTTCCCAACCTTTTTCAGATGGCGACCCACCTTTACTTATCGGAATACCTCAACGGTCCATCGGTCCATGGTGGAGCAAAAAACCTTATTTGTATCGTATTCCTTCCTCATGTATATATAATTTACCATCAAATATTGCAAATATATATATATATATATATATATATATATATATATATATATATATATATATATATATATATATATATATATATATATATATATATATATATATATATATATATATATATATATATATATATATATATATATATATATATATATATATATATATATATACATATATGGGGGAGCGGCGTTGCCAGAGTGTGCACCACCTGTGTGACTGTGTGAGTCATCTGAGAGCGATGTAGTGGTTCTGTTGTCTGCCCCGGATGCCAAAAATCAAGAACCAAGAAACAATCAAAACACAATTCGATTTGTTTCGATTATTCTTATCTTTTCTGATGGTTTATTCGATGGTTTCTGATAGTTTTAGGATCGAGTCGCGACCCACCGGTTGGGAACCGCTGGCTTAGTGATTCTTCATGTTAATGTTCGTCATCACATTTAACCAGTTTTTAAACATTTTATTTTGTTTTTTATTATATGTATACATATGTGCATGTTATTTCTTTTGTTTTTTGTTTATATGACTAGGGGCTTCGCCCCTAGGCTCGCTACGCTCGCTCCTCTGGTGAATCAAGTGAATGAATGACTCAATAGTTGTTTACAGCGATTGAGTCATTCATTTTGTTTACAGTTGAAGCTTCCCCCCCCCTCTCGACGAAATGGATGAAGGCCGGCGAAATGGATGAATGGGTGAAAAATTGGATCTTCTTTCAAAGGAAGCGAATGAGAAGATTTTTTTGAAGTATTTCTTTAAAATTCAATTAAAAATCGAAATTTTAAGATAGAGACTTGAAATGAAGTTTATATGAATGAAAAAGCTTTCATCTTCCAGTTGATATAAATATTTTCTTTGTAACATAATAAGTCTGAGAGCATCGAATTTATATATCTCGAAACGCATCAATTTTTCCAAAAAGTGAGTTTTCAATTTTAATAAAAATATCAGTCTGTTTTAAATTATTTTTAAACAAATGACGTCTTGTTTGAAGGAGAAATGTCTGTAGTCTTAGATTGTAAAAAAAAAAAAAATTCTACGATCCTTTTTTGGCGAGTTATCGTAATCTGAACATGAAAAAGTCAATATTTTTCCACAAAACATAAAATAAAAAAAAATTAAAGTCCGACGAATATGAGACATGTCTTACTTTCTTCCCCACATTGTTCTGCATCGATTGGTATCGGTCTCGACCCCATACCCCCAGCGGTTTCGGAGGAGATAGCGTGACAAGCTTTTGACAGCGGCGGCGGCGGCTGCGGCAGCGCCAGTTACTTTCTTTTAGAATAGAGAGATTATTTTTCTATTTCTGTTTGTTATTACATTGTATTGTACTTTTATTTTTATGTAAGCATTTTTATCGGAAATAAAAAGAATAAAATGCTTTATGAACTAAAAACTGTATTATTTATAAAATATTCATTGGAACATATCCAATTGAATTTGTATGGGTTCGTATCAAAGTAATTGATACAACTTTTCGCTTTACGGGCAACTTTTCCGGAACGTATCTAGGCCGTAAAGCGAGGTAAGGGCGTATTATTATCAGTCCATATACTAACTCTCATACACTATTATCAGACTCTTTTTTAATAACAGAAACGAAATGATGTGTCGTAGAAGTTATTTTAGTTTTGAATTCAGAAACAATCTTTTAAAAATAGCAATTTTATTTATGTTGCTTTGGAAGATTTTACTAAAAATTATAATAATTAAATTTTTTAAAATTTCCTAATTGATTGTAACACATGTCGCGTTTAGCACATTATGGAAGTAATTTCATCACTGCATGTAATTATCTTTTCCCCCCTAGAGCAATTACTGCATTTTAGCAACCAAGTAACTGCAAATGAAGGTCGACAATTAAAAAATCGTTATCAAAGATACAGCACAATTACTATGAAATGTCTAATAGAAACAAGAAATGTTTTTTCCTCCCATACAATTAAACACCATTTGTTATTATTTTTTGTACTTAATAAAAACGAAAGTTTTGAATAAGCTCATTGTTTGAGGCCCATAAATTAATTGTGAATAAATGGTTAAATAACCTTGTTCTTTTTTTTCAATGTTTAAACCAAGAATAAAGTTTTATCTCTATACATACGAAGAAAGGTGTATACATTACCTTTCTGGGGATGTATTTACAGGATAGAACGTAATATTAAATAGTGCAATTAGAAAAAAACTTGAGAAAGTATACGACATACAATTTAAAAGAATACGCTTCAATAAGTATGGCAGAACAAAGCTTTATATTTATGAATATATTTAACTTGAGACTGGGGTAACTGAAGGATAGAATCAAGTAGAATAAATATTCTTAAAATGTCTTCCTTTTCAATAGATTTAAAATTACAAAACGTTTATCGTAAAAAATAGAAAGGACTTCTAAAAATTCGTTTGTTTCCATTTCTAACCAAGTAATGTGCACAAAAGAAAAAAAAACAACAGATTTCAAACTGCAAAATATTTATTCTTATTCAAGGATAACAAGCGATGGCTATCTATAAACAAAATATAAAACATAACAAAGCAGTAGGATTTAATAAAAGTTTCTTCTACACTATATATTTAAAGGAAATATTTAATTTAAGTTAAAGGTAAATGAAACAATGAAAGTTACAGGTTCTCAACGGTTTTAAACATTCATATCATTACATCTAAAGGATATTCTGCAAGTAGGATAGAGAAATAATAGGTAACTTGCAAAATTTTATCTCTTCATGTTTATACAATATACGTATAAAAAGAATAAACAAACTTTATTCAAGGAAATGTTAAAAATAACCACATGCAATGAGCTGATAAAAGATTTAACAAACTATTAATTAAAAGAAAATATCTTCGCATATTAAAATATTTTATAGGATTGTATTCCTTATTTTAAGAAATTAATGAGAGTCAAAATATTACCAATGCATAAACACTGATGCATTTGCTTTTATTCCCACCATTTTTATTTTGTAATAATGTTTGCATAAATTTGAAACATTTAAGACATTTGAAAAATATAATAAATGCGACAGTTCTTTGTCAATATGATTGCGTGAGCCATATAAACATTTTAGAATTTCGCCTCAAAAGAAAAAAGTGTATCAACAATTTTTCAGTCAGCTATTTATTAATAGCATAATCATTTAACATACAGCTACTGAATAATTGTTAGGATAGTTCCTGTTGCATAAACTATTTCCTCCGATTAGATGTCTGTATTTCAAGAATTATACAATTACAAATTAATAGAAAATATTTCACACACACGCACACACACGTGCACAGTCCTTAATACATCAGAAATGAGAAAGAAATAGACTTATTCAAATTAGGAACATGAATTTTAATGAAAGTTCATCAGTAGACAGCAGGCAGAGATCAGTATCAAGTATCACGTGATAGGTGAATGATTTTGAATTAAAACAAGAAATAGTAAATCAAGTTTGTTTAAAACTTATTATATTTTCCTTTTTATTACATAAAACGGGATTGAAAGATTAGAGATTCCGTGTCATCTACCAAATGTATATCAGTGGTTCACCTTCATCAAATTTTTTTTATCTCTTCTATAAAAGTCACCATGCCTAAGGACATACAGGTTCCAGTGCAAATGATAAAATAAACCTCTTACAGCAGTATTACGAACCAGACAATTAGATAAACAAAATAACGGAATTAAAATTAATTTCAACAGGGTCTGATACTAAGCGATACATAGAAGCGAACTAACTTTCTTGTAACTCGGTTTACAATGAAAATGGATCACTGCTATCAAGTTTGTGAGCTGCTCAGTGACGTGATTTATGAAGTCTTAAGACAATAGATTTCTTTATGCGGATACGTATGATTCTTATTCCGTAAATATTTGCTTTGTCAGCGTTGAAATTAAATAACACTCACTTGAAACAAAAATCTGTTAACTTAGATTCATCTATTTATTTTCTCGAAGCGCATGAATGCTTTTGCTAAGAAAGTAAATTTACTAGGTGAAAAGAACTAGAACTCATAAAATGAATGATAAATTTGAAAAACACATTGTATCTGGAACAGAGATTAAATAAACATTTTTCTTAGTCAATTTCATATACATATATTTTTTAATAAAAATATAGCCTAACACTTTGAAGGCAAACTGCAATTTCAAAAAGGAAATATCGTATGGTTTCTAACCCTTGATTTATTTTATTTCCCCTTATGTTTATAATTTTGGCATGCTCCGAAATAAAAAGTAGTTAAAAATTATCTCGCAGTTTTTGATAGTATGCCATGGTATGAATTCGTGTATGCACAGGTAGATATATCATGTATGCTGTAAAATAGAATTTTACTTGCAGTAATAGTTTGCATTAAACACATACAGTATGTTGAATCCTTCCAAAGTAAAAATCAATAAATATTTCAATCAACATGCTTATCTCTCTACCATAGACTTTCAAATTTCCCTAGAGATTTAAAATATCATTTATTATCTTTTGTAATTGGGAAATATTTTATGAAAGCTTTCTGATTTCTCGAGAAAACATGAGGAGTGTGTTTTCAAATAACGGCCAAAATGTAACAGTTCAAAACATCAACACCAAAAATCTCATTCATTTTTTCAAAACTAAAAGAATTGAGATGATCTTTTCTTTAATACATACACCACTGAAAATTGACCTGTCATACTTTGAATAAAGGTCTTTCCTTCTTTATATATATATATATGTATATATATATATATATATATATACCGGGTGCGTCATAAATTCGTGCAAAATTCAAAAATTCGTAATAAAAGAAGTAATGCTCGTAAAAATTTTCTGTTTGCACTAATAGGATGAGAGGGACATAGGATTTTTTTTCGTGTAAAAATTTTTTTTCCAAAAATAACCGAAAGAGGGCGCTTACACGTCATACTGAGACGTTTTATGCAAATCAGGCTATCAATAAAATACCTAGCTGGAAATGGATCCGTCATTCGAAGCCGGCAGCATGCTTTCTTTACCAGATCGAGCGTTGGTGGTTAAACTTTTCTACAAGAATGGTGAATCCACAACTGTTGCATTGCGAATGTTTCGCACGGAGAAAGGACTGAAGGCGCAAAAAAGCCCCATTTCATTGAATCGGATACTGAATTTAGTACTACGTTTTGAGGAAACGGGGAGTTTGGAGGATCGTCCACGAAGTGGCAGACCATCCTTGAGCGCGGACCGCATCCATATTGTACAAAGTGTCATGGAAGATTTGGCAGCCGAGACACCAACGGAGAGTAGTTGTGCTCGTGAAACTGGCATAAGAACGGGGATTCCGGAACAGTCGATTCGACGTATTCTGCACGGAATGTTGAATCTGTATCCGTACAAAATCCAGGCACTTCACCAGTTGTTACCGGCAGATATAGATGCAAGACAAAACTTTGCTACATGGGCTCTGGTACAAATGGAACGTAACCCACAATGGTTGCTGAACATCATGTGGACGGATGAAGCCCACTTTTCACTGCATGGTGACGTTAATACGCAAAACAGTCGTATCTGGGTGACGTCAAACCCTCGTGAGTACCTGAGCCAGCCACTGCATTATCCTAATGTGACTGTTTGATGTGGTTTCACCGCGTCTTTTATTATGGGCCCTTTCTTTTTTGAAGATCCTTGGCTTGTATCCGGCAGAAAAACCCGTACAGTCACTGCGGCGCTGTATTTTACGCTTTTGCGGGACCACGTTAAGCCTGAATTGCAGAAACAACACGCGTTACTTGTTGTCACCTTCATGCAGGATGGTGCCCCGTCCCACATTTTACGTAATGTCAAGACGTTCCTGTTGGAATCTTTCACTGACGACTGAGTGATAAGTCGCTATTGTAAGGTTCAGTGGCCCTCACGATCACCAGACTTGACCCCGGCAGATTTTTGGTTGTGGGGATACTTAAAGTCTCGTGTGTACCGGGGCTTCCAAACCACTTTAACGAAACTGAAAAATGCCATTCGACTGAAAGTCGCTGCCCTCGATGGAGACATGCTACACTCTGCTGTAATGGGTGTAGTGACGCGACTCACTTGCCTATTAACTTGTGCTGGTGGTAATGTTGAACATCTGTTACTTTAGAATGAAAGTACCGTCTTATGTTATTGTGATCTGTTTAATTTTCTGTTTGTGTTTGCCTGGTTTGCATAAAACATCTCAGTATGACATGTGAATGCCCTCTTTTGGTTACTTTCGGAAACTTTTTTTTTTACATGGAAGAAAAAATCCAATGTCCCTCTGATCCTACTGGCGCAAACAGAAAAATTTTCCGAGCATTACTTCTTTTATTACGAATTTTTTAACTTTGCCCGAATTTATGACGCACCCGGTATATATATATGTGTGTGTGTGAGAGAGGGAGAGAGAGAGTGAGAGAGATAGAGAGTTAGCTAGTTTCAGCCAATGTCCGAAGTCTGGCCAATATCGCGAATTGACTGGCCACTCCTGGCTTTGGCTAAGTCGATTGGCCAAGCCAGAGTTAAACGAGAATTTTCGAATAGTCGGGCTTTGAGATTCGCTCTTCTACCAGTGGCCAGTTCATGAATTTCCCAAGTAAAAATGGTCAAAGCTAGAATCTAGCGTAACTAACACACACGCACACATACATATATATTTTTTCAGCATTTTTTAATGTATATTATTTTTTCAGTATTTCCTCTTGTTCGTTCACTATTAGTTTCATAGGCCTTTTTACTTCTTTCTTTTTAAAAATAGACATTTTTTAAACTGCCCAATAATTATCAGATAAAATCTTGTTTCAAATTTTCGCACTTGAAATAAGCTGCAGTATTTTAAGAATCGAATATCACAACCCACTTGTAGGTAAGAGGATTGCATTGGGTAACACATCAATTTTATGCTGTAACGTCTATGCGCAACCTAGCGTACGTCTGTGGTTTTGGCGTATTTATCTTGGACAAGAACGTTTCCATGATTTGCGATCTTTAAAAGGAAATACTTATTCTTTATCACGAGGTGTTTCTATGAATTTTTTCTGCATCATTCCTTTGTTCACTGTCTAGGAATTTTGATTTAGACCGAAATTTTTTCCCTGAAGCTCAGTGCTTCAGGGAATAATTACTCAAATACTATTATTAATTTAAATAAGATTACAAATTTTATTGATAAAGTTTTTTAAAATACAGTGGAATCTCGATCGATCGTTCCATTGATCGAATCATCTTTTTCCCATATGTGTCTTTATTTTCACCTAGTCCCGACGATCATATTGCTTGGTTATGTTTCCTCATCTATCATTTTCCCGAATTCGTCGTTCAGATCAATCGGTCCCTTGAAAAATGATAGATCGAGATCCACTGTACCACAGACAAATTATTTTGATAACTTTTCTCTACTTCTTTCGAATTTGCCATCAATGGAATTTTCTACAACTGACGATACTTAATCTTACCCAAATTAACAATGAACTGGAAAAAAAAATTAAGTTAAAGAAAACAAACTCATTTCAACAATAGAATAGCTTCAGCGACTGAAACAAAAACAACAAAAAAAGATTCGGTAGCAAAGTGCTAACATAAATATTTTCCCAGCCGTTTAAAAGGCATTTAAGATATGTGAAATAAATTATTAAATTCTATTCTCTTTCACCCATTCCAAACAAAGGGTAATTAGTTTTAAATTCGGAATTTTATGTTTAAAGATTTAAACAATTGCTATTTGAACTTGTTTGATGAAGTAAACTTCCCTGACACATAATTAGTCGATACAAGATCAGAAAAGCCCTGTAAACGAAAATTAGGAACATTCCATGCTGCAGTAAAAGAATATTATCATAATATGAGATCTGACAAATTGTATGTCTTATGTTCCAGATTTCAGCCCCATTATGTCAAAGGAAAAATACTTTTCCTATACATTTATTCCGCAATTAGATAAAAAGGCAATACAATAGCACCACGCCAAGGTCGGGCGTCTCACAAATAGGGTGTATACTTGTGAATATTGTTATTACTGTTATTTGCGAGTAGCTATGAGTGTGTATTAACGGTCGGCTGAAACCCGTGAGAGAGTAATTTTTGTTCTCAATCGGAATTTGAAATAATGTCGAGTGAGACTACGACTTTCAGCAAATAACGGCTGAAAAGCGCAAAAATGTATGCTTTTGTAGTTTGTAACATTAACGAGATGGGAATTTATTTCTCTTTAAGAACCTATTTCATGTTTTGTTTTTGAATTATGTGTCAGCGTGTGGTCATAGATTTAATAATATGTTTCTGCTGTACGTTTCTCAGGAACTTGTTGGTCATTCAAACAACCATGTTAGCTTTCTTCACTAACTTATTTCTGGTAAACCGATCAACGTGATACCAAAGAATGATATAGAAATGAAATTGTCTCTGATCATAAGCACCACATCATCAAAACCCTCATAGTGTTTCCCATAGAAAATTAATATTTAATTTCTTCAAATTCTCCATTAAAGAAAAAATTGAAAATTTTACCCATGAGTTATAATATTTAGTTAATCTTTTTACTCATTCTGTAGAAATCCTCAAGTCGCATCCTACAAAAAAATTTAATGGTTAAAAAAATGCACAAATAGTTTAGTAAATGAATGATCTATAAGTCAGTTCTTGTATATCACATACAGCACATTTCATGATAAACGTCCAGAGCGTGCGGATGCCCAGTTGGCAAAAGCGTCGATTCAGTGATCTGAGGGTTACGGGTTCGATGCTGGTCACTGACAAAATCCACCGCCGTGTTTACTAATGGTGGCCGGTGCACGTAAAATCTGTCGGGGCTGCAATGTTCTCCAAGCTCTCGAATTTACTTCTGGAGGTGCGTGGTCAAGTGTTCCAGTCTCGTCATTTGACTCGGTTCTAAATTATGGGACCGTCTTGTAGGGGATAATAATAGCCACCTATACGGTGCCCCCTTAAATGAATGGCCAGCGGTCTAGCCCTTTATTGTGAACTAATGGCATCAT
Source organism: Dolomedes plantarius (assembly GCA_907164885.2). NCBI lineage: Eukaryota > Metazoa > Arthropoda > Arachnida > Araneae > Dolomedidae > Dolomedes > Dolomedes plantarius. Next base: position 60,522,095 of record OU015500.1, read on the forward strand.
AGCCAATCTTCCGGGCATTTGTAATAAATAAATGATGAACATTCAATAAATACTTTTGAAAATATTCATTAAATTTTATCAAAGATATAAATATCTCCAATAGCATCTAAAAGTCATTTTCCATTTCATATATGTCATTTACTTTAAGGCAAGGTAAATTCCGTAAAATCTTGAGGTATTTATTTACCAACCATAATTATTTACTAACTAATAAAATTTACTCTTTACTACAGAATTAAATGTATGTTTAGCCTCAAAATGTCTAGCATCATGTAAAAGAAATATGTCTTTAGACTGAAGTCACATGGCTTTTTACGAGTAAGCCATTTTATGTGGGAAAGGTAGTAATACTGGTACCAATGTCAAATAGTAAATGACAGGATACAAGTTTTAGCATTGCTTGCATATTTTATGCAGATATCTGTTCATACTAACCCTATTAATCGCAGTTTTCTTTGGGAGTATATTAGTGCCGTTTCAGCTTTTTAAACAGGAATTAAAGTCATACCAATTTGTGTGGCTTCACGAAGGTGGATTTTATAAGATTTACCACAGCCTAGTTAAATGTAAGGATGTTCTGCGAAATAGTTAATTAAACAATTTCACTATAACAACAGTTTTCATTAGCAAGGTTATTAGCCCTCAAACGATACAGTGGGGGTCGGATCCGACCCAAGGGTGTGTCTTCCCCCTCCCATACTCTCCCCTCTCATTACAATACGAAGTTGACAAGGAACACTACCACATAGACCTACTAGACCCCCCCCTATTAGATATAGGAATAAGTAAATACTAGTGTCTTTGTTGAAAAACATTAATGATGAACACTAGTCATTTTTTTAATTTTTAAATTTTAGATTTTTTAATTTTTTAATTTCTATTTTGAAGGCCAAAAATGTAAGTATGTATTATTTTTTGCATTTTTTGTGATCGGAAAGTTGGTTTCAATAACTTCTAAAACTAGGTAGACTAAATTTCATGTTTGACCTAATATATACAACGATCTATGTAAATGCCAAAGAGATTTTCTTTGTTTAACAAAATTACAATTAGTTGGTCATTTTTTTCTACAAAAAGGGTTTTATTTCATGTAAAATATTATCAATAAATGTTATTATCCAACAAAAATGATTATTGTGTACTTATTTCTACCGAAAACCTCATCAAAAAAGAGATCGGGTCGGATCTGACCAGACCATACCATCTATTTCGTCTCAAACCACTGTACCGTTTGAGAGTTAATTCTTTTGATAATGTCTGTGTGCTAAAATTAATAATTACTTGATCTTAAGGGGACTCACGACCCTTAAGTCGAGGAAATAAGGCAAATTTTCATACTTTTTGACTCTTTGTAACTATTTCAATTTACTCCTAATTTTTCCAAATTTTATGTATATGATAAATTGTTATATTTATTTTAATAAAAAAATTTTCAACTCTCAAAATAACTTTAAATAATTTATTTTAAAAATTCTTTAGATATACCTTGTTTTTTAAGCATTTTTATTGTATACTGGCTTGCGCGCAGAACTATGAAATTAATTTTACACTTAAATGTATAATTCCTGTTTTATATTTAAAATAAATAATTCAAAATACAATTGAACATAAAACATTCAACATTAAATATTTTTTCAAATTTTTTAAAACTGCTCAAAATATACTTAAATTTTCCTTAAATTTTTGCATTAATTTACACCTGAAAAAATAACAAAATGTGCAGTGGTTGCAATAACTCTAGTTCAGACGCAATAAAATAACATGATTATGCAGTGATAAAAATTTCATGGAATTATGTTTCATAGTTTTTGATATATCAGTTGAGGAATGATACAAAATTACATTTTAAAAAAGATGGGTTTAAAATGTTTTTTATCATAAACTTGATCAGTAATTAAATATTTAGAATATCAATATCTCCGGAACTAAGCGGAATATTTTCATGCGGTTTGCTTTATTTTGTTCAGAAATAATCAGGCTTTAATATATAAATTTTTTCAAAAAATCGAATGTTTTAAAGATTTAAAAGTAGTGAGTCCCCTTAAGTGTTCCTCAAATTAAGGAAATAAACATGATAATTTCTAATTGCTTATCTTATTAATTGAGAATGAAAAATCGAATGACAAAATGTTTTAAAACAAAGTGGATTTTGGGGTTTTTAATTTCGTAAAATTATCTTAAAATAGGTAAAATTATGATTTCTTTAAAAAAGTGTAAAATCTTCCTTACTATTTTTTTCTGCTTTGAAAGATTTCGACAATTGTGTATTTCGACCGAAGTGTGTTTATTAGAAGTCAATTTAATCATTATTTCAAGCGACTTCATTGTTAAGAGCGTGAAAAAAATTTATCAGACCATACTGCATAGTTAAAATTTTTGGCGTCATAAAGGAAAATATGGATTTCCCCCAAAAGCACGAAATTTTTTTTTTAGCTCCGATATACATTTTTAGTGTTCTAGGTTCATATTTAAAGAAATTTGCTAACACCGCTTGTTTTTTTTTTGTTTCTTTACAATAGAAATACTTTACAGGGGACTCGCATAGTATGGTGTAGAGGAGGGTATCCCAGCCTTCTTCCTATATCGACCCCTTTTAAAAGAATAATTTTCTTCATCGACCCCCCAGTGACGTAGTGAGCGTAACTGGCACCCGGGGCACGATACCTTTTTGGCACCCCACCTTCCGAAAAACATATAGTAATGTAGTATAGAGAATTAGTGAAAAGGACCATTTGGCGCCCCTGTGCGAGTGGTGCCCGGGACATGATAAATCCCCTTGCCCACCCCTAGCTACGCCACTGCGACCCCCTCGCATTTTTCTCTATAACATGCAGCATACAACATAATTATAATACTAATAATTGCACATAAATCACTTAAAGATAACAATTTGACTAAGAATATGAATAAAAAATTAGAAAAAGGGGTTCATTAGGTTTATTTTTTTATTATTTTTGTACTATTTTAATTTTTAATTTCACCAATATAAACAAGAATTCAGAATGCACAAAAGTTGGATTTCAATTAACGTGGTGGTTGTACTTGATGCATTGCTACAATTTTTTAATGTTTGGTCAGAAATTGCTTATCATCGTATAGTCACAATAAACAACATAACGAATATAAATATATATTTTACCAAAGAATTTTACTGATGTATATGTAACTAGCTGAAAACTGCTCTTCGCTACGAAGTACATTCAAATAAAATACAACGGTCAATGTATGCAATTAATGCCAAAAAATATAAATATATATATTTATAATAAATGCGACGATCAATGTATACAATTGATGTGATATATATATATATATATATATATATATATATATATATTAAAAAAAATCGTCAGGGATATCGTCAGGGATTTTTGATAATATCCAATCGTCTGCTGCATTTAAAAGGAAAAGATTATTTTTTTTTGTCTGTTAAGTTGTTATGCACGTGACGATAAATTTATTTAAAGTACCAGAAAAAGAAATCACATGATCAGCATTTAATAAATTAAATTCTAAAAATTAATCTTTAAAAATTCCCCAAAAATCAGAAAATCGAGGTAAAGGTTCGAAAAAGATTTCATTTTAAAGGAATTTTTATGATCTTTCTCGTGATGTAAATTTTATAATCCTCAAATTATTATTTAAAATGCAAACTTAAAAAAAGTTACAAAAACAGTTTAGAAATTTAATTTAAAAAAATCTAAGAAATTTTTTCAAAAATCTTTCTTAGTGCACCCCTACACCATAAGAAGAATCGACATGCAAATTTTCATCTCTTTTGGTTCAGTGCTTTGGTCTGTGCGTTGTATGTCAGTGAGTCAGTCAGTTACGGAACTGTTTTATATGTATAGATTATAATTTAATTTCATTCGACACATATACAATAGCGTCATGACATTCGACTTTAGATGGGTGGATCAGTCCACCGTATGAAAATCTGTATTTTTACATATTAAAACGGATATTATTATCTAATAATTACATTCCTAAAAAATTAAATTAAATTTTAAAACAGAAAAATTTATCGTCGAACCCCAATAGAACCCTGGAATACTATAGGCATTTTAAAATTCCATCGACCCCCAAGGGTCCATCTGGACCCCCGTTGGGAATCCCTGGTGTAGAGCCTGCCAAACTACAACCGTGTGAATCTTGGGCAACGAATGGATATGCCTGTACAGTCCCCTCGTAAGATCGACTGTTTTTTCACCTCCTTGGTGATTCTATAATACAGAATCAATAAAAAAAACACACACATTATCGATGAGTATAGGCGAATGTCCTCAAGAGAAGAGCACTGAAAGTAAGAGTTGCTCCCTGCTAAGGGACAGCTTAGGAAAATGCATGTCTTGACCTGGATTTGAAACTGGCTTGCAGAATATAGAATATAGAAAATATCATATAATTTACAGAAAAGAACATACAAGTTACAGAAAATAGCAATTTTCGATTTATTTGCAAACGTTTACAAACATTCTACTTTACCATACATTAAATTTGTCTTTTAGCGTATGAGTTTCTGTTTATTCTAGTGCCATCATACATAAATAGTAAACTTTCTACACTAGGAAATTTTAAATGCAAAAAAAAGTACCCTCCTTAACCATATCTTCATAAAATATAGCAAAAAATAAGTATTATTGAAAAAATATAATCCAAGTTTAAAAAGTCAATAAATATAATTTTGGGAATTTTTATTAATTTATTTATTGTATTGATATTGTTATAAGTTGATACATATTTCAAATCTTATTCTCTGTAATGTACAGTGTATAAGGTATTCCTTATGTTACTATATATTAAATATTGCTATCGTTTTTATAAAGTTTGTTATAAAGAATTAGATGATAAAGATTGGAAGTATATACAGTTGGCTCGCTGTTTAACGACATTTAAGGGACCGTGAAAATTCGTCCTTAAGTAGAGATCGTCTTTAAACAGAATTTGTGAAAAAATAACATTTCCCTTCACACTTTACAGGCTTAGGACTGCTAGTATATTTCTTAATATATTGGAGTGTTTATAAATGTTATTTTTATTATCATTATTATTTTGTTCACAAAAGTTATTTTAAATTACATTGAAAAAAAGAGTACCAACAATACGATAAATTCAATAAACTAGGTTTTAAAAAAGTCAAAAAGTGCTGATTGCTTCATTTTTCGCCTTGTATTCGTTATTCCCTTTTCCATATTTTCTAAAATGTTAAATGTGCCATCTTCCATATTCGATGTAATATAGCGTTGGAGAACATCTACAGCAGAAGTTGCATCTGTGTAAGACAGTGGCAGTGTCTCGTTTCCGTGTCTTCAACTTCACCTTCTTCGTCTGACACTGTATTTTCGTTTACTATATCTTCATAAATTTGTTCTAAATTTCTGTAATCTGATGTTAAAACAGATTCATCACAATTGCAGAAATCTTGAATTGAAACAACCTCATCTCCAACAAGACTTCTCCATTCTTCAGGGGTAATGTCATCTTCGTTGATTTCTACATCCGTACTTTGCAGTTCCACTACAAGTTCTTTCCGAATTCCAGCAATGCGAAAGCAGTTTGTTTATTGTGGATGAAGAAACTTCTTTCCATGCTGATGTTATCGTGTGCTTTGCTTCCAAGATCGTAAATTTTCTAATTTTCATACTGTCAGCCAAATCGTTTATTAATTTCCTAATTGAAGACTATCTGTAGTGTGCTTTCACACTGCGAATGATATCCAGGTCTAATGGCTGCAACTTGCTGGTGCAATTAGCTGGTAAGAAATAAATAGTCAAATTTGTAAGTTCAGTGATATTTTGAGTGTGTGCAGTGCAACAGTCGATTAAATGTAAAACTCTTTTTTTGATGCCCTTTTGCATCAAATTTTCTAATCCAGTCAATAAAAATTTGTGATGCCATCCATGCTTTATTGTTAATCCAATACTCACAAGGTTTCCTGGTGATATTCTTAAAACACCTTGGTTTCTTTTATTTTACTATAACTAGTGGTGGAAATTTCTCAGATCCATCCGCTACTACCTCATTTGCTACCTATTCATTTGCTACCTATCCATTTCACTTGCTCTTGACGTAGTAAAATATATTACTATATTTCGTTGATGTAAGATAAACTGCCACATAATATTTTAAGCTGCAAGGCAATGGTTTTCAGTTTCCGTTTTTTTTAAAATTGGTATCACAAGTGAGTAATGAAAAATCTTACGAAATTGTAAGCCACATACAATTGCACTGCGAAATGGACATAAGCCGAAAAAAAATTATTTGCAACACTAAACGCATGGCATAAAGAATATCTTTGCAACATAAGGGATTTCTGTGTCCGTTTGCAAAATATGGGTAAAAGTCACACTCTTTACAAGATGATGAGGTTACGAAAGAGGAGTGTGGTTTACTTCAGAGTAGTTAACGTAAGGCTAAATTCCAGCTGACAAAACTTGAGGTGACAACCGAATTCCAGCCGTTGGTGTAATGCAGGATAAATATCTGCAATAACTGACACACAAATAGTTTTCTCGTCATATTTACAACAAATATTTAATCACTTTACTGAGAAATATTATAATTATACATTTTTGTATATTATGTTAATTATATTATTTTATTACCGTATTGACGCCTCATATATAATCATAACTTACTGAGAAAAGGGACCTTTTCCATTTCACAATTCATAAACACGCGTGCACACACACATGCTTATATATATATATATATATATATATATATATATATATATATATATATATATATATATATATAATGTTAAAACTATCCATGTTTTTCTTATTTTCCTTATTGTGTAATCGTGAACTTTCAACTTTGTATATGTTTTGTTGTTTGCATCCAAAAACCTATTATTATATTTGTAAAACACATTGATACTGTATCTACTGAGTCGGTGAGATTACAAAACAGACTTTTTAAAATTATATAAAAAATTTTCAAAATACTACGCTATTAAAAAGTAAATTATTAAACGGAAAACATTGTTTTAACTTCTATATGACTTCAGAAAAAGAAAAAAATTGCTTTAGTTTTTGAATTTTTTTATCCGTAGGAAAATGAAGCAGAAATTAAAAGTGCTTTGAAAATGGATGTGTTTATATGAATCCATTAATAATTACTGGTTATAACACATGACTTTACAATGGTTATTTCCCCTCCATTACATTCTTCTTCTTTTTTAATTTCACATCAGAATAATCTAGTTTAATATTTACGTGACGTATTTACGAAATTTCGGAACGGAATATATTTAAAATGATGTCATTTAAGGCATTGGCAAAACCTGTATTTTCTCATCGCGTGAATGAAGAAAAAAAATTTATATCTGACTACAGCGAACAAAACCAGTATGAAGCAACCAAACTGAAATGAGGCAGAGAAGAAGTTCCTCAAATCAACCTTTAAGGTTGCATGACCACAAAAATTATTTTCATTTTTGGCTGAAATTTTCAAGTTATTTCCTAAAGAAACTCCCCTTAAAGTTTTGAAAGAGCTTGGGGAAATTACTTTCGAAATTTGGGGAAAGGTATATTTTCCCCATATGTTACAATGACCCCACGTTAAATTTTACCACCATCAGATAATCAATCACTCTAGAGAACACTTACTCGTGGGCGCGTCTGGTCTAAAACTTTTCATATCATGAGTCAACAGATTTCAAGTGTTTCGATAGACGAAAAACCACACTTTGTTGAGTAAATATTCAAGAAGCTGTTTAGTTCTTATGTAGTGTCCAGCTTAAAATTAGATTAGTTCATTCCAGATAGAGTAATTCATAGATAACCGTTTAAAGAGAAATTAGCTATCATACTGTGAAAGATAAGGATGTAATAATACGATGTAGCATTTGCTAATTAAGGATGTGCACAATAATTACAGGGTATCCGGGCTAAAGGTATCCAAAAGTTATGACTTATTTTTATGGAACTACCCATTAGAATTTTACAAAAATTATTTAAATAGAAAGAACATCTCACCAAGTTTTAATATCAATCATAGATTTCGATCATAGTATCATAGATTTCGACGTGTGCACATTTTGTAGCACGACAAACGCCTAAATGGTAATCCAGTTCTCTCCAAGTGTTGCTTGGAGGATCTTTGCTTGGGGATTCATTAAATCCGTTGTGTATAAACAAAACATTGAAACTGTGGATGAGTTGAAGAAGCATATCTTTCAAGCAATTCGTGTAATAACTTCTTATACGAAACACTTGGAGAGAACTGGATTACCATTTAGACGTTTGTCGTACTACAAAATGTGTGCACATCGAAATCCATAATGCTATGATCGAAATCTATGATACTAAAACTTGGTGAGATGTTCTTTCTTTTTAAATATATTTTAAAAATTCTAATGGGTAGTTCCGTAAAAAATAAGCCATAACTTTTGGATACTTTTAGCCCGGTATTTAAAATTCAAATTAGTATTTTTTTATGCATGTATATTTTAAGGATTTTTGTTAAGGCATTGTGATATCTAATGATTTTTATAAAGGCATTGCGTGTCTCGGGACTTACTGTAGTCTACTGTAATGTGCTAATACTGAAGTATCGTAATAAAGTCAATTTTCTATGCATTTGACATGCATTTCTATGAATTCCTTTGTAACGTTTATGTCTGTTGCAGAGGGTTTTTTTTAATATTAAAAATATTCTGGGAAGATAGATAGGTACATTTACCCTTCAACTCGTTTTGTATTCATCCATTCACAGTATGCTGCGTGCATTCTGAAATTGAACCTCTAACGTCTCCTTTTCCAAGTACATTTTTTGTTTTTGCAATCCAAGAGAACAGTTCGGGATTGATTCTATAAATTCCAGTGAATTACAGAATGTAGAGAATATCTTTTCTATTACTATAGAACCTAGTTTCCCATCTTCTTTTTATTTCATCACGTGTCTCATTAATATATTTTCATATTCTGCGAACACTCACATAATTACACTCTCTTGAACATTTAGGATACTAACATCGAATAAATATGAAGACCTTATTTGAATAGTGGTCCAACTTCACTTTAAAAAAATGAAGTTAGCCTCACTTTCATGTTCATGCATGTCATTTCTATCTTATTTTTAAACTGGTACACCTCCAGCTTATTTCTGCTGCCAACAGAGGGCATTACAAATCATTCATCAACAGTTATGTCTCAGCACTCATTAGACTTTAAGGCTCTGTATCCCAAAATGAACAAGAATGGAGTTGGACCACTATTAAAATAAGGCCTTCATATATACATTTATCTTTTCTTTAGGGAACACATTCACATCATATTTTCTTTAGGGAAATGAAAGTTACATATTCTTTTAAGGCATTTAAATTTTAAAATCACATTTTTAATGACATAGTAAATTAGTATCACAAATATCTTTCTTTTGAATACATTAAATATTAAATTTCTGCCTTTTAGTTATGAGTGAGGAATCAGGTTCAGTCCATTACCATTTTATTCCAAACCGAGTAGAAAAGTTAAGTAACAAATTATTAAATTATTAAAAAAAAATTAGACTATTAAAACCGATCAGTATTAAACTTGATCATGATGTAATTTCACGAATAAGAGTCATACACAACATATTACCATATTTAATTTATGTGAGTAAAAAAATTTATGGATAGAAGACGTAACTGTGTTTGTACATGTTATTTAGTAATGTTGCAAAAAGTGTTTTGAATCAGTGTCTGAAAAACACAATTAACTTTTCTCCTCAAATAGGGGGAGGGCAGAGATATTTTAATATTAATTTCCAAAGTAGGCCTCGTTACGTATTAACTGGTATTGATAACGCCCCAACATTTGTAAATAGTTTGAAGTTTTATAGGCTCTTGTAAACAAAGTATCGATTACTTTTATTTGTATGTATTATAAAACGATATAACCTTGTTGTGTTTACCAGACACTTATTTAATCAAACAGCATTCAATCGCTTTCATTTTAACATTTATTTATTTCATTCTAAGACTAGGAAACTTGCGTGGCGTTGCATCATATCTGAATTTGAAGGAGAACTAGAACAAACGCGGCTACTAGTTTTAATTGCCCGAGTTGATCAACTCAGCATCAACTCCTTGCGCATATTTTCCCACCTCAAAACAATTGTTGTCTTGTCATCAGCACCTTCCGTCGGAAAAATACCGACGATTCAGTTCCTACAACAATGATTACAATCCTGTCAAATGCGAGAACCATTGTTTCGTAAAAGGTTTTATTCCTGACGAGGAAAAAGGTAAACGGAAAATGGCTGAGAAATGGACTAGCACTCGAAATGACTAATGAAACCAATCTGCTGACATCGGAACAAATAGCCTCTAAAAGTTTAATTCCAACCCCAAGTCTCCATTTCAAGACGTTCTATTTTTCTTTCGATTTAAAGAATGTGTGCTTTCTTCTGCTCGCGTAGACCTTCGATGGATCTGTTGCCAAACATCAAGTCCTTCGATTGAATGAATTATTGATATTTTGTTTTTAATTTCTATTGTATAGATTGCCCTCTGTTATCGATGTAAGAAATGTGTCCAAATTCGATTAATGAGAAATTAACATGCCTCATTGTGTTTATTAGCTTCGATGGAATTTTATAAGAGGCGTCGGATATTATGTCAGAATTGATCTTTTGTTTGATATGCAAATGAATAAGTGAAGATATTACAATAGAGATAAGAATGCTTCAGCTGCTTGCGTTTAAACAATTAACTCCTCTTTTTAAACGAGGCTCTGTTGCTTCATGATGAGGAAGTTAGATTCTAGCTATTTCTCTATTATTTTACAAGACGCCTTTCTGTCCGACTAGAGGCTCTGTTTTATACCTGTTTCGTAACAGTTTTTAATTACAATAAATATCCATGATTGAGATTTAGACTGTCGCAATCTTGATTGCCCGAGAATCCGAAATTTATAATTGAAGAGGATATTTTTAGCATTTTGCAGTCTACTGTTAAAAAAAAGTTTGAAATTTTTTGGAATTTTAACTGTGTGTAACGAATATTTACAGGGAGGGGGATTTGAACATGTGTTTTAACTCAAAGGACCGTTTTTACAAAACCGAATTAACCTGTGATCTGAGCAAACTTTATTCCCAGTGATTTTCTTTTTATATTCCGGTCTTTCTTTTGAGTGGTTAGCAACACGGGATGAAGACATGAATATTTTTATTGATTACTTATTTATTTTACACTGCTGGCCACCCAAATTGCAACACCATGAAAGACAAGAGATATCACAACAAAATTTATTTTGTAGATAACATGTTGACCAAGTATCAAATGATTAAATTTATAGACTTCTGTGAAGTGTGGTTCCAGCCAAAATCAGTAGCCAGAGTAGCCGCCATTGATGGAGAATACCGCTGCCACACGCCTCGGCATTGATTCAAAGAGACTTTGGATGAGTTCTTGGGGTACAGCAGACCAAGCAGCTTCCACACGTTGCCAAAGTTGATCTGCTATGGCAGCTGGGGATGGAATCTGGGTCAATAGTAAAGCAACCATGGACCAAATGTTTTCTATCGGCGAAAGATCCGGAGAGCGAGGCGGCCAGGGAAGCAATTCAATCTGGCGATTGACGAAGAACCGTTGGACAATGCGTGCCACGTGTGGTCGCGCATTATCCTGTTGAAATATGGCTGTGGGCAAGCCCTGAAGGTAAGGAAGGACAACTGGCTCCAACACCTCGGAGATGTAGCGCTGGCTGTTTAAAGTACCGGCAATGCGTACTATAGGTATGCGAGAGTGATATCCAATACCGCCCCATACCATAATACCCGGTGCAGGACCAGTTTGGCGGTGCATAACGCAGCTGTTCAGCATCATCACTTCACGGTGTCTCCAGACTCGAATGCGACCATCGTGGTGTTGCAGACAGAAGCGTGACTCGCCAGTAAAGACAATTTCATTCCATTCTGCCGTCCACATCCTTCTGTCATCACACCATTGGCGGAGGAGACGTCTGTGGTTCTGCGTCAAGGGTAGACAAAGCAATGGACGTCTTGCGGACAGACCACTCTGCTGTAAACGGCGTCGAATGGTACGCGCAGACACTGCATGATGCGTTACAGACTGTATGTGCTGTGCTATGGTTCGTGATGTGACTGAACGATCCGTCACTGCCATGCGCACAATTTGCCTGTCATCACGTGAAGTGGTGCGCTGAGGTGGATGCGATCGAACACGCCGGTCCGTCGTACCCTCCTGCATCCAACGATCACATATCCGCATTACAGTTGTTTGGTTTCGTCCAACACGACTACTGATTTTCCTGAAAGATAATCCACAATTTCGGTAGGCCACTATCCTTCCTCTTTCGAACTCGGATACTTGATCAAAAGATGATCGCTGTTTTCGACGAGGCATAATTGATCGTTTTTTTTTAAATCCACAAGAAAAACACAATTGCCGAACTTGAAATCGTTGAAATTTCCAAGCCTTAAATAGCGCTTAGAAGTGGCGCCACAGGCGCGCGTGATGTGCGTCTGGGCTGAAATTATAATCATTTGCATATCTCACCTCCGCTAATGCATGTTGTAAATTTCATGTTATTTGCATGTTTCCTTCAGGGTGTTGCATTTACAGTGGCCGGCAGTGTATTTAATTATTCGACAATTTTACTCTAACTTTCGATTTTATATTTCACTTGTTCATCCAAACATTCCGGTATAATTTTATCTGACGTTACACCACCTCTGTAAAGACTTACCTGTTAGTTAAATTATACTTAACCTATACATATATATTGTTGAATTAAAGAATGTAATTACTCACCTCTCCATTTCTTTCCACTACAGAATAATTAGGCACTCGGACACACAAAAAAAGAATATCTGAAAGCCGAGGAATTCTAGATTTTAATGAAATTTGACTCACATAAACGCATCTTACATTATGCACTTATATCACTTCAATCGAATAATGAAAAAGTTTCGTTTGCTGATCACGTGATCTCAGCATTTTTACTAAGAGATCGTCATGGCAGACGACTTGTCGCCCGCATTTTCGCAATTGTCTCTTTTCGAGTCATCTTATATATATATATATATATATATATATATATATATATGGCGATTCTTCTCATAATGTAGGGGTGCACTAAGAAAGATATTTGAAAAATTCTTCTTAGATTTTTGAAAATTAAATTTTTGCTGTTTTTGTAACATTCTTTAAAATTTGCATTTAAAATAATAATCTGAGGGTTATAAAATTTATATCACGATAAAGATCATAAAAATTCCTTTAAAACGAAATCTTTTTCGAATCTTTACCTCCATTTTCTGACTTTTGGTGAATTTGTAAAGATTAATTTTTAGAATTTAATTTATTAAATGCTGATCACGTGGTTTATTTTCTTTTTGTGATACTTTAAATTAATTTTGCATCATGTGCACAACAACGAAATAAATTGACAAAAAATATTAAAATACGGCAAAAGATAAAATTTAACCACTAGACTAATTGAGATGGAAGTATTTTAACAATTTATTTCAAATTAGTATGTTTTATGGATATTAAACATACAAATTAATTGCATACATTGACCGTTTAATATTATCTTCTACATTATTTTTTCTATAAAAATATCCGTTACGATTTTTTTATAAATATATATTTTGGTTTTTTTAGCATTAATTGCATGCATTGACCGTTGCATTTATTATAAATATATTTTTGGGGTTTATTTTTTTCCATTAACTGCATATATTAATCGTTGTATTTAATTTGAATGTAATATTATGAATGTTTTACATATTCATTTTACTATCATCTTAATCCTACGCTTCATGATTTTGCCAGGATTACAGAAAAAATTTCTTTCTGATCAGTGTATGTTCCGGTCTCTCTATAAATTGCATTTATACCGGACGTAAAACTGCTTTTGCTTGGTTCCAGCACGTACGATTGTTTGCGTGCTTCATACTTTGTTTTGCGTTATTGATACTTTAAAATAACTGAAGGTGTCAATTTCTGTAGATAGTTCAGTCCAATAGGATGGAATACATTTTAAGGGGACAGTGAACCTTCAAACCTAACTTTTTTGTTTTCAGTGGATTTACTTGAAATTTGAATATGTGATTAGTACCATAGATATGTAAAAGTGGTTAAAATTTAATGATGAAATATTAATAATTTATGAATTATTAATTATTAATTTTATCAAAAATTTGCCTTTATTAAAAATGGTTCGATGCGCATTTCTTTTGCATATAATATGGTAATTTTTATTTACAGGATACCTTATAGAACTAACAATGAAACTTATTGCTTATTTTTAGCATTCATTAAAAATATAAAGAGAGAAAAATAATAACAGTGAATACACCCTTTTTATTACGCAAAATACCTCTAAATCATCTTTTCAAGTACAAAATTTAGAAATTCTGAGCTACGAAGCATAATTATTTTCAATAAGATTTATTTTATATACAGTTAAGTATATAAAACTCAAATTTCAAAGCAATACGGTAATTAGAAATGCGCCTAGAACAGTTTGAATATTCGTATGACATGAAAATTTTTTTTTGAGAAAAACATATTTAAAGTTATTGCCATTAGTAACCACATAATATCAAAATTAAATACAAATGCTGGAGATTTGGTATTTTAAACATGAAGAATTCGTTTAAATATTACTTTCCCTGAAATGCGTAGAAGTGTAACTAGGAAAGTAATCACAGAAATTAAAAATTCTTTTTGCAACACATTCCTACTCGTCCGAAGTTTCACAATTCAATAAAATAAAAAAAATCGAATTTTTGGACAAATTTCACAATTTTGAAAGTCCACTGTACCCTTAAGTTTTTATAATACGCTATATTCATTGAACGAAAATAAAGTTAATTTAACTCATCATGAATGCAATATTGTATATGCAATAAATTGCTCATGTTATTTTTTTTTTAAAACTATTACTTATACGTATTTTTTGTATGCGATTGTAATTCATTGAACTATTTTTAGTGTTACCCTTGTATTGCTGTTATCAAATTTTTTGGTTGTAAAAGATAAAAAACACATGCATTTCAGGGAAAGTAATATTTAAACGAATTCTTCATTATTAAAATACCAAATCTCCAGCATACAGGAATGGACACAGTGAATGAATATGTTATGTGACATTAAAAAAAACATTCATTTACGAATTTCAAGAATGTTTATTTAATCTTATACATTAATTTCCCGAAAAGCTAGCAAAAATTTTTTTTCGATATTTGATATTCATTTACACTTACTATTATCCTCCACCATTTAACACGATCAAGCATTGTAATGGAATTTCTTCTGTACCCTGAGGTTCTTTGCCCAATACTTCTTTTATGCTTTCTGAAATGAACCCCTTTACTCAACGTAAGAGGATTTACAAGAGCGGTCACTTTGAATAGTGTTAACAGGGTTGTAAATAGTTCTTATACGGAGTCTTCTTTATCAAAGATCAAAACCTTGACCGAATGGCGCCGCTATTAAATTAATTACTAGTGTTGTGGAAGGACCAATAATTAACTTTTCGTCTTGAGTTATCTTCCTCATAATTACTTTCCTCATAAATTCCAATTTTAGCGTCTAGATGCAAAATTTAAAAATATTTAATGCTGAATTAATTTGTTTAATAACCCACAATTTTCTTATCATCAACTTATTCCTTCAGTTTAATTTTCTAAAGATAACTTCAGTGTTGAAACTAACCTTAGCAAAAATCATGCACTGTTAAGAGTATTCCGGTTATCGAAACAGCGCTCTAAATAAAAACTCTTTTTGCTTAATTTTACTTTTATTTCGCATTTTAATTCAAAAACTTGTTTAGATGTGTTAAATGTCAGGTGAGCTATATTTTAAATTTACCATGAAATCGGAACAAATAGCTCTGGACTCACGCAAGTTTGTAATACATAGCAGATTTGATAAAGGCGTGCATTAATAACATTTTTTTCATATTTTAGAGAGTGTCAAACGCATTCGATTGGAATTACAAGCTTTTCTAAGTGTTATAGATAAATTTTCCCCTTCACATTTGTTATTTTTTTTGCATACTAGATATTTTAAAATTCTGAAAACTGACATTGAAGTATATTTGGACATCATTGAAAACAAATGATCAATAGAAGATAAATTGCATTTACAGCCGCATTCACTAGAACTGGTTTAAAAATTTTCATCGGAAATAACAATTTTCTGTTCACAAAAAAGGTACAGGGTGGTCATAAAAAACTTTGCCGATATATGGACCTCTAGCTGCTGTTCCGTTCAAGCGATTGAGATGAGATTTCAGATATAGTTATTCAGAGGTATGTCCTCGGGATTCTGTGAACGGCAGCAAAGTGGCACTCACGGTTACGGTTACAGGTACAGAAACTCGAAATTTTCGAACGGCAACGCCCACTTTTTTCCACCGCAAATTGCTCAGCGCATGCGAAAACCCTAAAGAGCGTTGGAACGGTACATGTATCACAATAAACGGATGCGTTATGCACGCACAAAAAACAGCTCTGCGAACGGCCTGTGATGTCACCAATGTGGAAAATGTGTAATCTAAATAAAAGTTTTCTTCTATCCGATCTGTGTTGTCATCAGTGATTGGTGTCTTGCCTCTGCCATATGCAAATTTACTCCGCCCCGATCGTGCTTTTGTTGGTCGTTGCCAGTTCGTCGTTGGTCGTTCGCAGAGCTGTTTTTTGTGCGTGCCTAACGCGTCGGTTTTTTTTGTAATACACGTACCGTTCCAACGCTCTTTAGGTTTCCGCAAGAGCTGAGCATTTTGCGACGAGAAAAAGTGGGCATTGCCATTCGAAAATTTCGAGTTTCTGTACCTATAACCGTAACACTGAGCGCCACTTTATTGCCGTTCACAGAATCCTCAGCTCATACCTCTGAATAACTATATCTGAAATCTCATCTTTATCAGTTGAATGGAGCAACCGCTAGAGGTCCCTATGTCGGCAAAGTTTTTTTTATGAACACCCTGTAGTTTAAGACTTCTCAACAAAGGAAAAAAACATTTAACATGATTTATTAAAGACTTAAACCTTGTTTATCTTTTCATTTGTATTGTAGCACAGCGAAGGGGAATCAGCAAGGTGATGACCCTAAAAGACCCGAAACCATTTGCTCAACACATGGCACAGCATTAAAGTTTTTTCCCTTCTTGCAATTTCTGTATAGATGAAGTAAAATTTCCATAAAGATAGTAAATATAAGGTCTTGGTCAAATTGATCCCAGACCATTGTCCTGGCAGCAATCACATGCAATTTTATAAGTGCACAAACATTTAAAAATATTATCATTAATATAGAATTCAAGTTGATTGAATTCCTAAATTTAACTGTTTTATTATTTATCATATTATTTGCATTACATTTATGAATGGAAAATATAAAATATATATATGCAGATCATTTATAAGGATTTCTGATTTAAAATAAATATTTTAAAATCATATATTTATCCATATTTTTATTTTTTAGTGCCTAGAAATAAATCAGGTTTATTGCATGGGGTAGGTGGGGTTATCTATACAATCAACATAATACTTTTTTAAAGTATGAAATATGTTTTGAAAGTACAAAAAAGTGTTTATCTCTAAGTCTTTAGTTTATTTCTATATGCATTTTTCGCCTATTTATGGCGAAAAAATTATGTACGAGTAAGCGCACGAGTATAAGTTTTTAAGTAGGAAATTTCACTATAAATTATTGTTAAATTCTTATCATTTAGCTCATCGTTTTATGCTGAATTTATAATTTTGATCCGTAGTATTTTTTAACTCATCTAGAATTAGAAGTCATCTAGAATTAGAACTCATCTAGAAGTTGCACTCGTATGCGATAACCAACAATTTTTGCATCATTTAATCAAACGGTTGCTCAATTGCAACATTTTACAAGTTAATATTTTTACTTTACTCATTTTGACTATAGTTATATCTTCTCATAAACACATTTTCTTTTTCCCTTAATGATTGACATTCCAGACGATCTTTACGTTATCTTTTTTCAAGCTATCACCTTGATGTTTTAATGTGAAGTTATGTCTTCATTATTCACCTAACGTGAGTTTTTTCTAATATTTGATTAATTTCGTCGCTAATAATCTAAAAGGAATTTGACATTTTCAAGTATATCTGTGGCTTATTTCCTTCCTGTGACCTATTTATTGTTCTTAGCAATAAAGAAAATGATACCTATGAACAGAAAATAATTTAATTTCTGGATCTTTTGCTAAACAAAATCCTTTTTGAAGTTATGTATATCTTGAAGCCCAATTTAGAGATATTTAATGGCGTTTGAGTTTTGAATTTGGTGACAATCCAATGCTTCATAAAGTACAACTTAAAATTCTTTAATATTACAGATCAAATGGTTATTATGTTTTATATATCCTACAATGACATAGTCAAAGAACATATTTATTCTCATTGTAGTATAGTCGAGCCCCGTTATAGCGAACCCGGAATATAACGAACTCACGGATATAACGAAAGAAAATTTTGGTTCCGTCGTTTTCCTATTGTATTTAATGCTAATTTATCCTTTTATAGCAAACCTCCGAAATCTTAAGAATCGGCTATAACGAGCCTTTTTATCAGTCGACTACTGAATTTTTTTAAAAAAAATTAAACTTTTTAAGAATTTTGAAGGTACAACGAATGCTGAAGAAGATGAGGAAGATTTGCCTATCGCGATGTGGATAGAAAAGGACAAGTTTTCATCATTCTCAGATTGTGACATGCAATTGTTCGAAACATGTGATGATGAAGAAATTGCATGTGAAAATTCGACTGATGAAGATATTGTGGAAGAAATTAAAATGAATCATTCTGAAATCGAAGATTCTGCATCTGATGCTGTTGAAGAGGAGCACATAAATGACGAAATCCCTCCCATATCAGATGCTACAGCAGAAGTTTTTGTCTACACAAGCAGTGGAAGAAAGACTGTTGGAGTCATTTGATGCATTGGACAAAGAAATTCATAAAATGTTTTTGAAATCGGTATCACGTGATCAGAAGATTACCGATTATTTCTGTATCAAAACAATGAGCAACAATTAAAGGTAAAATTAATTTATTTCCATATTTTTTCATTTTTAGTTACTTTAATTAGTATTGTGTCAGTTTAATATTGTCGATTTTAGTCAATTTAATTCATTAATGATAATTTTTAAGAGATTTTATCATTTTTTAATGCATCATTATTGAATACACATAGCAACTAATGAGTTATACATTTTGTGAACTCTTAACATTTTTCTTAACGGTTCGGATATAGCGAACCACCGGATATCTATATATATAAAACAGTTCCGTAACTGACTCATTCATTCACTGACTGACTGACTGACTGACATACAACGCACAGACCAAACCACTGGACCTAAAGGGCTGAAATTTTGCATGGCGATTCTTCTAATAGTGTAGGGGTGCACTAAGAAAGATTTTTCAAAAATTCTTCTTAGATTTTTTTTAATTAAATTTTTAAGCTGTTTTTTAAACTTTTTTTACGTTTGCATTTAAAATAATACATTGAGGGTTATAAAATTTATATCACGAGAAAGATCATAAAAATTCCTTCAAAATGAAATTTTTTTCGAATTTTTACCTCCATTTCCCGATTTTTGGTGAATTTTTAAAGATTAATTTTTAGAATTTAATTTATTAAATGCCGATTACGTGATTTTTTTTCTGGTACTTTCAATAAATTTATCGTCACGTCCGTAACAACTAAATAGACAAAAAAAATATTTTTTTCTCTTTCTAATGCAGCAGACGATTGGATATTATCCAAAAAAATGCATATCCCTTACGATTTTTTTATAAATATATATATATAGATAGATATATATTTTACATGAATTGTATACATTGACCATCGCATTTATTATAAATATATATATTTATTTTTTGGCATACATTGCATACGTTGACCGTTGTATTTAATTTGAATGTACTCCGTAGCGAAGCGCGGGTTTTCAGCTAGTAGTGAATAAAAGCTTTGGTCCCTTGAAGTTCGTTATAACGGGGTTCGACTGTATCTCAGTTTGAGCACTTTTATAAAGACAAATGAAATAGTAAAATTTAAAATTTATATGCCCTATATGATGAACTCTTTTGTAATATAAATACTTTAAAAACCTATATTTTTAACTACATTTCATATTTTTTCCATAGTGTTTTTTCTTCCTGCGACTGAAAATTTATTTGTTTATTTTCAATTGCTCTTGAGATATCAAGATTACAAATTGTGATAATAAGTTGCTCTACATCGTCAAAGCAGTATTTGGCCACCTCCATTGTTACTCAAAAACATGTAGTTCTTGCCTGATGAAAATAAAACCTTGGACACAATGACAGATTGGGCGATTTCTCCCTAATCGATCATAATATTTTAGTCAGTATGTAAATAGAAAAACTTTTACTCTCTTACTGAACTTTGATTATTTATAAGGTGTATCGAATCGTGATATTCTGATCCTTGAACGAAAATATTCATTCAAGGTGTTTTGAATGAACCGCCATATCATTCCAACAGTTTCAATTCCATTGAAATATATTTGTATTATTTAAAATTACAGCTTAGCTTTTAAAACCTTTAAAGTAATAAATTTATATCTTGAATTAAAAGTCCTGCCTCTAATAATATGTGAATATGTATAAACACAGATTTTTTTTAATGTATAAAGCTTTCGGACTATTTCTTCTTTTAAGCAGATTATGGAAATGAATAAAATGACATAAAGTGGCTGAAAGTAATATGTTTATTTTATTTTATTCGTTCACCTCGGAATTATGATGAGTATTTTTGTATAATCTTCACCCCTTTAATAAAAGCTGTATTTTTTCCTTTAATTTCTATAATAATTTGCATTTCTGTTAAGCATTTGTCTGTCAGGGGTTAATTTTACTCTTTAGCGCCCGTACAGTTTTATGAATTTGTTTATTCATTCTTTACTCATCATCGGCATTTCATCAGCATTTTAAAAAGATTCAGAGAAAATAAGTGGAAAAATTTTAGGGCCATAAATGTAATGTGTTTAACGAAGAGAATGTTAAAATGAAACAAGCACGGATGAATTGAATAGAATTGATTGTAATAAACAAAAATTCTTGATATTTAATATGTTCAACATACTGTAAATTTTACATAAAATTTTTTTAAAAAATTGAATCAAAGCTTAATGAACTTTGAAATTCACGTGAGCGAACATATTTTCTAGGTTACAAGTATTTTGTAACAAACAATCTGCATTTTTAAGAGCATTTCACTTTTTTTAAAGTCCTTTGACAAATTATATTCAACGTTAATGCTGACAATAATGACTTTCCACATGCATTGTCCCTATTCTTTTCTGAAAGAGCATGTTAAAAAAATATATTAGAATCCCTCTTCACTTGTTTGTCCTCTTGGAGCCTTGCTTTCTCAAGAAGTTAGCTTTCCGGTGTTTGCGTAGGTTTTTATGATTCCCAATAAAGCTACCTAAGAAGTCAAGAGGAAGTTGAAGTTTGTATTCGTAGGTGTCAGGAATGTGAAGAAATACAAAATTATTCTTCCTTCCCCATATAAATATTCTCGAAACTGATGGATTTCCGCGTTTCAGAATAAATTGCTATGCGTGTTATTTTATAAGCTTATTCCATAGCTTTATGCAAATTCATTCTTCTTCTCTTTTTTCTTGCTAGAAATATTAATAGTATTCAGGGATATTCATAAGCATTGAATCCTTTAACCGCATGCGGAACGTAAACTATTTTTTGGTTTTATAAATTGGTTTAAAAAAAATTTTATAACATGTGAAGTTCATTGTCTCCATTTTTTTAGGTATAGTATATATTAAACAATGAACTCACCATACATAGAACGCGACGAGGTTTTTCTACACTAAAATCTATTTAGAACAACAGCAATTAGGCAACATAATTACAGACTCATTGCTAGCAGGCAACGGGGAAATTAACTCGCTTGTTAATCCCGGTAGCTATATTACGGAAACCCTTCCTGAACTTAGCCACGCCACTAATTATAAATTCGCCACACTAACCTTCTGTCTTAACTTTATCACCAGGTCGCCAGAACGACAGCTAACTTCAAAACGCCTTCGATGATCTTGGCAATGTCCAACTGCTGTGCTCGAGATGAACGACAAACCGATCTTTTTTTTTCCTTCAAATTCTCCATCCCCTACTCACCTCTATCCGATTTTGCCTCGTGGCGTCTCTCGCCTGACTGTCGCGCGTGTGCGCTAACCACGAGGTTTCCCATATAGTAGAAAAGCGCTGCATTCGCGTTTGTTTCTTCATAGAGTTGTTTAATATAATCGGCTATTTACTTTAACTGAAGGGGAGTTAACTCACAATCACCTTAGATGCAAAATTCCCACATTTCTGCTTACACGTAAATCATTTGACACCTCGGCCCCTCCGCTTTCGCGTATTGGCCTATGATTCACCAAAGACTGGCGCTGCGTAGCAATTCCTGTAAACAAAGCCGAAGGTTAATTTCCCATGTTCGGTGATGTTTCATATAGGCCTGGGCGCCTGCCGGACAGTACAAATCTGCCAACAAGTGGGCAACCCCGGGCCCCTCTGCTTATACGTAATACTTAACGACCAAGAAAGGTTACCTTAAAAATTTTAATGAATGTATATTTCGTCTTCATTGTATCGATGGAATGTCCATTAGTATGATTATTAAATTACATGTCCGAACGGTAGTGTAACATATGGTAAGCTTTCTTGTTATTTTTTCCTTAGTTTTATGGGCAATAAATACTGATTTTAGGATTTTCATCTCAGAAAAGTTAATTCTTCACCTATTTGGGGAATAGTATTGCATTACAATTTACAAGTAACTGAACAACAATATACAGTATATTAAAATTTGAGTTTTTATGCCTGTTATTACATACAGATGACCAGGCACAATATAATCATATTTCTTAGTGTCATATAATCAAAAACAGATTAAAACAAATTTTATTAAGGTAGGCTGAGGGTTATTGAGATGTACTCTACAAAATTATATTTTTAGAGTTACTTAGAAGCAAGTTTAGATAGGTCTGTAAAACTTCATTGTTGTCCTCTGTCGGTTGAAAGAAATTTTTAAGTCAACAATACTTTTATTTTCAGAACACTGGTGAAAACTAAGTGATGTAGGTGTTAGGAATCTAAGGAAATAAAGGAAATGTTCGAGTGTTTAGAAAGATGGTAAATCTAACCAAAATGTTCTCATTAACATCATTCTTCCATGAATATAGAGAGGTTAGTTTCCAAAATAACAAGGAATAATTAATTTTGGTTCATGAATTATCAATATCGGGAGTATCTTGAAATACTAAATTATCTCAAAATATACCTTCATAGCGGTACAGGATTTAAATTAAAGTAAATGACCCTTGAATTAGGACTAAACTAACGAGGATGATAATTCTTAAAAATTTCTAATTATTAAATCGATTCCTATAATAAGCTATTACAACCTGATTATTAGGAGTTATCTGTATTAGAAATATAATTCAATTCGTTGCATCTTTTATCACACTGCAAGTAAAAAATTATTGCTCTCATTTTAAATACAATTTCAATGCCTTCGGAAAACCGTTATTAATTCGTATACAGGTATTATCATAAAATTATTATAAAGACAAAAGTTTTCAATTATGATATTTTATGAGTAATCCCTTACACAAACAGACTAATTGATCAAGTAACTTATCAGCATAATTGCTATTTTATTATTTTCTCTCTTTGATTATAGGTTAAAGCCATAGCATTCCGTCACGTCTGTTGTCAACACACTTTGATTACAAGGAAAACTCTCCGAAGGCTAGATTCGTCGTCTGCCTATAATGTCATCCATCAACTTCCCATGGATTAGCAAAAGTGTGAAAGTGGAATGCATCGAGCATTTTTATGACATCTGAGGCGAACCACTTAGGATGATGTATCGAAAAAATTTATCTCCAAGGTTTAAAGCCGTTTCGGGAAACTATATTTTCCTCGGCTAATTCTTCAAGCTATGATTCTACGTTTTTATTTATCTTTCTCCGTTTCGGCAGAAATCATATCATGATTCCTACATTCCATTTGCGAGGCAAGGAAGAAAAATAATTTCACACGATTGAAAATAAATAATGTATCAAAAAGAAAGTTTTCATGTGTGTCAGTTATTTTAGATGGTTTACATCATATTCATTACATTTTTTAATTAAATTTGCTCCTCAAAACGTGTTTCTATATGTCAATGGAAGAAAAGCTATTGAAAAAGTCTTTGAGGTAGATCTATTGTTATTTTTACATTACACTGCGGTGAGTTTCCGAATTGCAGTTGGCATCTTGTACAAATAGTTTAATACCTGAAAAACAACTCTCGTTTAAAAGCTTTATAACATGAAATACACACAAATTTTATTAAAAACTAGCTGAGTTGTAACCCGATGTGTTGTTTTTCGATTTAAAATGAAATGGTTTTATTTCTTAAAGATTAAAAACTGTTTAATCACTTTAAAAAATATATTAGAATTTTTAAAAAACGAAATAATTATTCAAAATTCTCCTTTTTGAATTTTGGCTTTTAAGTTTTTGGCTTTTGAAATAATTCTTTCAAATTTCCGTTTTCAAATTTTGTTTTTTAAAGAAAAAAGAAGTTCATTCAATTAGAAAAAATATCTAAAGGTTTTAACTTCTCATTTCCTAAAACTAAAATTATTTCTGGTACTTTAAAATTATTTCTGGATTTCAATTATTAAATGACTCGGTCTCAGACTCGTTCTCAACTAATAATTTTTCCTTTTGGCAACATGGCCGAATGTAAATATTAAATCTCATGTGTGGAAAAAGTGCTAAAAAAATAGAAAGACAGTTCTGACGAATTCAAAATTGGTGGTGGAAGAACCCTCATCAGTTGCTCATTAATTAGAAACAAATTTCACGAACTTGCTGGAATTATTACTGAGTAAAATAATAAGTCGAAAAATTACGAACTCGGCATTCAGTTACATTAAGATACTATGACGATCAGAGCGTAAATTTCAAAAGTAAGTTTTGTATGTACGCTTTTTAGTATGATAACATATTTTTTAGTAAATATATTTGGTATATTTTGGAAGCTGAACATCTAGCAAATGCCGATAAATTTTAAAATTGATATTAATAGGTACAGAAAACTGAAATATTTGTCCATAAAAATTGTCGATTTCGTGAAATTCGGAAAACTGCTTTGGGGAAAAAACTTCGTTTGCAATGAAAAACATTTTTAACTTTATAAAAATGTGTATATACTTAAAGATGAAGAGTTGTAAAACACATGGAAATAAAAAAAATTGTCGATTGGAGGACTGAAAAGTTGAATTTTGCATGCATGAAAATAGTGGAAATTTGCGAAACGGATAAGAGCTGGCCCACCTAGAATGTCAGCTGTTTCTGCTGTCCGCTTCTTTTGAGTTCAGCAGTTTTAATTTAATAATTAAAAAAGTTTAAAGTTTTTAAAATTGAGGATGGCATCAGTGCACGCGTCTCGTCCGAGTGCGTCCATGGGTACCAGTCGCGATATCTTGCTATGCTAGTTTCGCGAGATTAGCCCGTCCCCGTGTCTGCTCACTAACAAACATACGTTTGTTTACTTTCAGCTATTAATAGTAAGATGAGAGAATTTCGATTTTTTTTTAAATTATGGTGACTGCTACTAACCTCTTATCATTTGGTGATAAACGAAGTGCAGATAATACCAGGAATTCCCCGGATGTATTGGATTATCCGTTCATCACATAAAAAAAAAAGCTTAGAAACACAATAAAAAAATACTCAACAAAATATCAAAGTAGATTGTAAACTACGAAATTTTACAAAGAGTTACGTTTTATTATTATTTTAAGTAACTTCTAACTGAATAACTATACTCACTTTATGTATAGCCACTGAGAAATTTATTTTCGTGATAAATAGGGATCTTTTTGGATTATCCCTGTTTTATGAACATACTCCCACATTAATTAAAGCTGATGACCAAGAGCTTTGTGCAAATATTTATAAGTTATGTTGAACAATATGCAGGGCTTTTTTATCTAAGGGTTGTGGGAGAGGGAAAGCCAAATGTCAGATTTCTACTATATTCAGTTTTAGCGGTTACCTCCCTTTTTTTCGTTTTTGTCTGTCTCTCTCTGTATGTTTCACAATGACATAAAAAAACAGTGTAAGTAAGGAAAATTTTAATTTTGACTTTCTCTATCCCAAGAAAAACACATCTTATCTGTCTCTATATAAACCCTTGAATTTAAGTCTAAAGTTTGAACCTAGGTGGTGAAAGGTTTCATTAATACAAAAGCTAGATCTTGATTAAAATGAAGATTTTTGTTATTTATTAAAATATGTTGATTAGTAACGAGACTATTATCATCTGACACATAAAATATTTACTTCTCATGAAATTCTGTATGCATATCTTGATGAAACGATGGAATAGCGAACTAATTATAAAGTTAAGGGGATGATGGACTTTAAAATCGAACAAAAATTGGAATTATTTTTTAGGGTGTATTAATAGTTTCAAAATATGAGAATATTGGAATAAAATGTATTTTAAATATGTAATGAAAATTAAAATGGAAACTTGGTGGCTTTAAAAAAGTAAATATTAAAGATAGGTGAAAAAAAATATCTTTTAAATGGCTTTTTCTCAAAATGCATAATTTCCAGATTTACAAGTCTTGGAAATGCTCCTTGCGTCATAATTTTCAACGACATTTTATAAAATTTATAATTTAAACTCCTATAACACACAAAAATAAAGTTATGTATCCATTTCAGGTTTCGACATCATTTAGATTATCAGAGTTTAACTTAAGTGTAGAAAAGTACAATAATTTCCCGAAAATTCAGAGTACAAGCATAAAAATACTTACTAAAAATGAACTATTCAACGAAATCATAAAGCAATACATAACTCTGTTTAAAACATATTTATAAGCAATATAAATGCAACATTAAGAGGGAAAATTAAAAATTGGATCGCAAGGAGCATTTTAAAAAAGAGACTAAAAATTTCAATTTTTAAACTAATTTTTTTTAATATTTATAAAATTTTATAAGGTGTTTGATACATTTATACTTTAACGAATATATATATGCGAAATTTCATATCTGAGGTAAAAATTTCAAAAATCGCTTCGTAATGTCCCTCATCCCCTTAAGGGGATGGTGGACCTTTCAAAACGATTTTTGAAATTTTTACCACAGAGATATGAAATTTTGTATATATATTTATTAAAGTATAACAATATTAAACACCTTATAAAATTTTATAAATTTTTTAAAAAAATATTTTATAATTAAAAAATTTAAATTAAATTACCCTTCTTTAAAATGCTCCTTGCGACTCAATTTTAAACTTTTCCCCTTAATTTTGCATTTATATTGCTTATAAATACTTTCTAAACAAAGTTATGTATTTTTTTGTACTTTCGTTGAATAGTTAATTTTTAGAAAATATTTTTATGCTTGTACTCTGAATTTTCGCGAAATTTTTGTACTTTTCTACACTAAAGTTAAACTTTTATAACCTAAATGCCCTCGAATCCTAAAATGGATACATAACTTTATTTTGATGTATTACAGGAATCTTTATTATAAATTTCATAAAATTTCGTCAAAAATTATGACGCGAGGAGCATTTGCAAATCTGGAAATTTCTCATTTTGAGAAAAAGTCATTTAAAAGATAATTTTTTATCTACCTTTAATACTTACTAGGAAATTATTCATTTTTATTTTCACTACACATTTTAAATGCATTTCATTCCAATATTTACACGTTTTTAAAATATTAATACACCCCAAAAAAAATTCCAATTTTTGCTCGATTTTTGGTAATTTGAAAGTCCACCATCCCCTTAAGTTTCTATTCAGATTCACCCGCACAAAAGTGATGAATTCACGAAGAAATGTCCAATACTTGTTCATACTATTAAATACAAAACATTTTACTGGTATTACTAACAGCTTCATGTTCTTTATAATTACTAAATACTTCCTTATAATTACGAAAGCAAAGTGTTCAAGAAAGGGTAAATATTTTTGCGTCAATCAATTAATTAAATAAACAAAAAACTCCTAAGTACTTTAACACAACATATTTTGTTTTGAAAGATTTTCTTTTCTTAACACTTATTTTATTCTTTAGTTTCAAAATTCACTTAACTGATTTATTTTTTGTTTTGAACTAAATGTCTTTGGAGCATGTCAATCTGCAAAATATGAAATTATGAATTGAAAAAAGCATTTAAAAAATAATCTATGTTTTCCTTATGAAAAACATAATTTTCCCTGTGCGTTTTTTTCTTAAAAAGTTTTTTTTTAATAAATTTACAGCAGGATGGTTTATAGGTTAGTTCACAATTATGGGTTTCTTTATAAACTCTTGCGATTTCGTAATATGTCCTACACAATCATAGTATAAGAAGTCATTTCGAATGAGTCGTACTTTATATTACTAATATTCATTCAAGTGTATAATTGCACGCATTAGAAAAATAAAACTCAAGTTAATCCATTTTTTCTATCAACTATTGTCAATAGAAAAAAAAAGAATCCATTTTTTTCTGTCAACTATTGTCAATGATAGGAAGTGAAGAAACGAACCGTAGAGGAGAATAAGGCTTAATTTGAGCTTCAAACTAAAGTAAACAATTTTTCTACTCACATCGAAATCTAAATTTAAGAAAATAAGACATTAAAATCTTCATTTCTTAAACATCTATGGATATAAAACAGTTCCATAACTGACTGGCTGATTGACTGACTGACTGATTGACTGACAGATAAGGCACAAACCAAACCGCTGGACCTAAAGGGCTGAACTTTTGCATGTCGATTCTTCTTATAGTGTACGGGTGCACCAAGAAAGATTTTTGAAAAATTCTTCTTAGATTTTTTAAAATTAAATTTTTAAGCTGTTTTAGTAACTTTTTTTAAGTTTGCATTTAAAATAATAATTTGAGGATTATAAAATTTATATCACGAGAAAGATCATAAAAATTCCTTTAAAATGAAATTTTCATCGAATCTTTACCTCCATTTTCTGATTTTTGGTGAATTTTTAAAGAATAATTTTTAGAATTTAATTTATTGAATGCTGATCACGTGGTTTCTCTTCTTTTTGTGATACTTTAAACTAATTTTACGTCTAATTTAAACTAATTTTACGTCACGTGCATAACAACGAAATAGACAAAAAAAAATTTCTTGCTAATGCGGCAGACAATTGGACATTATTAAAAAAATATTAAAATACAGTAAAAGATATGTTCCTCAAACTGTACTACATTAGCTGTACTATATTCTTTAGTATGTTCTATTAGATTTAATATCAATATTTTCTTCTACATTATTTTGTCTATAAAAACATCCCTTACGATTTTTTTATAAATATATTTTTCTTTTTTTACATCAATTGCATACATTAATCGTTGCATTTATTATATATATATATATATATATATATATATATATATATATATATATATATATATATATATATATATATATATATATATATATATATATATATATATATACATATAGGAATTAATTTCATACATTGACCTTTGTATTTAATTTTAATGTACCAACTTTAAAGTGCGTTTCTAGTTTCAAGCAACTTTTTTATGACAATGTAATTACATAAAATTTTTAATGGGAAATTCAAAAATTTTGACTCAGTTTTTGAAGTATATACAAAGCATTTTCTGAATTTTATATCCTAATTAGCTTGTGGACAGAACAAAAAAGCTACTTTCCCCCAAAAAAATGTAATTTAACCACCGTTCATCTGATAATAGAATTTTTTCTGAGTGATAAATTTTTCTTGAGTGTCCTCACAGCAAAAACTTGGCTGGAAATCTGTCAAAAACATTGTAGGAAACTCACAATTAGATAAACAAACAGATAAAAATTAATTTTTAAGAATTTGTTTGATTTAGCAGCATTATTTCATGAATATTGTTATTCTAATAATTTTTCTGTGAATATATTGAAAATTAATCCCTTTTCACAATAATTCAACAGCTTAAGCTTTCATGGCAGGGCAATCAGGAAATCAAAGCTCAATTAACAAACCCATATTTGTTCAGGTAAGGCTGGGTTATCTGACACATTCCGTCTTGTTTTAAATTAAGGGCTTATACTATGTACAATCAAAACAGAGATATTCTATATTTATCCATAATTTAAATTTTCTATGAACGTACTATTTATCTCCAACGACCTCTAAATATACATTGAAATATGTACTTCTATGATTTAATCAAAATTGTATAAATTTTAATCTATGACACATTCCCGTCATAGATAGTTCGTGAATCGTCTTTTCAAATAAAAGTAGTGGAAGGAGATTTAAATATTTCCAAAGAAATAATTTTCATACGTGAGATATCACGTATATAATATGGTAATTATTGTTATGTTTAATATCTCAAACATCTCAATTGTCAGCGTGAAACTCAGTTTGAATGTTCACTCCGGCCAAATACAAATGCGTTAAAAGGATGCTTGTTATGAAGTCAGGAACATTTATTTTATCATTCCGACGTATTATTTGTGGCATAAAAGTTACTTCTGTTCCAGATGTATCCTAGAAAAACTCATTAACACAAGTCATAAAATTTACCAAACAATGGAAAATGCTCGTGAAATTATAAGCATGGCGGACATCAACGAATCCTTCGACTTAAATGGTATTCTGAGAATTCCAGAGTTGCATTCAGTTTTCCAACTATGCAATCTAAGTAATTTTTTTAAAGCAAAACTCAACAAAATTTTATTTTTGTATTAATTTGAGAAATCGTGACTAATTACTTCACTTAAAATGTTAAATTTAGATGAAAATTTCTAAAGAATTCAAATATTTGAGGCGACAATTGAATAAAGTTTGAATTTTTGGTTTTGGAAAGAATTGCAATAAGCAAGTCATCAGTTAAACTATGCATGTTTAATCATTCATAATACATATAAACTTCCACAGATATGTTTAGGCTTCAATTTTTATACACATTGCTTCTGCAGTCATGATATTTATTGTAACCAAAAGTTATAGAATTAGTAGTAATTGGCAATTTATCAATTATGTTGCATCTGAATTACTCTGTTGGAAAATGAGTAATTAAGACATTTCGTCAGTAACGTTTTGTTTATTTTAGGGAAATGTTACTTACACACACACACACATACTTATATATATACATACATACATACACAGGGTATCAGGGATAAAAGTATCCTAAAGTTATGGCTTATTTTTACTACCCATTAGAATTTTAAAAAAATTATGTAAATGCAAAGAACATCTCACTAAGTTTCAATATCAATAGGTTTCGATGTGTGCACCTTTTGTAGCACGACAAACGTCTAAACGGTAATCCAGTTCTTTCCAAATGTTTCGTAGCCTATCAGGAGTTATTAGTGTATAAACAAAAAAATTATGTATAAACAAAAAATTCTGTGTATTAACAAAAAATTGAAACTATGGATGAGATGAAGAAGCGTATCATTCAAGTAATTCATATAATACTTAGAGAGTATAATAAGGTGGATAGTAATTAATCACTTGGAGAGAACTAGATTACCGTTTAGAAGTTTGTCGTGCTACAAAAGGTGCACATAACGAAATCTACTGATATTAAAATTTGTTGAGATGTTCTTTCTGTTAAAATAATGTTTTTATAATGCTAATGGGTAGTTCCGTAAAAATAAACCATAACTTTTGGATACTTTTAGCCCGAACACCCTGTATATATATATATATATATATATATATATATATATATATATATATCTACAGTTGGCTCTCTGTTTAACGACGCTCTACTTAACGACGATCTCTATCTAAAGACGGTATTTCCCTGTCCCGGTCCCTCGCGACGTAAAAAAATTCTATTTAAAGACGATATTGTTTATGTTTAACGATGATTTTTTTTTACATGATAAATTTTTCCCTTATCATTTTATCTGCAGGAGGAGAACCTTCCTTTCCTTCTGTGGGAGAAAACAAGTTTGATGTCAATAACAGACCCGAAATTTCCTTGATGTTTGCAATGTTGAAATAGACTTGTTGCAGTGTGAAAAACGAAAGGGGGGGGATTACTGTTTCTCGGAAGATCGTATATTCTTTCATGGAGCTCTTAGTGCGGGAGCTGAATCACTCTATTGTCCCTAACATCTGTTGTCATGTGACTTGCGAACTGTCCAATAGCAGCCTTCTCTCACTCCTTCCGGGAAGCAGATGGTCATGTTTAGAGAATTCATGGTTGAGTTTAGGAGCTCATTCCAGTGCGAATACGAGCAGAGAAAAATGGCATCAAAGCGAAAGCATCTTACGCTACACGAAAAGGGGAAAATTATTGAATACTGGGAAGAAAGTGTTGGACTAACAAAAGTCCAATTCGCAAGAGAATATCAGCTACCCGAGTCTACTCTTAAAGGAATTTTAGCAAGGAAAGAGAATATTCTTGAAGCAGCATAAAAATTTGGTTTGAGATCCAAATCCAAACCGCAGAAAATTCAATGTGGTCGATCAGAAGAGTTTGATAGGGCAGTCCTGCAATGGTTTCATGAAGCAAGAGCATCCAACATTCCAATTTTCGGAGTGATATTTAAAGAAAATGCTATTGTTCTGGCAGAAAAATTTGGAATGCAAAATTTTCAGGCTTCAGCTAGTCTGTTGGCAAAGTTCAAATAAAAATATGGAATTGCATTTAAAAGCATATCTGGCGAAAGTGGCGCCGTAGATGAAAAAATAGTCGAAGAATGGAAAATATTGCTGACGGGGATATTAGATGGATATAATGAGAAAAACATATTCAATGCAGATGCGACGGGCCTACCCCACAATAGGGTGCCTAATAAAACTTTAACGTATATGGGCAAAAAGTGCTTTGGTGGAAAACACAGTAAGCAACGTTTGACTGTTTTACTATACAGTAATTCGGATGGATCCGAGAAATTCCCACCACTAGTTATAGGCAAATCAAACCAACCAAGGTGTTTTAAGAATATCACCAGGAAACCTTGTGAGTACCGGATTAACAATAAAGCATGGATGACATCACAAATTTTTATTCACTGAATTAGAAAATTTGATGCGAAAATGCATCAAGAAAAGATAAAAGTTTTACGTTTAATCGAACATTGTACTACACATATTCCAAATATCCCTTGACTTACAAATTTGACAATTCATTTCTTACCAGCTAATTGCACTAGCAAGTTGTAGCCATTAGACCTGGGTATCATTCGCAGTGTGAAAGCATACTACAGAAAGTCTTCAATTAGGAAATTAATAAACAATTCGGCTGACAGTATAAAAATTAGAAAATTTACAATCTTGGAAGCAATGCACATGATAACATCAGCATGGAAAGAAGTTTCTTCATCCACAATAAAAAACTGCTTTCGCGTTGCTGGAATTCACAAATAACTTGTAGTGGAACTGCAAAGTACGGATGTAGAAATCAAAGAAGATGACATTACCCCTGAAGAATGGAGAAGTCTTGTTGAAGATGAGGATGTTACAATTGAAGATTTCTACAGTAGTGATGAATCTGTTTCAACAACAGATTACAGAAATTTAGAACAAATTTATGAAGATATCGTAAGCGAAAACATAGACTCAGACGAAGAAAGTGAAGTTCAAGACACGGAAAATGAGACACTGCCACCGTCTTACACACATGCAACTTCTGCTCTATAACCTATGGAAGATGACACATTTAACATTTTAGAAAATCGGGAAAAGAGAATAACGAAAACAAGGCAAAAAATGAAGCAATTAACACTTTTTGACTTTGTTAAAACCAAATTTATCGTATTGTTTGTACTCTTTTTTCAATGTACTTTGAAATAACTTTTTGTGAATAAAATAATAATGATAATAAAAATAACATTTTTAAACACGCCAATATATTAAGAAATATATTGATACTCCAAAGCCTGTAAAGTGTGTAGGGAAATGTTATTTTTTTCACAAATTCTGCTTAAGGGCAATTTCTACTTAAGGACGATTTTTCGCGGTCCCTTGAAAGTCGTTAAACAGAGAGCCAACTGTATATATATATATATATATATATATATATATATATATATATATATATATATATATATATATACACTGCTCAAAACAATTAGGGGAGCACATGGTTTTAACGGAATTACGCAAATACTTACACCGATAAGTAACATAAAAAAAATCCTCCATAATTTAAAGCCTAGCAGGAAACAGAAGAAGAAAACTTCTTATGCAAATCAAAGTTCATGAGGTCAAAAACCAGAAAAAGAACATAAGGGCGGAAATCGGGATGTTGCAGAAACATCTGTTTCACTGCCTTAACTGTGAAATTCGATTGCTCAGTTATTCTTTTTGAGAAAAGGTAACTTGAAAATGTCTCAACAACGTGATTTACCGGAATCCATGGTATGGCGTATTATAGGCAGACTTGACTCCGGGCAAACTCAAAGTAGTGTCGCGGACGCTGTTGGAGTCGCCGGAAGTGTCGTTGCAAGTCTGTGGAATCGATTCCAAGAAACAGGGAATGTCAGACGTCGACCAGGGCAAGGTCGGCCACGCGCCACTACAGCAACTAATGACCGGTATATAATGTTAACAGCTCGTCGGAACAGAACAGACAATTCTACTCAGCTGCAAAGACAGTTGCTCTTGGCAACAGGACGAAGGGTGTCCAGCCAAACAGTGCTTAATTGGCTTCATCCGGGAGGTCTCTATGCACGTAGGCCAATGGTCTGCATTCCTTTGACCTCACGCCACCGTGCGGCCCGAAGAAGATGGGCTGCTGAACATCGAGATTGGGAGCAACATGATTGGAGCCAAGTGCTGTTTACAGACGAGTCCCGATTCAGTCTGGAGTGTGACACCCGACGTGTTTTGGAATGGAGGGAAAGGGGCACTCGAAATAACCCCACATTCGTTCGTGAAAGGTCACAATACAGACGAGCTGGTTTTATGATATGGGATGGAATCAGCATAGGTGGACGTACGTACCTGCATATCATTCGGAATGGTACTTTGACGGCCCGAAGGTATGCAGACGAGATACTGAGACCTCATGTCATACATTACGCTGCAGCCAATGGAGATTCCTTTGTTTTCGAGCATGATCCCGTCAAATCTGGCGAATAGGGAGGCCAATCCATGCCACTTTTCGTATGGTTCTTGCTTTGAAAACAATGTTTTATAGTTTTTCACAGTTCTCTGGCCATCTGTTGACGAACTTTGTGACTAATTTGGAAATTGGTGAGAATAAATTCCCTGGTTACCTAAGCAGAATGCAGTAAACCGTACATTTTTATCACCATCCGTTTTTCTTTAATTGATTTTTCAAATCGTCGGTCATTTTTGGGACAACCGGTATATATATATATATATATATATATATATATATATATATAATGAAAGTGCTTTGAAGTAATCAGAAAGATACTACATTGTTTTTTTATACGTTCAGCTTAAAATAAGCCAGGAAATCCATTATTAATTTATGGTGAGAAGATCATACAAAAGTTGATTAAATTATGGATTGCTTTTTCTCAATTAACATGCATTGTCTTAAAAAAACAGTTTTCGATGGTTATACTGAAATTCCTATTTGTTTTAAATGTTATTGTCCTCCTACAACAATGAAACAACAATTGCATTTGTTATTTAAAATTTAGGGGAAAAATCATATCATCATAGTATATGCACCCCCATAAATTAAACTCAAAGATATCTGGAAATTATTCAGTGCAAATCATCAATATTTATTCATAATTTAAATTTTCATTGTAGTACTAGGAATAAATTAGAAAATAAGTATAGCTGGTGAAGAGATATAATAAAAGAAATATGTAAATTAGATGTTTGAACAATTCTTTGTTCTAAGGCTATACGGAACTTACACGCAAAATGACACTCATCAAAGTATAAACCGAGACGGTCAATTACCAGTCACTTCTACATTGTCAATAATGTAGCGTGTAATGTTGATGCAATGGGTCTAACGCGTAACTTTCTCAGTATTGACAGTCAGTGATTATCGTTTACACAATGCTTTTTCAGAAGTACTTAGCCTACATCGGATTTAATGGGATAGCTGCATTCAGGCTGTTTATGGCATTTGTTAAGTTAGAGTATCTGTAAATACTTGCATTAAGCTATTTTAGATGTTATTTAAGAGCAAGAGATTCAAACCACACTGGGAGAAATATGATGTGACGCCACAATAGTACGCAGAATTCCAGAAAATTTTTTATGAAGCAAAAACTGCAATTAAACTGCAGTTTTCTAACTGATGCCGGAAATTGGTGTAACAGAGATTTGAGAAAAAAAAGAACGAGGCCGGCCATTTTTCATTGGAAGGAAAGTCATTTATAGATGAGATGTTCTGATTGGAATTATAATTACAGGACGGATGTTGTTTACAGTTATTCGAATCATAATTAAATGCAGAAGAGAACGTAACCTTTGCTTCTTAAGCACTGTAATTGTGAAATAGAAATTGGAGCCATAATATGTTTTTTCTGTTTATTGCTGTTGTTATTTCTAAGAATTTTATTGTATCGTGGATTACATGGTATAGGTTTTTGTTGTGTAATGCATACCTGAGGTAAAACACGCGGTCTTGGCTTTGATTTTGTCTTTTCCTCAAATTCTGAGTATTATTAGCTGTCCAACCTCGGTTTTAATAGGGTTAAATTTAATGGATTTTATTGTATGCGAGCTTGCCACCACTAATTAAATAAGATCTTTATTCAGAACTCTGCAGCCTGCGGTTAGATTGTGGTAGTTTTTATAGTATAGTTGTGCACTGTTATTTACTGATATGTATATCAGTGCAAATAAGATGTTTTTTGTGGGTAAAAGTTTCAAAACTTTTTAAAAAACTTTAAAATCCTTACTACAATAATTGCGTCTCATTATGTATTGGTGCGTTAATCTCCACTGTATATGCTGCAAAATTAAATTTCTGGGGCTTGGTACAAGAAGTGCCAAAGTCAGTTTTCTCCATGATTACTTTGTTTGCTTTTGTCTCTTTAAAAAAATATTTTTTTCAATGTAATAAGTACCCAAATCTGTACAATGTTTTAGAAAACACTTTTAAAGCATCGGACAGACTTGGGTACTTCTTACATTGAAAATAATATTTTATTAAAGAGACATAAGCAAACAAAGTCATCTTGGAGAAAACTGACTTAGGCACTTCTTGTACTAAGTCACAGATTTATAAAACATACGGATTATAGTACAATGCATTGTTTTAAGTTTTATGTGTGCATTAAATAAGAGCTTAAACTTTAGCAATGTGATTCGAAATCTCTGTAAATTAGGAGAAACGTGTTCACTTTTTAAATTAACATTATCACTGATTTCTAGTAGTAGTTTTCAGTAGTAGTTTGCTTTTGGATATGTATTAATTTAATATATCCATGCTAAAATACCTTTAAAATATTCTAAATTGAACTTATATCAAAGAAACTTTAATAAAGTATTTGTTGAAAAAAAAGGTGTTATAATTTCTTTTTATATATTTAATAAATTTTAACAATAAATATTTATAAGGAGAGCATTAATCTAAAGGACAAAGTTAGTGATTATTTAAGATTTCCTATTTTTTATTAATGATGATACCACGAACCCTTTTTATATAATATCTGTCACTTTAACTAAAATTTGTGAGAAAACGTTTAATTTTATACTGTCGCTGTATGGAATTTTCTTGCACTCGAATATTCCCAAATTTTTGCAAAATATAATCTATTTAATTCTGTAAACCTCGAATAATTAGATATGACTATTGCTGTTTATATTTAAACTATGTATTACTCAGCATTGAATAGGTATACCTCTCCGGCATTCTGAAACTGGAATTCAGCGTAAAAATTAATCAAAATACGGGATTTATTACATCACGTGAACTGACACTCATTAGATCGATACAGAGAACTGAAGAAACTACGAACAAATTTATTGAGGCATACATGAATCTAAGGGTAACCGAGTTTATGATGATAAAATTAAATTAGATCTACAAAAAAAAGTTCTCAGATCATTCTAACAATACCAACCAAACAATAAGGCAAAAAAGCACATTCATCTCGTTGCAATTTTTTTTTCTAATCTATCTAATTAGCTTTCACTACTTACAGGATTTAACTGATTCGTTGAACATAGATGTTAAGCGAAGAAATTTAAAAACAGTTAACAAGAAGAATTAAACATTTTTATGCATGGGTAAGCAAAACCGTATATGGAATTTACTATCACAAACGGAATCCCATTCTCTCCTATGCATTTTCAATTCATCTGTGGCATACATTTCTTAATTTACCTAAGCTAAAGTTTCTGATAATAGAAATGGATATGGCATTATAGTTAAAAAGGAAACGGAGGGTGCACGCATTTGCACACTGCCACTAGCACATTTTCGCACTTTTATGGCAGATTTCTTTTAATTTTTCTTTTCTAAGCATAGATTGCAATAATACAAATGAATACAGTTTTTTTATAAAAGATTATAATGGGTACAGGAAAACTTCTAATTTTCCTCCTCTAAATATATTGATTATATAAACAGTTACTGTGCCCTTTTAGAAAAATTAATTATATTAAGGGCACACTACCACAAGTGTTTTTTTTGTGCAACTTGGCCAACGTTTTCTCCGTTTGATACTTTTTATTAAAACGCCCTTGCAGTTTTAATAAAAAGTATGTGAATGGCACAAACTCGTTGTCTACCACAAGTATATCTTCCACACGTTAGGTGTAGATTTTATTTCCTTCTAATTTGCTAAACATACTAACACTAAAGTAAAAAATGGTGGTAGATATTTAATTGACGGGTCACACAAGCACAATTCTAAACAGGACTGTTGCGCATTCAATAATTATTCACGGTATATCTGCAGTACTGTCAACTGGGGTAACTTCGGCCCAACAAATGAAAAAAGATTGAATGTGCTGTATCTAGACAAAGGAGAGTGATTATCACTTATTTATTGCAAAGGCCAATAGGTGGCAGTACTGCCTTGACTTTCTCATAGTTTTGTCTTGTAGTTCCTCAATTTACCACAACTACAGTGGAGCTCCACTTTGGTATCACTAAAACGTATATTGTTGTTGCCTCCCAACTTTTCTTTGTAAATGTGATAGAGTACGTGATTCAGAACAGTTAGGCGAATTGCCTTAGTTTATTATTAATGTTTAAACTATTTTCACTGTCATTATCTTGATTTATTTTGTGGGTTGCCAACTAATGAATATTTGCTATCATTGCTA
The DNA here is from genome assembly GCA_907164885.2 of Dolomedes plantarius. NCBI lineage: Eukaryota > Metazoa > Arthropoda > Arachnida > Araneae > Dolomedidae > Dolomedes > Dolomedes plantarius. The sequence continues at coordinate 60,561,392 of OU015500.1, forward strand.
CATGAGGCAAACTTTGTACCAGGTCTTGGGGTAACTTTGGCCCAACATGGCAGCTGGGCCAAAGTTACTCCAACTACTCCTTCTACTTCTAAAAAGGGTCCAGTTTCAAAGAGACGAAAACGACAATGCTCCAGCTCGTCAGAAAGTTATAAACAAAACATTACAAATTAGCAAGTAAATTTCAAAGACAGGCTGACTCTGAATTTGTACATGTATGCTCTGAACATGTACATGTATGCTGTAGAGGATTTTCATATTGTGAAGTACGATGGTGTTAAATATACCGGAAAGATTTTAAGTTTAACAGATATCGACCGACTGTGGTTTGTATGAAAAGAAAACTTAAATTTTGGCATTGGCCAGAAAAACAACTGTATAAATTATGAGCGAAACTGTATAAATTCAGACTGCATAGAGTGAGAAGAAGTGTGCGGGAAAATCAATCTTCCGAAAATTCAGTCAAAGAGGAATCAGTTTATTGTTCCAGAACTGGATTATGTTTCTTCTCCATAGTTTGGACTATCAATTAATCAAAACATATAAGACTCTTAAATTACTGTTTACTGTTTATCTATTTTTATTTTATTTTCTTTGGAAATTCCACTTGTAATTTAAAAATAAAATCAGTTTTGCATAGAAAAAAAATGTTGATTTATTGATTTTTTTTTACAAATTAAGTTTGAGATTAACTCGGAATATATAAGACATTATTGAAGGTAATTTGTCAATACTTGTACATGGTCTAACATTGGCCTTAGCTATCTCAACAATTTAAATGTTTGGTTTTCAAAATCTGGGGAAAAGTTGCCCCAATTCAAGGCAACATTAGCCCAAAAATTAAAAAAAAATTGTTTAAAGTTTGTATGTATACTTTAACAATGGTTTATATTACAGTTAAATACGTTTAAAATAATATAAACCACTTACCATATCAAATTTTAATTGGTTTACAACTATTATTTGCTTTTCTTGTGAAATAAACATGAAAAATGGGACAAAGTTACCCCAGTTGGCGGTATCTACATAGCAAAGGAATAAATCCGGGGAAGTGTCATTATGAAATTTTTAAGCATTTAGAATGGAGACAGTTGCCATCGATATGCTGACGAAATTTTTAAAAAATTTCTATAATTTTTTTATATTTTATTATTATATGTAGTTTTTGCTTTATACTTAGTATAGTTATTAAAAATATATGTTTAATTAATGGATAGCATTGCATAATGCATGCATGCATGCACACACACACACATATAGGGTAACTCAAGGATAGATGGCCATAGTTTTTAAAGATTGAAATAAAAATTCTTAGAATGCAAACACAAGAAATATTTATGCATATTTAAAGTTCTTATACATATACTCATCATATTTTGGGGAAAAAAAATAAACATTGAGAACAAAAAGTGGGAAACATAGTCTAAAATTAAAATGGCAGATGGCCATCTCTCCTTCAAGCCGAGCAGAGGTGGCCATCCAATACAGAAAAAGAAAAAGTGAAGTTAAAATAGCAAAAAACAACACATTTAATATAGTTAATCATGAAAAAACATGTAGCAATTTACAAAGATGCAATTATACCATGGAAAATGAGTAAATAAAATTCGAATAAACAACATTTGAAGTATAATTTCAACCCTTCACTTTTCGTAAAATTTTACCACATTTTTGGCATAGGTCTTGCTAGTTTGTACACGTTTCATGATACTACTTCAGGTACCTGATACATTTTATCCAGTCATCCTTTTTGGTTGTGGTATTGTATTTTTCTCCACCACCAACACTGTGATCCTCATCAAATTCTATTCCTTTGGAATCTGTAGAATCTGGTAATTTTAAATGCATTTCATCTTCTCTAGTTAGAAGTAGGCATCTGTTTCTTCACGATTCATGGCTTCACTTCTCGCAAGCGACACACCTTCAGCTTTTCTGATTGATATATCAGAATGACGACTTAGGAATAGACTTAGTCAAACATACCCAGCATTTTCACTTGTATCATTAAAACGGTGCTTGATATCCAGTTTTTTTGGCACATTCAAAAGCGAGAATTCTCACATCATCTCGAGTAAATGGGAATCCTTGTTTCTGCATTCGTTTAATGTGTTTTACTAATCTTTCTTCGTTTACTTTTACAAACATCGGACCAGGATCCATGCTGACTTTATTGGAATTTATGGTCTTCAATCGGCGCTCAAAAGTCTTGCGTAGAATGTGAAATGGTTCAGACGCCCCTTTTACCGAATATGATCCTGTTTGCACAGCCTTCATTACCTTAGACGAATCATTTTGACTCCAGGTCCCTCGGTTTGAATAAGGCTTTCTTATGTATTTATTCGGCATCTTGAAAAACTGGAAAAAACATCGTTCGGCATATTATATTGTTCTTATTATTGAAATATTTATATTAGTTAAAATTGAAACACTTATATCCATTAATATAATTACAAACATAAAAGTTATATAATTATTTTAAATATAATTATATTTAGTTAAAATCATCACTCCGAATAATTTTGAAATATTGATTAAAGGTGGTCATCTCTCCTCGATTTTATGTAGCCATCTGTCCTGAAATTGAAGGACAGATGACCACCCAATTTAAAGCGTCACTCCGCCATTGTACGTCTTTGTTTTAGGCTTAGAAGCAAAGTTTGGATTATATACGTGCCTTAAAAGTCCGTAAAGTAAAAAAAAAAAGTAACGTACTTATTGCAAAACATTCAGATACCTAACTCAACAAAAATATTAAGCCACTAAATTAAATAAACATTAAAATTTCACTTACTTTTTATAATCGAAAAACACAGCTGTACCTCCCAATGAATGAACTCGTTGAGCATTTTCTAAGAAAAATGTTTAAACTACCATCTATGATCAAGTTTTGGAAATAGTATTTAGACTGGCCATCTCTCCTAGAGTTATCCTATATATATATATATATATATATATATATATATATATATAAGCGTATAAAACAAATTTTCTGAAAGACGAAAATTCTATTGTTTTATTGAAACTGTTTCTTGCAGATGTTATGTGTATTGAAATGGTATACCTATTATAACCTACTTCTTAAACTGATATAGAGCCTTATAATTTTATTATTGCAACATTTTTCGTGAAAGCGTAACTTTTATACCAAGAAAACTTGCGGTAAAAAAATAACTAGAAATATGATATTATCCACAATTATCTTTAATATCTTATGGCAAAAATGGGAAAAGGTTGGGTATGCGCTTTGAAAAGGTCAGTACATGAACAAAAAAATTGTTCTTCGTTTGCAAGTGTGAACCGAGTTCAGAAAATAAATTTTACGAAAAAACAAGCAAGTTATTCGAGTGCTTTGTTTCCACCCACAGCTAAATAACACTTCAACCGGAAGAAATTAAGTATAACAAAGCTATCCACAGACCTTAGCAACGTACACAAAACGGAGTATGATCACTGCTGAAAATCTGAAAGCATTATAAAAGTCTTTATCTGGAAGTTTATCGAAGAAATAAAAAAATAGGAAGTTCTCCTTTTCCTGTTTTTGATGCAGCTCCTCGATAAGCGAAGCAAAAGGACTGAAAGGGGAAGAGAAAACCTCAACAATGGAACAGCACGGCCGAGGGTCCTATTGTTGTGATTATTGTATCGAGAGTCTTTCAAGTCGTGTTTTCTACGATTGCTCATCTTCAGTTATCAGGTAGGAGGAAAAAAATCTCATCCCGTTTTTATGAAGCGTGTAAACCTCACGCTTCGTTAAGGAGTCACACATGGTGGCGTTCTGCGTGAGTTTTCTATCGACTGAGACGTGAGATTTCTTCTTAATGTGATGCAAATAGTAAAAATAAAGCCACTTTCATTTCAATAAATGAGCCGAATGTCTGACTGATAATAAATTTTGCGGAAACGCTTTGCTTCCGACGAATACATGAAAAGAAGATCATTGATTTATCACTTCTCTATACAATAAAAATACCTTCTCATTGGGAAAGTGATTATATTATCGTAAAGGATTCATTTGTAAATTGAAATAAAATCCGAGAAGCTCAAAAGAAAATAAGTGCTGGAAAAAATGGTTTTTGGAGCGTTAAATGATTATCTTTTGATTCATGACGACGCAGCACACCAATTGTATGTCTAGTTCATAGAGTTGTTGGTTACGAACGGTCTATTTGTTATATAATCCTGAAATATCTTCAAATTTTTGTATTTGGTAATTTTACAGAACTGAGATCGGGAATTCGTCAGTTGTTTCAATAGGTCTTGTTGCTCTAAAATACCTTTGCCCATAACTTTCGTACTCTGAAAGGCTATGCGATTGATAAAAAGTATACAGCTTGATATTTATCCTACAAAAGACCAGACTAATATTCGAAGCTTTAAATACAAATTTAGTTGCAAATCGTAACTAAAACGTACTTAATTTTCTTCGCATTTTCAAATTTCAAAATATATTTTTAAGCATAATAATTTAACGTTAAAATTTCCAAATAGAGAATATCAATTTTGATGAAAATTTACTTAGAAAAAAACTTTGAAGTGTAGAAAAATTTCATCAGATTTTCAACAGAAATTTCATTTGAGATGGATGTACAGAGATAACGTTTCACCCTATCTACTCGAAATACGAGTCACGATAGCGCAAGTTATTACTCTAGTAACTTGTAATGCCTCTTATGCTGGACAGGTTTTCGGAATATTTTCAACAGTAAATATTTGTCAAATATCTATCGTGCAGGAGTAAGTTTTTGCTTTTCGCTTCCTACCTGTTTTAAGGAAGAAATGTAGGGGGGATTGACCATCTATATATTTGCTTAAAAATATCCTATATTTTGAAGTTATAAAATGTAAGATGACATAAATATAAAAAGTTATATAGACGCTTAAATGATAAAATCTAGCATTTTCTTTTCTCAATAAAAAGCAGTGTTGGAATTTCGAGACCAATTATATTTATTAAGTTTTTTATTTGCATTGGTTCGAACACAAATGATAAATATTATGAGACATTTTTGAAATAATCTGGTTCATTTCCCTCTAAATATAAAAGGAAATATATTTTACACGCTAAATATATCATAATGGAAGTTATAGTATTGAATTTTTTCACTCATATTTGGGAAAGATTGTTTAGCATTTTGCAAAAAATTCTGTTTAGCATACATTTATTTTTAAACACATATTAACTTTATATAAGGTGTGATTGTTTGCATTTAAATATCAGTTCTATCAATTTTTCAATCCTTTCAAATTTCACTATACTCAAATTATTTTCTTTCCATTTCTATAGTGGTTTAAAGCATATACTCTTTATTTACTCTGTTTGCTACATCAAATATTTATCCCTTATAAAAATACATTATGAAGAATTATAGAATATGCCTCTAAAATAAGATACAAATGTTTCTGCTTTAAAACAGAGAAACACAAAAATTATTCAATTTCCCGATTTCAATCACAAGTCGCATGCATTAATTTTAAGATATTGTCACGAGTATACTCTGGTATATATTTCACATCTTTAGAAAATCTGTTCTGGATATTATGATGAAAAAAAATAACCCCAAATCTTGTACGAAACATTCACGCTTCAATATATCAGATATTCCCTAGAACTTGTTTGCGATCCAATCTAACATTTCAAGCGAGTGTGTAGGTGAGAAAACATTCTAGCTGCTTAGACGTGAATTACGATCAGAATGATAATATGTTAATCATCAATTTAGTAGCGTTGAGATTGAAAGGTTAGCTTGATTTCATTTAGGAAAATTTTTTGGAACAATGAGGATAGTAATGTAATTTAAAAGTTTTAAATCGTAGGCATTATTGTTTTCGTTGAAATTTTACTGGCATGATGAACGTAATTATTTACAGGTTAATAGTTTTGTAGAAAAGAAATTACCATGATTATAATGTCACTAACATTAGGATTTTAACAATTTAATTTTCCACTGGTTTAGTTAAAGTAACTTTAAATATTGCTTTATCTTATCAGTAAAAAAATATCGTTCAACATTAACATTTAAATCAAATCTGCTCATAATTCAGTATCGCTATTCTATTGTTTTCACTACTATTTCTCTTCTGAAAATAGCGGTTTACAGAATATAAAAAGGATAAATGTAACAAAAATATCAATTAGGAATCCTACTAGGAGAATAATGGGTCAAATTATGTTTATTTATAAATATTTCTTTGAATCTTAGATTTTATTTTGGAATTTTTAAAGAGTATTCGAGCAGTCTTTTTGTATAGTTACGTAATCTTTTACTATTTTGAATTAATTTTTAACTACTTTATCCTAACTTTATTTTTACTTATTTATTTATTTATTTTAATATCTGTTTTTATGAAAATTTAGCGTAGAATGGATTATGCTACGTTTTCATTTCTTTTGCTGTCGTTTCAAATAGCGAATTATATTGTAAACAACACAATGCTTAAAATCTACATAACATCAACGCCTCAATTTGGGTTTGGTTATATTTAGTCATCTTATTTTCTTCTAATGAATTTTTATACAGGGAAATAACGTTAATCATTGCAAGGACTCAGAAAATCTAAGAGGGTCTCTCTCTCTTTCTCTTTGAAGTGTTATTGCTACGGCAAAATTGTATTTATAAGATGTTTACATGGAATATCAACACTTAACGAATATGGTTTTGACTCTGAAAATAAATTTAAAATAAAGTTAACAGGGTTTTTAAAGAGCGTTCTATTCACTCTCATTGAAAAACAAAGATCATGGTAAATGGATCCTTTTAAGTCTGCGGTGTGTCTAGTAAGACCCTTACTCAAACATAAAAGAAATTATAATATAAATTAGCATATAATTAATTCCTTGCTCTTTCTTTTAAACAGATTCCACCGCAGTTTCAAAAACAAACATTAGAAATTATCTGCAAAAAGGTGATAAAGTATTTTATCTGGAAGTGGTGGGCACATAAGTGGCCTTATTTCTGGGGAGGCGTGTAATAAATCACAGTACGCAAGAAATGAAGAGATAATGTTGCCATTCGCTTGATAAAAAAATCTGAGGAATGGGAATTTCCAAATCGAAAAACAAGAAAATAAAGAACATGGATTACATAAAAAAAGATGCCAGAAAAGATGATAGAAAATAACGACGTAATAAAATATACAAATAAAATAATGATGTTAAATATTTGAACACAGTGGGTTTCCAAGCTTAAGAGATTTATAGAGTAGAAGAAACAAGTGATTTTTTTTCTACTTTTTGCTATAATATTAATTTATTTCGGTGCTTTTGATTCCTTGTTAAAAGTCCTCAGAGTATTCTTTATACGATGACAGACATCTGTTAGGTCTGGTTAAATATATATTTTTGAGTGGGTTTGAGTAAGGGTGTTTTTTCGTTTATTCCACGAAGGAAGTTGAAATAGTCATCATTTACTAGAAGGGCGATAACTGAAAGAACGACCTGTGTGGGTGCTTTTGTCATTGCAACTTAACTCTAGGATAGCGAATATATTTATTACAGCAAAATATGAATATATATCTATGTAAAAAAAAGTGAAAAGTTGGGGGAGGTATAGAGAAGATCTAGATATCACAAAATGAAATATGGGTGGTACCTTTTCGTTTGAAGGCTGTTGAAATTACCCATGTCGCCTGTTATTAATCTTCTGTCATCTTGCTATTGTTGTTTCTTATCTGATATGTATATCGCATGTTAGTGTGTTGGAGTGAAATAGAGTCAACGCAAAATAGCTTAGACGAAAAGCAAAGAAACGTTTTGTGATGTATCTTATCTTCTTTTCAAAAGTTCCGAGATCAGCATAATTACATTTGTATCCACTTATTTTTATCAGAGCGAACAGATGGTTTCTCCTTATACTATGATTGCTTGAAGAAATTTGCATTTTCAAAGGTGTAAAAGTCTACATTGTCTTTACCAACCTTATGATTATATAGTTATATGTGAGTGTATTGTGTTTCAAATATAGAAGATCGGATATTTATGCTAACGTATCAAAATATTTCCTGCTATATCTAATATGTTCTCTGTTTGGAAATAGGGCAGATATCTGAGCTATTTTATGACGAATGATTTTCATGCATTGCGATTTAATAACTTTAATTATTTAGGAGATTTGATATTAATAAGTCGAAAATAATTCCCTTACATGAAAACTAATTGAATACCCATGTTTCGCTACGGAGTACATTCAAATTAAATACAACGGTCAATGTATGCAATTAATGCCAAAAATATATATATATTTATAAAAAAATCGTAATAGATATTTTTACAGATAAAATAATGTAGAAGAAAATATTCAAATTAAATACAATGGTCAATGTATGCTATTAATTTGTATGTTTACTGTCAATGAAACATACTAATTTGAATTAAATTCTTTAAAAACTTCCATCTTAATTAGTCTAGTGATTAAATTTTATCTCTTACAGTATTTTAATATTTTTTGTCAATTTATTTAGTTGTTATGCACGTGACGCAAAATTAATTAAAAGTATCACAAAAAGAAAAGAAACCCCGTAATCAGCATTAAATATATTAAATTCTAAAAACCAATCTTTAAAAATTCCCCAAAAATCAGAAATTGCAGGTAAAGATTCGAAAACGAATCCATTTTAAAGTAATTTCTTTGATCGTTCTCGTGATATAAATGTTATAACCCTCAAATTATTATTTTAAATGCAAACTTTAAAGAATGTTACAAAACAGAGAATGTTAAAAATTAAATTTTAAAAATCTAAGAAGAATTTTTCAAAAATCTTTCTTAGTGCATCCCTACACTATAAGAAGAATCGCCATGCAAAATTTCAGCCCTATAGGTCCAGCGGTTTGGTTTGTGCGTTATCTGTCAGTCAGACAGTCAGTCAGTCAGTTACGAAACTGTTTTATATATATAGATTAACAGAATATCATTGCTACAGAACATGGCGAGCTTCATTTACAAGTTAAAAAAGTTTCAGGACTAATAAAACCCACGGTTCAAATACAAAACTGAGATACCTTACGTAAGTTACAAGGGTGGAACCTTTCATTACGTTCTTTCATAAACACATCTATATTTTTGAAAACACATCATAATTTATATTGCATACCTTTTTTCAGCCTTGATATCGCAATATAAAGACAATATGCACTGCAGTTACATGCAAGTTCTGCAATTTGTTCGTAACACATAACTGTTCTAAATATGATAGTGTGCAAATAAGATTTAATTTCGAGAAACAAGATATTTCTACAGTCTGTAAACGATATGCATAATAAAATTGAATTTTGTTTTATGAGAGTTCCCAATTTTGTGATAATTTTTATTTATTTTTTATTTTGACGACATAAATATGGTTACATAAAGGGTTGAGGAACAAAGCTCTTCAAAATAAAGTTATTTAATGGCGCCATGATAAATTTTAAAAGACTGACAATCACAATATGACTTTCTCACATCGCTTGGATGGTCTAGTGTTCCTCATTCACAGACAGTTGGTTCAATCATAACTCCTCATAAACGGGAGTTCGGCTTTTGAATAGAACATTAGCGGGTTGCAGAAATAATGATGAAAAATATTTTCTTGGAAAAGAAAGTCAGCATCTTCGAACGATTAAGAAAAAGAACACATTATAAAGGTCAACATCTTATGTCATTTATCACAGAAATAAAGATGGAATAAATAGCGGAAGCCACTGGAAATAACACGTTCTCATATATTCAGGGTAACCTAGGTCAATATTGTGGCATCGAAGTCCAAAATCCAAAGGTCGACCACAATTCCCGACTTACTATGGTTAGGTTACATACAAGTTATGTATGAGAAATTTATATTGTATACCTTTTTTCAGCCTTGATATCGCAATATAAGGACAATATGCATTGCAGTTACATCCACATTTTAATAGAAGGAATAAATAAAGGAAAAAAATAAGGAATAAATAAAGGAATAAAAGGAATAAATAAATAAAGGAATAAAAGGAATAAAAGGAATAAATAAAGGAATAAATAAAGGATGTCACAGGAAATAACACTTTCTCATATTGTCAAGGTAAACTAGGTCAATACTGTGACATCGAAGTCCAAAATCCAAAGTTCGACCGCGATAACCGACTTACTTTGGTTAGGTTACATACAAGTTATATATGAGAAATTTATATTGAATGTCTTTTTTCAGCCTTGATATCGCAATACAAGGACAGTATGCATTGAAGTTATATCCAAATTTTTGAAGAGAATTAGGGCCAAAATTTGTACCCTTGCCCTAGAAATTGCAACTCCTTTTCGTGGTTGCAATTTCTAGAGTTTTCGTAGTCTCAACGTAGGGTTTTCAGAGTCTTAGGTTTAAAGAATCCACACCAGGGGCTTCGAAGGAGAAGTGTCAGATATAATTGAGAAATTTAGTTCACATATGAACTTGTAACAAAGATTTGTTATTTCAATTAACCTCTGAATATGCCGGATGCAAAATGTATGTTGCCAAACGTGAAGCTTGTAAGTACAGATTTTGAATATGAAATACGTTATTAAGGCTGCTATGAACTAACCCTATTGATTTCGCTCACCTCAATGTTAACCTATGAAGTGTCTACGCGTCCAAGGATTGCCGACTTGGATTTACAGATTTTTTTTAATGTACTCCGTAATAGAGAATAAAATTTTACACCTTGGGGCATTTTTCTTTTTTTTGTGAAAATAATATTTTAAAATTTGAATTATTAGAGGGAAATACTAGTATAATGTGGTTTAAATGCTCATCAATTTCTTTGGTGGACGAAATTTATAAAATTAATACTGTTGAAAGGTGCAGATATGGTCAGACTATTCAGAAAAAAAAACAGTTTTTTATTAGATTATCAGCATTTATGTAGCTGTAAATCGTTGACAAATTTTCTCCATAGGTTAACAATGAGGTGAGCGAAACCAACCGGAAACTTGGAAGCACAGATTGTGATCACGAAATAAATTGTTAATCTAATGGAAATAAAATTTGGTGAATAAAATTTATGAACACTCACTCCATGCATACGGACTTGCAACATACGTCTATTATTTCAATTATCGTCTGAATATGTCCGATACAAAATGTATGTTGTCAAATGTGAAACTTGGAAGTACAGATTTTGATTACGAAATAAATTATTAACCTAAGGGAATTTAAATAAATGAAAAAAAATAGAAAACTAAACCAGGTTTGATGTGAACAATGCCAATCTACGCAAGGTTAATTATGATAAATCATAAAGGTCAACAGACCAAAATTGCTTGCAGCTGAGCACCTAGATAGTTAAGTTAACAAATAAAGGGAATCAAGCATTCATTTCGTAGACATCCTCATTTGCATATATTTCTCCCGTTCGAGCAGGTGGATTGAACGTGTCGTGCAATGTGAACGCATGAATGATATTGCGGAATCTCTCTGAGTTATATATTGTTGAAGGTGTGTCTAAACAGAGTAATTCTAACTCTAAGATTATAACATCGTGCTTTGAATTTCGAGAAAGTTTGTTATGTAATAGGAATAAACATGCCTATGTCAAATGATGGTGTCAATTCAATGTAATATATTACATAACATACTATAACGTAGTTTCGCATCATTGTTAAATTTTTATTTTAGCTCTATTTTTCCAAAATACTGGAGAAGACGGGGACTTATAGCATAAAAGCCAAAGCGTTCGATATTCGCTACCAACAAAAAATATTATTTTTTACGTTTTCGCACGCAATGTAAATTGCGTGAGAAAATGGTTATATACATATATATATATATATATATATATATATATATATGTGTGTGTGTGTGTGTGTGTGTGTGTGTGAGTGGGTGTGTATTACTCGTATGGAGTCTAATGATTGGAATTAAAGAGTTAAGGAATATGTTTACTTCAAGAAATAATTGATCTCATATTTTCCATGTATACAAAGTAAATGTCAAACAGATTTGAAATTTAAATGATTTATAACAAAAATAAAAAAAAATAAACGCAACTATATATATATATATATATATATATATATGCATCAATATCATTAAAAAAATAACATTCATCTTATTTGGTGAAAACCTTACTTTTAATAGTATATATTCTGTGAAATATAAAATAAATATTTTACATTAATGCATAATACTTTAATATTTTCAATAATTTTAATAACATTTTTCCTCTATAATAATGAGTAATACTTTTAAACAGAGGGTATGATATGTTTTTCAGATGTAAGACACATGCAGCAGAATCATAATTCAGGATAAGTATCACTGCAGGACACCGGAGACAGTTCTACGAGAACGTAGGCGAGTTTTATAAGACACATCATTATTTCCTTCAAGCACATGTGACACATTTAGATGGTACTGCTCCGTAAATCTTCTTATCACGAGACATTCCAGAACCTAACCCATTATTATCCTATATTCATCTTATCCTACACAGAAATAACGATATTTGTGAGGGGGAGATGCCGGGGAAAAACCTATTAAGTAGAAAAATGAAGTACCATTTAAAGTACGAGCATGTGTGAGGGCAAATATTTTGATGACAATTTCCCTTTTTTTTTTTTTAGATCGTGTTATACATAAGGATCATGAAATAAATATACTTAGTTACTATATATTTTTCTACCTTTTGGAGACACTCCTACATAGAAAGGGTTTCTAGGATTGGAAAGTCTTCTTTCCAATCCTAGAGCTTAGTGACATTTTAAAGATGGGTGGGGAATTTCAATCCCATTTTTATATCCTTTTACGGACATGAAATCGAGAATAATTTCGACGCCAGGCAAATTGATAAAAGTAAAATCAAATGACTAACTTTACGAGCATATGGGTGAGACAATAAACTGATTGCAATTTTTTTGGTTATTATTTTTCTTATGTGTTTATGAGTACCGAGTCATGACGAAGGATTTACTTGGGTTCATTGTTTGAACTTCCGACCTTCTTGGTACGTGATGAAGGACGGTTTTTAAGGTTTCATAGAGAATAACACGTACCACTAGTACTTTTATCTTCATATATTCTCACTAGCTGAATACCCGTACTTCGCTACGCAGTACATTCAAATTAAATACAACGGTCAATGTATGCAATTAATGCCAAAAAAATATATTTATAAAAATAGTATCAGATATTTTTATAGACAAAATACTGAAGAAGAAAATATTGAAATTAAATCTAATAGAAAATACTAAAGAATATAGTACAGTTAATATAGTACATTTTGAGGAATATTTCTTTTACTGTATTTTAATATTGTTTTGGATAATGTCCAATCGTCTGCCGCATTAGAAAGAAAAAAAAAATTTTTTGTCAATTTATTTCGTTGTTATGCAAGTGACGATAAATTAATTTTAAAGTATCACAAAAAAGAAAAGAAAACACGTGATCAGCATTTAATAAATTAAATTCTAAAAATTAATCCTTAAAAATGCACCAAAAATAAGAAAATAGAGGTAAATATTCGAAAGAGGTTTCATTTTAAAGGAATTTTTATCATCTTTCTCGTGATATAAATTTTATAACCCTCAAATTATTATTCTAAATGCAAACTTAAAAAAAGTTACTAAAACAGATTAAAAATTTAATTTAAAACAAATCTAAGAAGAATTTTTCAAAAATCTTTCTTAGTGCACCCGTACACTATAAGAAGAATCAACATGCAAAAGTTCAGCCCTTTAGGTCCAGCAGTTTGGTCTGTGCGTTGTATGTCAGTGAGTCAGTCAGTCAATCAGTTACGGAACTGTTTTATATGTATAGATTATAATATAATTTCATTCGACATATATACAATAGTGTCATGACATTCGACTTTAGATGGGTGGATCAGTCCACCGTATGAAAATCTGTATTTATACATATTAAAACGGATATTATTATCTAATAATTACATTCCTAAAAAATTAAATTAAATTTTAAAACAGAAAAATTTATCGTCGAATCCCAATAGAACCCTGGAATACTATAGGCATTTTAAAATGCCATCGACCCCCAAGGGGTCCATCTGGACCCTGTTGGAAATCCCTGGTGTAGAGCCTGCCAAACTACAACCGCGTGAATCTTGGGCAACGAATGGATATGCCTGTACAGTCCCCTCGTAAGATCGATTGTTTTTTCACCTCCTTGGTGATTCTATAATTCAGAAGCAATAAAAAACACACACACATTATCGATGAGTATAGGCGAATGTCCTTAAGAGAAGAGCACTGAAAGTAAGAGTTGCTCCCTGTTAAGGGACAGCCTAGGAAAATGCATGTCTTGACCTGGATTTGAAACTGGCTTGCAGAATATAGAATATAGAAAAGATCATATAATTTACAGAAAAGAACATATAAGTTACAGAAAATAGCAATTTTCGAGTTATTTGCAAACGTTTACAAACATTCTACTTTACCATATACATTCTACTTTAAACATTCTACTTAGGTATTCCTTATTTTACTATATATTAAATATTGCTATCGTTTTTATAAAGTTTGTTATAAAGAATTAGATGATAAAGATTGAAAGTATATACAGTTGGCTCTCTGTTTAACGACTTTTAAGGGACCGTGAAAATTCGTCCTTAAGTAGAGATCGTCTTTAAACAGAATTTGTGAAAAAATAACATTTCCCTTCACACTTTATATGCTTAGGACTGCTAGTATATTTCTTAATATACTGGAGTGTTTAAAAATGTTATTTTTATTATCATTATTATTTTATTCACAAAAAGTTATTTTAAATTTCATTGAAAAAAAGAGTACAAACAATACAATAAATTCAATAAACTAGGTTTTACAAAAGTCAAAAAGTGCTGATTGCTTCATTTTTTGACTTGTATTCGTTATTCTCTTTTCCAGATTTTCTAAAATGTTAAATGTGTCATCTTCGATGTAATATAGCGTCGGAGAACATCTACAGCAGAAGTTGCATCTGTGTAAGACAGTGGCAGTGTCTCGTTTCCGTGTCTTCAACTTCACCTTCTTCGTCTGACACTGTGTTTTCGTTTACTATATCTTCATTCAGTCAGACTGACTGACTGACACTATTCAGTCAGTCAGTCAGTTACGGAACTGTTTTATATACTATATAGCTAACCTTTGGATGGCAAAGAATTTTAGGAAGAACAAAGACACATACTCCAAAGCACAAAATATTAAAACAGACTGAAATTTCAGGTAGGAAATATATTCACCTACTTGTTTGCTCGAAACCTGACTTTAACTTACGCAGAATGGTGATTTGTGTGCTCTCTGTTGGAGGGCCAGATAACTTATGTCCTGATATCACGGTCTTCAATTATTGTGCTTTTGACTTTTTAACTTTTTATCCTAGAACTTTAATGTTTTTAACTGGTTTTAAGGCCTTTTGGTCGTTCTTTTTATCGTATCTTGGGGTTTATTTTTTGTTATCCAGTGTTTTTGAATTTTTTTTAATGTTGGGTGAGTGGCCATATTTTTATGGATTAATTTCCAGTCAGCCATATGTAATAACAACAACAACATATATCCGTCGAAGTTTTATGTAGATGTAGTTTTCAAATGAAAACTTATTTCAATAATACTTGACAGAGAAAATTAGAGTTTTGTTTTTTCCGTATTACAGATGACACTTAAAACTATGAATGAAAGGTAGTCGATGAATTCTTGAGGATGATAAATCGATGAATTGATGAATTGATGAAGATAGTTTTCAAAGGGGTAGCAAGAGTCATAAACTAAGGACGTGCAAGCCAATATCAGTTTAGCTTAAGCTGTAGAGGGGTCTAAAGTTTTAATCTCAAAGTAATGTCTCTAGGTGCAAGTCTCAATTTCTTTGGTCAAAAGGTAATTCAAAGACAAAGTTACTACTTTTCAATGGTGAGCATTCACACAATGAGAAACTTGTATGACTTTATGTGGATAATAGCCCCCCAACAGCTTTTACTAAAAAGATCGTAATATAAATAACACATTCACTAAATACATCTATTACAATATGAGTATTTTTAATGAGGAGTGTTATGCCACTAAACAAAGGAAATACCATAGAAATGTAATAGATGATGATTGCTGGGAAACATTCCACTTGTCAAGCCTGTACGGGGCTCATTTGGAACACAGAGATGATCTGTTTTCTCTATGTTGATGTGCATGGACGTACTCCTTGAGAAGATTCTATGTACAGAAACTGCACTCAAATGTAAAGAAATGAAAATGTATGTACACAAACCGTTACGCACTACTCCCTGTTGATAGTCTCTGTTGATATACTTGTGTTTCTCTTTTCAGGAATGAGAAGGATATTGTTTTGTAAAAAACAAAGCGCCAATAAATGGAATTAGTTTAAATGTAGAAATTTTTCCAGTTACAAGGTGGGCATTCTTTTAAGTTCATGTTGGGAATTTCTAATCATTGAAGTGTCAAATTTTTTTCTAATGGCTGGGAGACTGAGCCTAGGCTTTTCTCCGGCGGGAGCCGAAAGCGTGAGACCACTTCGCCGCAGGCATTACCCCGTTTGAACCCCAGGGGGTGGGTCTACACTGCACCTGTTTTTTGGTTCGTGAATTTTCAACCGAGTCAAGTGGCGGACCAGACCACCTGACCCATCCACCCCAGAAGTAATTTGAGAACTTGGAGGACATTGCAGTCACGCCCTATTTTACGTGCCCGGGCCACCATTAGTGAAGACGGCGGTGGATTTTTGTCAGCGACCGGCCTCGAACCCGCAACCCTCAGATCACTGGCTCGACGCCTTTACCAACCGCGCCACCGCATCCTCTTGAAGTGCCAATATAATGCACTTGAAATATCATTTTTCTCGTTGAAAAAATGGTAGTAAAAGTATTAGGACATAAAATTTTAACTTCAAGGTTTAGAAATCTAAAAATAAGCGTGATAACCAAAATTTAATGGACTCATTGATGAAATGGAAATCCATAGGGCGTCATCACGCATTTTTCAACAGGAGATATAACACTTTTCAAATTGTTTTAATACAAAAATATCATCGACATCTAAATTTTTGATAGTTTTTGAAACCTCGCATGATCAATGCGCTATCAGATAGCATCACTAACAGCAAAATCTATTGACAAGAAACCAATTTCCCCATTCCTTCACTATATGAATCCCCCATATCAGCTGATCTCTTTCTACCTTTAAAATGTTGGATGTGACGAAGTAGAATAATTTGAAATAGTTAGTATAAATATAAGGAGAAAATAAAATGAAAAAGTCTCTTGAGTTCACAAGCTTACTTTAATTCCGAAGTAAGATAATTCGTACACTTTTCATTTATATATGAAATTATGGTAAATATTTTCTGACATGTAAAACTATTAGTATAAAACTGATTAAGAATATATGTAAAATCAAACTAATGTGTTATTATTTCAACGCACATTAAAAAAATTGTACGAAATTTTAGAAGCATTTCTGTTTTACGAAATGTACTTTTTTAAGCGTTTCTATGTAGGATAAAGGGAAAATTTGTCCTCAAATCCTTGGATATGAGATATATGAGATAATAAATGAAATGACACATTTAAAAAATTTATGCAAACACGTATACAAGGTATACCCGGAAATTCACAGATGTGTTACTGTATATATTAGAGTTTTTTTCCGTTCAACATATGGCGCTAGTTACTCAGTGAGAGCAAAAGTTGTAACATGTCTAATCCATCAGAGAAAGCAATATGTGATAGCTGGTATTTCAAAACGGAATCTGTTATGCTAGTGCAATGAAACTTGGAAAAGATTCTCCAAGCGTAACAGCATCTTATCTTGGCATAAAAAGTTTCTGGAAATGGGAAGTGTCCTTGATGATCGCTAAAAATGTGAGAGACAGAGCACGTCCGAAGACGACGTCGAAAGAATTGCGGATTAATGGCAGATCGTATGATTGAACCATTCTTCTTCAACTAATAAACAGTAACAAAAGATATTTACTTAAACATGATTGAGATTTTTTATGTCCCACAAATTTCTTATTTACATCCCAAAATCATTTGGCAACACGTTGGTGCATCATCTCATTGGGGTGTTATTGTACGAGACATTTTAAATGAGAAATTTCCAAACGAGTGGATTGAACGAGATTGTCCCATCCAATGGCCTCCTCGATCTCCAAACATTACTCCTCTTAACTTATTTCTTTGGGGATTTGTAAAAGACAAAATTTATTCAACAAAAGTAGAAAGTGTTGAAGAGCTCTGAAACGCATACTAATAACTGCAATTTCATGGGTTACGGAATCTATTTTGGAACGCGAATGGGCTGAGTTTGATTACCCGACTAGATGTTCTCCGTGCCTCAAAAGCTGCACATATTGAAATGTGTTTACTGTACTAAAAATAAAAGCTCTAATTTGTAAGATAACACATATGTGAATTTCTAGATATCCTACCTTGTGTATTTTTTTGTATAAACTTTTAAAATGTGTCAAGATTTTTTGAGACACCCTGTATATATATATATATATATATATATATATATATATATATATATATATATATATATATATATATATATATATATATATATATATATATATATATATATATATATATATATATATATATATATATGTGTGTGTGTGTGTGTGTGTGTGTGTGCATGTAAGTAATGATAAATGCATTCACATAGTAAAAAAACAACTATTTGAACACAATAAAGATATTTTTTAGCAACTGAAAAACGTAAATTGCTAAATTGCTAAATAGTAAGGGAAAAGATAATTAACGATCCATTAGAAGGCATTCTTTTTAGAATTCTTGAACGACTTTAATTATTTAAATAATTATCCTTTATTTAACATACAAAAATGCTTCTCCTCATGCTTAAGTGATTATTTCATCATTGTTTTGTGAAAGGAGTATTATGCAAATGTTTCTTTTCATAACAATAAAAGGGAAATTGTGCAGTCCACCTCCTGACGTACCTGGAACGCTGTTTTGTGTGAAAGTGGGTAAAGTGTTTTATTGTACTACATAGAAAAGTGGAAAAAAGAAAGCGTTGTAAATGCCACTGAGGGACTATTATGTTCTAGCCACGGAATACTGACTTCTCTGTTCTACTGGCGGATATAAAAAAGGCATCCTTTTATCACATTTGTTCTCATACAATGAGCTAGCATCGATTAATTAATAATGATACAGCCTGCAGAGGGCAGCCCATTTCTATTGACAGAGTAGCTGCCATTGTGAAGGAGTTACTAAGTGAGTGAAAACAAAGGTGAAAATATAGGGGTAGATCTTACCTAACTTCTTCCTCAATCATACCTGCTCATAAGTCATATACGAGAAGAAAGCAAAGTGATACGATTCCGTGCACAGTATAGCTTGGTGCAAAATGTAGCCTGGAGAAATGGATGCAATAAATTCAAAATTTTCCTTTATATGCTTACAAAGATTCATATGCAAACTTCTAATGTGTGTGACCATATATAATTTCCTTTCAGAGAGTTTACTTTTCACTGTAACTAGTAAAATTTCAATGAAAAATATCAAACTGACATGAAGGGTAGTAAAATTGTAAATAATAGTGTTTTACACTCCTCACTAGAACATATAAATGGTAGTTAGTTTCTAATAACCAGTATGCTCTCCTCATTTTTAGAGACAACCGTGTTTAATACTCTTTATGCTGAAAAAGAATTGCAGTAGCTCTGTTGCTTATACATTTCATAGCATTTTTAAAAACTGACATTTAGAATTTTACTAGTTTGACTGCAGTTTTTCTTTTTAACCGCCCATTCAATGAAATATATTTGAAGTTCTCACTTTTCTATTGGTTAAAAGTTTGATTATAGAATATTTGACAAACTGAGGCCATTTTAGGTAAAAAAAAATAGAACATAATGCTAAATTAATGATATCTGAATAAAATTAAGAACATCTGATTTCCAGTCATAAATTCTGGTCTGTCATAACCTGCAAGCATAATGCATTCTTACATTTCCTTCAAAACATATAATTAAATTCTTATTTAAAATTGAACTCTAATCATGATAATAAATAAGTTAAAATATCAGTCAAAAAACGTAGAATTATTCTTAGAAATCTTGTAGCAATCATACTGCCCACATGTTCTTACATTTATCAATTTCTTTTCAAATTAAAATGCAAATCTCTTACCCCAAAACCAGACAGTAGAAGGAAAGAAAGAAAATAAATACTATTTGATAATATAGGTAACTTACCGTAAGATGTGGTGAAGAAAATATGATGGTAATTGTATAATTTTCTAACTGCATTTGATTTGATACAAACGCTCCTCGAATCCAGATGTCACCGTGGCCCCATTACCCTAATGAGGCAAGTATTGGTTACAATATATTTGCTCTAATATATATCATTGCAATTAAATCTGTTAATGCTTTTGCACACACTTGTGTAATAATTTGCTAATGTTATAAACACTTTAAAATGATTGTAAAATTTGTGCAACACGTTAAATGTATAGATGATTTGGTGCATTTCGCTTCGTTTTAATAATATATTTTTTTAATCAAGGTTCTAGTGACAATATAACAATATGTTGTAGTTCTTTTTCTATTTGTTGCTCCTAATTTTGCTCATTTTCTTAATGGAAAACAGTTTTGGGCATAATGAAATTCCTGGGGTAATTTTGTTTAGGCTTCCAAACATCAGGATAACCAAGTTTTATTAGATGATGCCTTATACTCTATTGTTTTAACACGCTTGTTTTAATTTACATTTCCATCACAACTTATGAAAAAAATTCTGTTACCTCTCATTCCGTTCATTCCTTTGAATGTTATAAAAGCACTTTTTCTGGTAATCAAGATGTATGAAAAAGGCAAAGCTGGAAAAGTTTCTTCCTTTCTGATGTTTTTTTTTAAAATTTCTGATGGCAAGTTTAAAGACAACTGAGCCGAAAAACAGAAAAATAGAACAAAAACATGACACAGCAACAAAAGTCGGCTATAGTAATAGTCTATGATTTCAGTAAGTGCCTTGCTCCCCAATAACGATCGGAAAGGGAAGCCTTTCGAAGAGCAAGACAGCGAATCAGGTGGGTCTCATCCATCATTCCCCGAAGATCGCAGAGCCCGCAGAATGGATCAGCGACGACTTTGAGACGATACAAATATTTTGATAAACAGTCGAGGCCGGTCGCCAGGTGAAATTCAGAAACAGCTCTCCGCCTTTCCACTTAAGGATGACTTTTATCAATCCTTTCTGATGAACTTGTACACAAATCATCGAAGCTTACCAACATTCCTGCAAAACTATGAAGACAGAAAGAGTGAGCTATTTGAATTCATTATATGAAGTAGTCAGCCATGTGGGATGAGCTTATTGAATAAGGATTTAGGTTTAAGTTAAGAGGTGTGGGCTCCTAAAATACGAGCTGTGCTTGCTATGTTAACTTTAAATACATTTTTAAACCTCTAATATCTCTAAAAAGGAAAAACAAATTTACCTAGTATGCCTATACATACACTACTGGCCAAAAGTATTGCAAATTTGAAAAATCTAACATTTTTTCAAGAATAAGCCCCAAAAAATATTTTCTCAATGCAACTGATATTTTTTAATGTAAATATGTAAAATTAGTTTAAAGACAAGATATGATTAAGTTATTGAACAAAAATAATTATTTAATTTTATAAAAATAGCTTACAACAAATGACAGGTCATAAGAAATCGGCACGCATTTTGGTTCCCCGGAATAAAATGAAATAAATAAACAATTTCAAGTTTTTCTGAGCAGAAAAGATAATAAATGAGTGCAATTGGACCGAAAAGCGTTTAATATGTTGTTGGGATGCCTCTGGCTTTGATCACAACAGACACTCTTTTAGGCATGGAACCCACAAGGTTTTGCAACACTAGGTTTTGCACGAGTCCAGACTGCCTGGTTCGTACAGCAAAACACCCAGAAAGCCAAATGGTGTGGGGCTGTATGTCATATAAGTCAAATGAACGACTCCATTTTGTACAGGAAACTACGAAGAGTGACCAGTATATTAGTGTGATGAAAGATCGATTGCTTCCTAGTGCTCATGACATGTTCCCAAGACAGAAATGAGTATTTCAGCAAGACCTAGAACCCTGCAATAGATCGAAAAAGGCAAGAAATACTTTGAAATTAAATTATATTTCATTAGAGTTCAGTTCTGAACTCCTAATCGAAATGTTCTTTATTTTAGATTAAGGTTGAATTCGCAAAACATGGTATTAATGTTCTCCCATGGCCAGGAAACTCGCCAGATTTAAATTCTGTTGAGATTTTAAGGAGTATAATTGGAAGGAAAATATCTCAAAATCATACCAGAACAAAACGAGAGATTCAAGAAACAATAATTAAAATTTGGCACCATGAAATACCGAAAGAAGTGTTGCAAAAACTTGTGGATTCTATGCGTAAAAGAGTGGCTGTTGTGATCAAAGCCAGAGGGGGCGTAACAACATATTAAATGCTTTTCGGTTCAATTGCACTCATTTATTATATTTTCTGCTCAGAGGAACTTAAAATTGTTTATTTATTTTATTTTATTCCGGGGAACCAAAATGGGTGCCGATTTCTGATAACCTGTACATTTTTTGTATGCTATTTTTTATAAAATTAAATAATTATTTTTGTTCAATAACTTAATCATATTTTGTCTTTAAACTAATTTTAAATATTGGCATTAAAAAATATCAGTTGCATTGAAAAAAATATTAATTTTTGGGGCTTATTCTTTAAAAAATGTTAGATTTCTCAAACTTGCAATACTTTTGGCCAGTAGTGTATATATTTATTACCAAAAAGTATTTTTTTGTTACATGAATCTAGAGTTTCAAACTGTTTGTAGTATTTCATTACTTTCCAACTATTCTTTAAGAATAGGAAAATAAAGATGGAAAAAATGTGGAAATAACTTGTAACTTGATATGGAACTTTTTACAGATGCTAAAAGAAAACACATTGGAATATGCTATTTTCTTCTTTGAAATTATATATATATATATATATATATATATAGCGCTTTTTTCTGCTTTGTAAAATGTGTAATATTGCAGTAAATCAGATATTACAGCAATTTTTTTTTTTTTTTTTTTGCCAATGCGGAGCCACTTGTCGTCAAACATTCGCCTTTACTACACCGCAATTTTACTGCCCATTTTATTGTGGGGGCACCATATAAGCGGACAGCATTACCCCCCATGAAGGGACGACACGAACAAAGGCATTTTTCGTAGCGCGACGCCAGGATTCGATCCGAGCACCCTCAGCACCGAAAACCAGCGCACTGTACCAATGGACCGCCACAAGCCCACAGAAATTTTGTTGAAAACCAGACAAATAAAAGTAGTTTGTTTATTTAACTACTGGGAAATTTCTACTGTACACAGACCAGAAATGATAAAATAAGCATATTTGCTGAATTATTTGAAATAAACTAAGATTAAAACTCTTCTTTATTTATTAATACTGCTATTCTAGAAGCGCATAAAACGGACTGTAACTCGTAGTATATATATATATATATATATATATATATATATATATATATATATATATATATATATATATATATATATACCGATAGATAGATAGATATAGATAGATAGATACAAACAAATGCATGTGTGCATGTCTGTATGAACATATAGTTTCTTAATTTAACTACTGTGAAATTTCTACTGTACACAGACCAAGAATGATAAAATAAGCATATTTACTGAATTATTTGAAATAAACTAAGATGAAAACTCTTCTTTATTTATTAATACTGCTATTCGAGAAGCGCATAAAACGGACTGTAACTCGTAGTATATATATATATATATATACCGATAGATAGATAGATAGATATTGATAGATATATATAGATAGATACAAACAAATGCATGTGTGCATGTCTGTATGAACGTACCTGCATACATAGGCAATATTCTTGAAGAAATATTGCAATGTTTCTCATTATTTTTCACTTAATAATTTTAATCCATCCTTAGTCTAAATACCTAATTTTGTAGCCGAAACTTTTTTGTTGAACTAATTTTGTAGCCACTTATGTCTTCTTCTCATTTCAGAGATTACAAAGTATTATTTGAGATTTTCAGATGATATACACACTGATAAACGTATTATTTATCAATTACTATGCCTCAATTTGCATGTTTAAGACTTCACTTGTATAAGAAGTGTTTCACTTGTATAAGAAGCTGTAATCACGGTCTTTTTCCCAATTTAGGTATAAATACTTAACGACAAAGAAAAGGAAAACATTCCTTTATCTTGATAGGAATCTTGGGGCATCCTGTAATTTAAGAAAAATGGTTTCTACTCTCACACTATCCCAAAACCTTGACAGGAGAATTATAACGAAAATAAAAAGTTTCTATTCTTTTATTCCCTTTACTTCATAGATGTAACACCGATAGCTTAAAAGATCTTTTCACGTGGTAAAAAGCAAAAGATGGTATCTGTCGTTGGTAGCAATATGGAAGTTCGAATCTATTGTTTGAATTCGACAATGGTCCATCAAGTTGAAGGATAAGTCATTGTGACCCGAACATCATTTCCGAGACAAATCGAATTGGCAGAAAACTTCCTTGGCAGTCAGAAAAGCTTCCAATTACAGTCAGTCTTTGAGGCACCGCTTCAGCTGACTGTAAATTGCTATTCGTTAAATTGCCGTAAAGCACCACTTCTGTGTTACACTTTTCATTTCATTTGACATGAAAATTTAACAATAGCTATGAATGGCAAATTGCATGGTTATTTATTACATAATGTTTTAAATTATATGTTATAACACAGTGGACTACTCGTAACCCAATGGTCACCTGTTATTTACCGGTTGTGAACAATTTTATTTGATTTCTATACTGTACTGAAACCTGTATGGTGCTCCCACATAAAAAATTGTCCACAAATTATCGAGGTTTAAAGTGCGAAATCTCTCAGGACGAGTACCTACGCATTAGAAACAAGTAATAAAAATATAATGCACTGAAATGATCGAAGAGCTAGAGAAAAATGTAAATATTTTAATCTATTAGTGTTATCCATAATTTGAAAATCGAATAAAATTATTCGTGTTATTTTCCGAACGAACTTAAGTGACCTCAGTAAAAAAATATTTTAATAAGAGTTTTATTGTGGACTTGCTCTCTTTCAAAAATTTTGTTGCAATTTTGCTTTTTTTCCCTTGCTTAGGACTACATAACCGACCTATCAACATTTTTTAAAAACAATATAGTATTACCGTAAATAAAAAGGATCATTTTATCGTAGGTTTACATTCCTCAATAACGGTCCTCCGGAAAAAAAAATCAGAGTCTGTCAGGAGTTATAATTTTGGCAACGCGTCAAACTCAGTAGGAGTAAACAGTTAAACAGGAAAGTAGCAAAATGCGTCAAAAGAACGAAAAAAAAAGGAAAAGCGGTAAGCAACGATAAGTAATCCTACATTAATAACCCTCGGCAGTTTCGTTAGAAGATATCTGAATTTTTTTTTTTTTTGCCTACAAATGGTATCAATAAAATTTGAAATTACATTACCTTTTGATTAACGGTACAAAATATAAAATTGAAGTAAGAATAGGGTCTTCTGCTACCGATTCTAGTACATGTCACATAATCTGGCAGTTTTAAAATGTTTCTCTTCCTTTAAGGACTATCAATAGATGGTATCTTTTCACTGGAATTTTGCCCAATATTGCAGCAATTTCCTATAAAATCTAATCAGCAGCTATCTCTGGAACTACAGCTTACAATTACCTTTAATTCGGTGACTTTTGATTCAATTTTATCAAAACTCGTATACTTCTCTGTTTCACCTTAATTCATGAGTACCGTATTCATACTAAGAAGGCAATAATGTGCTATGATTCTGTTCCGAGAAAATTCAGTTTTAGTAATCTATAGCTATATTTGCTATGTAATACAAAATCTGGAACAGAAATCATTAGTTCCGAGTGTTATCTATGAGAGGTAATCTGATTTACAAAAAAAAAAAAATAAGATAAAATGTCCTTTAACCTCTATAATCATAAATATTATTCATAATAGGAATATAATCAATTTCAGTAAGATTCATTTGATCACATAAGGGTATAATTCATTACATTAAGGGTATATTTCTTGCATCAATTATTCAAAAGAACGCTACAAAAATACGTGAGTTATAGGACTGAAAATGAAGTTTAACATATAATACTAATCTATAATCTTATATTATAGAATTTTCTGACAGACAGTTTGGTTTTACACACACAAACTTACATATGATCATATTTATTTTATTTTTTACACGTTAAGATTTATTCAAACCTTGTTTAGCAGCCCACTAGTAACTAGGTGGACATTCAAAATGGACAAGCGGGTCCCTATTTGAAGGCCTTATTTGAATAGTGGTCCAACTCCACATTAAAAAAAAATGGAGTTAGCCTCACTTTCATGTTCATATAAGTCATTTTTATCTTATTTTCAAACTGGTACACCTCCAACTTATTTCTGCTGCCAATAGAGGGCATTACAAATCAGACTTCAGCAGTCATTTCTCAGCACTCATTAAACTTTGAGGCTCTGTATCTCAAAATGAACAAGAATGGAGTTGGACCACTATTCAAATAAGGCCTTCATTTAAAGTCCTTCACACACGATCCCCATTTGCAGTATTATAGTGGCTATAATCCTAATATGGGGTCCCTAGGACAGGCAGCAGCATCTTCTATGCTAAGAAAAGCTAATTGAAAATACAAGTGGGAATATGAACATAGTTCTTGGATTTTGTTAACATTACTAAAGTAAGTTTCGACTCAAACAACATAGGAGCTATGAAATGCAAAATTAATTACTATATTTTGAAATAAAAATTTCAAGAATTTGATGGTATCCTACACGTAGGATTCAGAACGTACGTTTTTTTTTATTGATGCACGCACCCTTTTTTATCCCATTTTCACTGATGAAATAAATTTTCATTAAAATTTCTCTAAATCTCATAACGCTGAAAGTTTAGTTAATTTTAGCACTTCATATCTTTTTTTAAAATTCCAATATATATATATATATACAGTGATTTCTGCTTATAAGAATCACGTTTGTTATTACTGATTTTGATTCTTATAAGCGGTTGATTCTTATACCGAAATTTAGGTTTTTGGACAGCCACACACACACCTATATATACATGTATGAGATAATGTACCATAAAATACTCTCTAATTTATGTTAATTATCTTTTATTAAAGTTATTTTTTATATTTTAAAAATACAACTTAATTTCTAGACCTATAAGTAGATACACACACACACACACACACACACACACATATATATATATATATATATATATATATATATATATATATAATAAAATGAAGTTGAAAGAGAAAAACAAGTATTCGCACTAAAGCTACTACTTTCAGGAACCAAAAATATGAAAAGATAAGATTGGTTTTAGACAATATCTCATCATCAGAGGTGTCAATACTGTCTAAAAACCAATGGATTGTTTCAGATAAGTATGATCTATACAATAAACTTACTCAGACATCGTACAATCCATGAATAACTGAAGAATTGATTATAGAGTTACTTAACCATAGAACACCAAGCTTGGCGCTACAATCCATATATAACTGTAGAATTGAATTAAGAGTTACTTAACCATAGAACACCAAGCCTGGCGCTAGACAGAGTGGAAGTTAAGAACAAGTAACCGCAAAATGACTGACGTTACAAAACTTGCAACCATGGAGATCATGGAAAAACAGAAACAGACCTACTATGGATACTGTGTTTTAGGACTATTAAACCTTTATTAATTTAGTTTTTTATTATTATTACTATGAGTTATTTTTTATCATAATTATTATTTTTACTTTAGATTTTATTATTTTTTTTATTTTTTATTTTTAGTAGTTATTTTTTCTATTTTTTCTTATTATTATGATTTACTTATTAATTGCAACAGTACAAACTATCCATTAAAACTAAAACAACCAATTATGTGTTTGGATAGACTTTCGGGATAATAATTACGTGTTAGTACAGCTATCAAATCTAAAATATGCTTATTCCTATTGTATTTAGAACATAGCCTATATATACGAACTAACTGATTTACAATAATGTTATTAAAAACAGATTTATGTAAACAGGTTAGGTAATTTTGAAATTTAACAATATTAAAATCCTAGTCAGATCTTTTGTCGTATAAGTCAAAAGTAAATTTGATATGAGAATTTAATTTATTGTTAATATCTAAAAAGTTTACATTAATATTATCTTGGCTACTTTTAATTAATTCCAGATTAGGAGGGTAAAAATTTAAGTCTATATGGTTATTACTTTTATTAATTACTATTATATCATCTATATACCTAAATATATTGTAATTGCAATTATCTATATTATTAATTTCAAAATAATGTAAGAATAAATTAGCTAGCATACTTGAAGCATTTCCACCTTGTGGTACACCTTTGGTCTGTACATATATACTATTATTATGAACTATGTAATTATGTTTAGTTACAAAATCTAGGAGCCTATTGAAACGAGTTAGTTTAATTTCGTTGCCTAAGTATTGAATATTATTTTGTACTAACTTTATGATTATTCTATTTAAATCAATTATATTGATATTATTAAATAGATCTTATATAATAGAATATATTAATATTAATAGAAGTTACTACTGTTTTACAATTATCTAATGCTTGTAGTTTTCTAATTTGACTAAAGCTATTATCAATTATACCATAAGTATCAATGTATTTATAAGAATCACGTTTATAAGAATCCGCTTATAAGAATCACGTTTGTTATTACTGTTTTTGATTCTTATAAGCGGTTGATTCTTATAGCCGAAATTCAGGTTTTTGGACAGGAATACACACACCTATATGCATATATTAGATAATTTACTATAAAATACTCTTTAATTTACGTTAATTAACTTTTATTAAAATTAATTTTATAATTTTAAAAATACAACTTAATTTCTAGACCTATAAGTAGATACACATGATTATAGTAAGAGAAGAAAAAAATCCAATATTTGTTACAACATACCTGCTTAATAGTTTAACATTTCAACTACAGGAAGGGTGCAAGAAAAAGTTTTCTATGGTAGTTTGACGTAATGAAGTTTTAAGGAGGCTCTTTATACCTCTTTCAATACCAATAGTCTCAGACCAAGATTCACCATCTAGCTTACGTTTCACGGTTTGATAACGTGCTGAATCTAATAATGTCACGTTTACCTAAGTGATAGTGGACACTTCCCCGAAGTTTTATGTGTTTCAGGGTTCAGGAAGCCGCAACCAGGATGTGGGAGGTGGGAAAAAAGAGTCCCTGTCTTTGCTTGTCAGTGGAGAAAAGTGAAATCGGATCCGCACGGTTAGGATGCCCCTGGATCAATCTAATAGGACAGTGTTTAGCTAAAGCGTTTAAGGGGAAACTATTATGTTATGTCTAACAAAGAAAGGAAGGCATTTTACGACTGTATTCCATCCCATCTTATCACTCTTTCTTTTAAAAAGAATAAAGAAAGAACTTCATACCGTTTGAGGATTTAAGTGGCTTTTTTGGAAAAGTGAAAGGGAAGCGAAGAGTTAAACTGATTCTTAAAACCGGTGGATTGATTCTTTAAAGCGAAAATTTTAACATGGAAATAATACATTTGTTTTTGTTTTTGCGATATTGATTCTTATAAACGGTTGATTCTTATAACCACTGATCACTATAAGCGGTGGTTACTGTATATATATATATATATATATATATATATATATATATATATATATATATATGAATTTCTTTACACCTATGAAAATTACAGCTCGTTTTGAATACAGTAGATTGCGATTCAGTTGGGAATACTCTTTTCCTATACCTAGTAGTGACATCTAGTTAAAAATCAAGGAAGTTAAATATTAATTGAAATTCCTGAAAAAAATGTTATCAACAAGCAAGAATGAGACAACATCATAAAACCTATAAAACTAGAAATTCATAGGCGCGATATCCAGATTTCTAAAGATAGTTGAAATGAACATTTAAAAAAAATATTACGTATTCAGATATTAATATCTGTATGAAATATACTGAATTTTAGTTGAACGTTTAGAAATTGCACACAGAAAATAAAACTACATTTTTTATTTGAAATATACACGAAATTAACTAAAATAATTAATGAAATATATAAGATAAATCTAATTATATATACTAAGGACATTTTTTTCCTAATTACCGTTTTTATATGAAACAAATAAATCCCTTTCCAATTTGCATAAATGTACTCATTTTTATTCCTAAAATAAAATACAATACGAAGTATTTAGATAAAAATGTATGTATACTGAAATCTAAACAATGTCGTTAATACTCTAATTAATAAAAAATCCCAATAATAATATGTTTATTAATAAATTTCTTTCATTTAAAATATAATTGTTTGTTTTAAATATACATACCAGATGGCAGCACTACTCACCACATATCAACCTTAGCAATATTTTTCCTGAATTCGAGGTCTTGTAAAAACTATTTATTTTTCTTACACTTTATTATTTCATTCTATTAAAGTTCTTACGCTGATGTTATATTTTTTTAAATGGAATTTTTCGGTAATAAAGTAATTCTGTTGAAATTCCATAATTATATATTCCATACAGTAATACGACATCAAAATTAGAAAAATGGTAGAGTTTTAACTACAGAAATATAAATCCAACCACGAAAAAAAAAACAATATTGTTCATCATACTAAAATCTAAAATTCCCCAAAAGAGCGGAAATCTCTCTAGTATACTAGTTGTTCTCTTAATTATAGTACAATATATGCTTGCAGAGTTCGTATTTTGCCTTCAACCGTATAATATAGATGGCAGCACAGAGATAAAAAACAATAATAAAAAGAAATCTGACGTTTCTGAATTGGATAATTTTAAAGAATATTGCTTTAAGGGGACCAGGGACCTTAAATCTCGTCTTTTTTAATTTTCATTTATTAACTCTATATACAAAATGAGAATAAGAAATATCCTTTTTTACTTCATTGAAGACAGTTCGAATTCACAAATAAGTAATTTGTGTCACAATATGGCCTGTCTTTCAAATTCTTTTTCGAAAATGCTCTGTATACATTCCAAATCCTTCGAAAGCCTTAAATTTTTAATTTTAGTTTTGTTCTATATATATATATGTAGGAAGGAGTTAGTACTCCTTCCTTTAGAAGTGAATCATTAGACTTAATTATTTTGAACATTTAATTAAACTAGACGATGTTTACAAGACAGGACTAACACTTAGTATGAAATTAAAAAAAAACAAAGCATTAACATAGCTATTTGACTCAAAACGGCAAGCCTGCGGAGCGACACATCCGCTTCGTAATGTCACTAGTCCATCACACTGTTTGCGTGCCAAGTCCTTCGCGCCGAAGTAGTAGGAGTGGAAGTTGTAGTAATAGTTCAGTTGTGTTGCCAAACTCACTCTCACACGGCCGTTCTGACTTTCCAGACGTCCGCGGCTGGGTTGTCAACAATAATTCTGAAAAGATAAAAAAAAAAGAGCAGAAAAAGGAAAAATATTTCAAAAAATCAAGCAGTGTTCAACACAGTGGTATTGGTGTTCAGTTTCTGCACCACTGTTTCATTTTGTCCGCTGCAGTTGATGTTATGGTTGGACCATCGTGATGTCCTAACTTTCGAACTTCGTAACGATCGTTGGGGTTGATGTTCGTGATCTCATATGGTCCGAAGAACTTTGGTCGGAGCTTTAATCCGGTTCCAAATTGAGTTCGTTGTATTGCCACTTTGTCACCGATCTTGGATTTACAAGCCGGTTTACGCCGTCTGTTATATTGTCGTATGTTTTCTTCCTGTAAACGGAGGATATTTCGTTTAGCTTCGATACGTAACGCTTCTTTGTCATCAAGAATTCTTTGGTGGTGTTCCTCGTCAAGAAGATTTTTAATCTGTAGATCCTCTTGTTGTTTCATTTTAACACCAATTAAAAGTTGAAAGGGTGTGAATTTTGTACTGCGTGTGGTGGTACTATTTAAGATACGTTGCAATCTTGGGACATATTTAAACCATTTGTCAGGTTCATCTAGAGCTAACTTAGTTAAAACGGGAATAATTGTGCCATGAACACGCTCAACCTGACCGTTGCCACGTGGCACACCTGTTGCTATTGAAATGTGTTCAATTGACTGTTCCTGGCAGTAACTTTGAAATTCTGAAGATGTGAATGCGCTACCTTTGTCAGTAATGATTTTTGAAGGGTTGCCAAATGTAGTTTGTTGCAAGGATAATTTGTCTAAGGCATCTTTCGTAGAGGTGGACTTCACGGGATAGATCCATACAAATTTGGAAAAGGCATCAACTACTGTAAAAAGATACTTATAACATTTTTTTGTCGATGGTAAAGGTCCTAAAAAGTCGCAATGGTAACATTCAAGGGGTGCATCACCTTTTGGAATGGGGTGAAGGTATCCTTCTTGTTTTCCAGATTTTCGCGAGGACAAAATGCAAGGAATACAGTTCGAAATAATTTCTTGAACTAATTTCTTAAGTTGAGGAATGAAAAATTCACGAGAAACAATTAATTCGGTTTTTTGTGAAGCAAAATGACCTTGTGAATGGGCGTTTAGCACTATTTCTTTCTGCATCATTTGTGGTACTACTAAAAGTTCGGCATCCTGATGAAGTTTATAAAGAATTCCGTTTTTAACAAAAAATTCATCAGAAGGTGTAGATTCAAGCATAGATTTAATTTGAGATATAAATTCATCCTGGTCTTGGGCATTTTTCACCTTTTGAGTGATATCATTTGAGGTAATTACAAGAATGGGGTTACGACTTAAAGCATCAACATGTTTCATCTGTCTACCGGGTCGATGACAAACTTCATAATCAAAGTCTTCTAACATCAATGCCCATCGAGCAATTTTAGCTGGTAGGTCTTTTTTGTGCATCGTTTTTTGGAAAGCATCACAATCGGTGATAATTTTAAATTTTGTTCCCAACAAGTAGTTTCGAAATTTTTTTAGCGCTTCAATAACTTGAAATTTTGGTTCAACCTTTTCACTTTTGACGGATTCATTCTCAAGGGCATCATCATCGGCATCAAATATTTTTGGTTCAAGAGTTGCTTTGATAGTTCCAATATCAAAAGCATTATCATCATCGTTATCATGAAGCAAATCTAAATCACTGGCATCAGCATCATCTAAATATTTTCCATCATCATTATCATGAAACAAATCTAAATCATTGGCATCATCATCATCATCACGTTCAAAATCAATTGGATTATCCATTTTCTCTACCCTAGAAATCTTATCTTGAGTAGATGTTAGAGGTTTTTCAGACATGCATATTTGGCCCTGATCTTGAATTTGTTTTTCTACAATTTTCTGTTCCGCAAAAGGGAGTCGTCGAGAACGTTGATTTACGGGGATTTCATCTTGTAATAAAATAGTCCTTTTAATTTCAGTGTCTTGAACTTTATGGGGTTTGTAGGAAGTAACGATATTTTGAACTTCCTCACGAATTTCAGAATTCAAAATGTGTGAAAGATCAAATGGAAAAGCTTCGTCATCAGGAATATTAGCAATATTAACGAAGATGTTATTATCAAGAGTAAAACGAATACCGTCTTCATCAAATGTAAATTGGGTTTGCTGCAAAAAGTCGATTCCGATAATCACATCAAAAGGAATCAAGTCATCCTCTAGAACATGTATTTTAGCAGGTAAAGTAATGGTTTGAATTTCGATGGAATCCTGAAAGAATCCGATGCTGTGAACTTGGTTTTTGCCAATTCCTGAAAAGGGAATGTTGGTGGGCTGCAATGGTGGCGAACCAATTCTTCGATAGGTTTTCTCATTGATGAGGGTTGCCTGTGACCCAGTGTCACAGAGTGCTGTCAATTGAATTCCTGCAAGTTGAATGTCAACATGCATGGGATTTTTCGATGAAGTTTCAGGAGAAAGTGCATTTACAGTTTTATCAGAAATAGGTTTTTGAGAATCAGGTTTTGGTTTAGAATTTCGATAACTTTTAGGGCAATTAGCATGAACATGACCAAAACTTTTACATCCGTAGCATTGTTTACCATGTGACTTATTCAAACATTGGTTGCTTTTGTGACCTCTCAAGCCACAGGAAAAACATACTGGCTGTGTATTTGGGCTACGTGTATTATCGACTTTCACATTGAGGTAGGAAGCATCAATTTTTTTCTGATTATTTTGTCTGAAATTTTGTGATCTGTTAAAGATTTGTTCATAAATTTTCAACTTTTCCTTAAATTCAGGGACGGATTTACAACCGTAAAGAATAACTTTATTGTTTGTTGAATCAGGAATTCCGTTTATGACATACTCAAACAGAGAGGAGTCATCGAGAGAACCTTTGTGTGCCAAATCTCTCATAGCTAAGAAATATTCTTGTAGGGTTTCAAACGGTTTCATACGTCGAGATTCCATTAATTTATGTAACTGAATACCGTTAATTTTGTCCGAAAATTCGTCTAATAAATGGTGCTTCAATTGTTCCCAATTTGTAATTCCACGAATAGACCTAATTAAAGTTTGAGCGGGACCAGTTAAACATTTTCTAACAAAAGTAATTTGGTGAATTGGATTGTTTATCTGATATAAACAAAAAAGTTCTTCAACGTCAGATATAAAATTCTCAACACTGTAATTATCACGAGACGAGAAAGGTTTTATTAAATCAACAACGTCTTTCAGACTAAACAACTGGAAAGAGAGATTCGCAGTTTCAACTGAAGGCAATGAATTTTGATCTGATTCACCAACGGAAATGTGTGTATTTTGCTTATTCGAAGATTCTTTTGCGTCAATGGTGGGGGAAAAGGGAGATCTATTTTCCTCTATAACGCTGTTAGTTTGGGATGAACGTGCACCCGGAAGTGAGTCATCATTCACTTCGCATTCCGAAAGATCAGAAAATTCTGCTTTTAATAACGATAAATCACTAAGACTCATAAGAATGGTATTGGCACATTTGTCTGGGTCAGTTGAAAATTCTAAATGAAGTAGATTACAAATAGAAATCAAGTCTTTAAGTGAAAACTCTTTAAGTACTTTCTGTTTCGTTGCTTCCAACACGAATGGCTGTTTAAAACCTGTAAATTTACGTAATCTGGTACGATTTTGTCTGTCGCCGTCTGTACCAAAAATTAAACGATGTAGAACCTTTATTTGATTCGTACCACCAAATTTTAATGATTTTGCAATATTGGGGTAATCGTTGAGAGTAGCCATAACTATATACTAGGTTCAAACAATTATAGTACACAAATATACAAATATTCAAAACCAAAATCAATAATTATATTACGTAGTTACTCAAATTCAAAAGTAGAAAATAATATTTCAAATCGAAATTTTTTCAAATACCAATTCAATAATAAAATATTGATTCTCAAAATATGCATCAAAATAAGTAATCTTTAAAACAGGTTTTGTTCAAGAAAACAAAATTATGAACTAAAATAAGCATCAAATATCAAATAATAAGTTCTTCAAAATAATTTCTCTGGTTGAAGAAAATAGAGGATGTAAATGCAGCATCAAAATAATAGTTAAAGTTCTAATGTTAAAAGCATCAAAATTGGGAAATCGAAAGTATCAAAATTGTGAAATCGAAAGCATCAAAGCATTCTGCAAAATAAAAAATATTCTCGCAAGAAAACAGCAGAATTAAGTTCAACATCAAAGCGCATCAAATAAGCAAAGTTGTCATCAAATAAACATTCGCTTCGTCAAAATTATGCATCAAAATAATAATATAATAATCTTCAAAAGTATTCAATTCGCGATCTTTCAAAATATATGTTATGTTGTGGTTTGTTCAAGGAAACAAGATTCTTCAAGTTAAATGTCGAAATTTTCATCAAATCATCAAATAATTTCATCGAAATAGAATTCTCTTCAAGAAAACAGAAGTGATAAATTCAACGTCAAAGACCATCAAAAGTGAATTTAGCATCAATTAAATTCCTGCATCAAAAGAACGTTGAAATATCTTTCAGTTTTCTTAAATCATCAATAAGTTGAGAATTCCCTTAATCATCAAAATTTTCTTGAACAAGCGTCAACGTATGCATCAAATAATTTTAATATGATCCAAGTTACTTACAATTCTGGTTTTGGTTCTCATCATCCCATCAGAGTATCATCAGAGTCCGTGGCACATCACTTTGGCTTTCGCTTTCGATATCCAAATCCAAAATGACAGACAACAGTAATCCAGTCGAAATCAAGTCGAAATCAAGTCGTATCATCGAAAGAAAATAAAGTTTTTTTTTAAAGTTCAGCATGCTAGGGGTATTTTACGAGTCCGAGGGCCGAGCACCCATGTAGGAAGGAGTTAGTACTCCTTCCTTTAGAAGTGAATCATTAGACTTAATTATTTTGAACATTTAATTAAACTAGACGATGTTTACAAGACAGGACTAACACTTAGTATGAAATTAAAAAAAAACAAAGCATTAACATAGCTATTTGACTCAAAACGGCAAGCCTGCGGAGCGACACATCCGCTTCGTAATGTCACTAGTCCATCACACTGTTTGCGTGCCAAGTCCTTCGCGCCGAAGTAGTAGGAGTGGAAGTTGTAGTAATAGTTCAGTTGTGTTGCCAAACTCACTCTCACATATATATATATATATATATATACCGTGTTTTCACACGTCACGTCACAGGGGAACAAAAAAATCGCAATTAAAAAAAAATATTTCTTGTTAATATATATATATATTATATATATATATATATATATATATATATATATATATATATATATATATATATATATATATATATATATATATATATATATGTTAATATATATATATATATTAACAATTGATTCGTAAGTTTCTTAAAATATTGGTGATGTTAAGCCAAAATAATACTTAAAAAAAAGGCGTAACCCCATAAAAAAATCCCTGTATATTTTTATATATAACTTTGCACTGATTTTTTTCACTGAATCATAAATTTTTTTAAGTCAGTTATTTTCTTTATGTTTTTGCATCTTTTCTCTCCATTTCATGGTCTGCAAATTAGGAAAATATTTATAGTTTCAAAGAATTATGTACAGTTATGTGACAAATACTTCAATCACAGTCCTAAGAAAGTTGGAAGAAATCAGAAGAAAAGTAATGAGCATGGATCATTTTGAAAAATTCTGGCATTTTTGAAAAAAAAAATTTTTTAAAAATGCCTTATTTTGTCACAAAATACTTATTTGTGAGTTCTTATTGACTTCAATGTATTAAAAAAGAATAAGTAAAAGTGCATGTCACTTTCATCATATGATAGATGATTTTCTTAATGTTAACTCTTAATGTTAACTTCGAAAGTTTGGTGTCAGACTTCAGTGAAGATTTTAACTAGATTCGTGAATATACAATAGATGTATATAGACATTGTATGTGTGTATTATCAAACTTCTTAAAATCTTTGAAGTTTTTGAAGCTTGAAAAATTTCATAATTGTATTATTAGCTTTTAAGTGAAATAATAGTTCTTTTAAAGTGGTTTTATTTATATCAAAAAATGATACTTCCAATTCGACTTGAAGTTGTCCCTTCATTTATGTTATAAAAAAAGAATAAAAAAGTTTAAAAAAGACTTTTATTTTTTATTTTCAGGAGTGAGTATTTTTGCAATGTTAAGTAACTTTATTGCGTGCATTTGCGATGTCTATGAAGTGATTTTGTTCTTATTTCCTTCTTTTGTACGGAAAACTTTAAGTCATAATTAATTTCATTTCAATCAAATTTATGATTCTTAGGTAAGACAGACCAATTTTCTACATTTTTCTTCCCTTATTTCGAAATTTTTGTATTAGCCCAGTAGCTGGGTTCAAATAAATGGCCTTACCACGCAAAAGATCGGGTATTACACTCACTTCCAAAATTTAAGCACGGAGAGGAAAATGATAATTTCCGTAAGCCAATCTGAATTAAAGAAGCTGAAATTTGCTGAAAAGGTAGAAGGAAGTATGCAAATATGTTAGGTAACAGCCAATCACGGTTTTGCGTCGTGAAATATGCAAAACATGCAGTCGTATAAGAAGCCGGCATTATGAAGGGTTACAGGAGTTGCATGTAAGTGCTGATAAAAGGTGTTTAGAACATTCGTACGATTTGTTCTCAAGCTAGACGTGTTTCTATGGCTTCCAGAAGACGAATGGAAAATTCTGAACGCTGTCGGGCTGTCGGACGCATTGTAGCAGGATAGTCTATCACAGATGTTGCTCTTTACTTCGGCGTTCATCATTCCGTCGTTTCACGATTATGGAAGCAATTCCAAACCAGCCAAACAGTTGTCCGAAGACCTGTAGCCGGTCGTCCAAGGGTTACGACCCCCTCGGAAGATCGATATATTGCTGTTGTAGCTAAGCGGAATCGAAGATCGACCTCCACACGTGTGAAATCTATGGTTGCAGCGGCCATTGGTAAGACGATATCTGCCACAACTATTCGTCGAAGGCTACACATGAATGGTCTGTACGCCCGGGTACCACGATTTTGTGTTCCTTTATCCGTCCAATCCAGAGGGGCGCGATTAAAGTGGTGCCGCCAGCATGTGAATTGGACTGTGTCTGATTGGGGCAACGTTATGTTCACAGATGTGTTCAGATTTGCCCTACAACCGGATGATAAGCGTGTAAGGGTCTGGAGGGATTAACCCATTTAGGACCGCTCCATGTTTCCATTATTGGAAATGCACCAAACAGTGTTTTAACACTTCTTAGAACATTATTTACTCAAATAAGTTGTTTCCATAAAATTAAATTTATTTTTACGAGAGTTACAAAATGTTGCGTTTTCGCAACATCAGTCCAAAGCGATATAAAAATTTTAAAGATATAAAAATTAAAAATTATAAAATTTTTTTTTTAATTTTAAAATCTTTGAAACATTTAGCATGAAGAGGTACATTACACTTATTACATACAGTAATTGTTTGACCTTTTGCAGTGTTTATATTTTTTAAAATTATTTTCACTATTTTTAGTAATAATATGGCCCATACGGTTTTTCCGAGTTTCGTTGAGAATTAGATTTTGAATTGAAGATGGTCTTCCAATATGTGAAGTTTCAGGAAAAACAGAATTCATTGGCATTTCTTCAAGCCTTTTTATCAAAGATATGGCTCTCTCAAAGATATAGTTCTCTTAAACTCTAATAAACTTATTTTAGAATTCATTACATCCATGTAGAGTCTCCCTTTTTCCCATACAATATGCTCCCTTTTTCTTAATATATTGCTTACTTTTACATTTATTAGAAACAAAAATGTCGATTTCACCTGCAATGTCTTTAGGTGATTCGACAATTTCACATAAAATATTATCATCAATATCTTCTTCATCCGTCAAATCATCCGGATCTGGAGGGATCATGACGAATTATGGTCCCTCATTAGCTTCTGTTGAGGACGATTCTGAAATATCATCATCTAGCCCATGAAAATACTTCAATGTCTCTTCCAATGTCAAAAATCGCCTTTTTTTAGAGACAAACTTATCCGAAATGCAAACAATGCCAATTCACTGCATGAAAAACTAGGCAGCACTAAGAAAACACATTGGAAATAAGTAATACACTTTGGACTGATGTTGCGTTTTCGCAACATTTTTAAAAATATGAATTGAGAAACATAAAAACAAAAATTATGATTTATCTGTTGAAGCCATTTTGTTCTTTAGTCTCTAGTAAACTCGGAACAAGCATCAAATTGGAAATTTATCATGTGCTGCTATCTAAGGTTATTATTTGAGAATAGTCATTTTTTCCCTTTCAAAACACCAGAAAAAAACAATTGTTTCCAAGTGCTAAATGTGGGGAAATGACGAAACAAAAAAATGATTATGATCAATTGAAATACAGAAAATAAAATAAAAATGCTACTTCAGACGTACAAAATTTTGAACATGCCTTTAAAAATTACAGAAAATAATGTTGCGTTTTCGCAACGCCAGTCTTAAATGTGTTAAGGCACACGCTATTGGCTCCAGAATATCACCGAACATCACGCATACCGCTGTGGAAGCATCATCTTCTAGGCAGGGATTTCATTGAGATATCGCAGCAACCTGCACATCTACAGGAGGGGTTCTCTGGCGGCTGTATGGTATCGCGATGAAGTCCTAGACCCCACTGTGTAAATGTACGCTGCAGCAGTTGGTCCTTCCTTCGTTTTAATGGACGATAATGCCCGTCCCCATACAGCTGCCATCGTTGACGACTTTCTGGAGAGCGAGGAGACTGCGCGTATTGAGTGACCGGCTTACTCGCCGGACCTTAATCCAATTGAAAATCTTTGGGATGCTCTCGGCCGTGCTGTATGTAGACGTTTCCCACCTCCAGCCACTCTCAGAGATTTAGAAACTGCCCTACAGGAGGAATGACGATTACTGGACTCTACGGTGGTTGATCCCCTCGTAAAAAGCATGATCTCACTCTGTACACTTTGTATGAAGGTGAGGGGTACTCACATACCCTATTAATGTCAGTATTTGTTGTTTATTTTGCATTTACACATCATTTTGTTAATGACGTAAATATGACGTAATCTTATAATTTATGAAAATTCAATATTTTTTTTATCTCTGTATGTAATTCTTTGTCTTGTTTCATGAATTAACATAGAGCTACTTTCTTGCAACATTTCATGTCAATCAAAGCAGTACTTGTCCATTTTTTCGCATTTTACCGCTCTGTGCTTAACTTTTGGAAGTGAGTGTAGATTTTTTCCCTACTTGTATTATAGTATGTTTAGTCCAGTAGTGAAAAATCAAGTTTTCCAATTCGAAAGTCCTTGGCGAAATTCTCTGTAGCCCGAAAGCAACGAATTTCTTTTTTACTTTTTGGGTTTTTCCAAATACACTCATGGACAAAAAAATTAGCACACCAAGAAATAATTGCGGGATCGTAACGAAACTTGCAATGAAGGTACATGTCGGGGAGATATGCAAATGATTAGAAATGCAGCGTGATTCGGCATTACGTATAGCCGGTAGAGGGCGTTGAACATCGTACTCTGTGGAGTATAAAACAGGTAACCAAAGCTTGTTTGAGTGTGATGAATCATTTACAAAGGAAGAGCTGAGATAGACATACCATTACGCCGTGTTCGAAGACAATATAAGCAGTTGTCGCAGTTTGAGAGGAAGAGAATCGTCGGGATGATGGAAGCTGGGTGGTCAGCTAGGCGAGTAGCTCGTCAATTAGGCCGCTCTGATTGTGTTGTGAGGAGGTGTTGGGACCAGTGGACCCGAGAGATGTCATGTACACGAAGACCAGGCTCAGGACGCCCTCGACAGACCAGTCGTCGAGAAGACCGCCACATCGTAAGAAATGCAAGCGTACAGCCAACTGCTTCATCGGCCGCCATCCAGGCACATGTAGCACCTTCACTAGGGGCCTCTGTGTCTTCTCGAACCATACGAAAGCGCCTGGCTGAAGGACAGTTGGTATCGCGGCGCCCATTACGTGTGCTGCCCTTGACGCCCACCCATCGTCGCCTCCGTTTGGAGTTTTGCCGCGCACGAGGAAACTGGACTGCAGCGGAATGGAACCAGGTCGTCTTTAGCGACGAATCCAGATTCAATCTCGACAGTGATGACAATCGTGTTCGTGTGTGGAGAGCCCGTGGTGAACGCTTCAATCCTGCCTTTGCTGTACAGCGACACATCGCTCCCACAGCTGGTGTGATGGTATGGGGTGCCATTGCTTACAATACACGGTCATCCCTAGTATTGTTTCGTGGCACCATGACAGCCCAGCGGTATGTTCATGAAATCCTGCAACCACATGTGTTGCCACTCATGCAACGGCTCCCAGGAGCCGTTTTCAACAAGACAATGCTCGGCCTCATACGGCAAGGGTGTCACAAGACTGTCTCCGCACTGTTACTACCCTTCCTTGGCCTTCCCGATCTCCAGATTTGTCTTCAATTGAGCATATCTGGGATCATTTGGGACGACGAGTTGGGCATCCCACGAGTTTGAACGAACTAGAGGCAAGGTTACAGCAAATATGGAACGAAATGTCTCAAGATATCATACAGAACTTGTATGACTCAATGATCGATCGTATCGCATCGTGCATTCGCGCTAGAGGGGGTCCAACGGAGTATTAACTCCTCCGTTCTTTTGCCTTTTTCTCTGAAATAAATTAGCCTTTTTCTTTGATTTTCTTATCATTTACTTATATCACAGTAGTCATTACGTATGTAAAATTTCGTTTCATTTTGACGACTCCTTCTTGGTGCGCTAATTTTTTTGTCCATGAGTGTATCTCGGCAATGGTTGGTTCTAGAGCTTAGATTGCAATACAATCTTAAAGAAGAATATATTTTGAACAAATCTTTCATTTACATCTTTTTTCTAAACCCAATAACAAGCGAGCTACAGCGTTAGGAAAATGGGATATTTTATTCAACTTGTCGAGAAGGACACAAAACTTACTTCTCTAACACACTAACTCGTACAATTGCTATATATATATATCAATATTTGAGAAATGCACAATATGTGTATTACAACATATATATTTTTTTACTCGCACATACTTGAATAGTGTGCATATTTATATAATTATGTACACAAACTACACATTTGTCGATACATAGGAAATTAATTACAA
The DNA here is from genome assembly GCA_907164885.2 of Dolomedes plantarius. NCBI lineage: Eukaryota > Metazoa > Arthropoda > Arachnida > Araneae > Dolomedidae > Dolomedes > Dolomedes plantarius. The sequence continues at coordinate 60,604,011 of OU015500.1, forward strand.
AAATCGGAGTATTCAACATCCATAAAAACCGTTTAAATACATTATTATAAATTAGAAAATCTAGCAGAAATGAAATAATATATAGAAGAAATTACATAAAAAATAATAATTATTATGTAATTATAAATGATGCAATAACTGTACTAAAATTGAAATATTTCAAATTAAATAACATTCTTCATACCTAATGTTTATAGCTGTTTTGATGATCTGGGGTAGTCATCATCTCAATGTTTGTATTACGTCATCTTCCTCCTCTAAATCATGAGGCAGTTCAACTATATTTGTACATGTGAGGCCACTGCAATGCTTACACATATTTGGGCATTTCAACCCTGCTTTTCGACAAGTACATGCACCAGTACAACCCTTTTTGAAAGAGCAAGAAAGAACTTTGAGTAGCGACTCGGGTGCTGGATCTTTGATCATTGCAATAGGCTTCAAGCCATGAGAAGTGCGTACCCACCCCCACTCTTCTGGGTTTTTTACATTTTTTAACCAAGTATGTACTTGGTAATAAGCTCGTAGTTAATGTTGGCGAGCAGAAACTTGAGTTGGTGGTAGCCTGGAGACATCAAATTTGCTCTGTGTTCCACACTTTATAAATAACTGATACCGCAGTATGTCGAGAGATTTTTCACCACTCATTTCAGACTGTACAATGCCAAAAGAAATCTTTCTCCTTGAATAGGGAAATTTGGTGCTATCCCATTGTTACCCTTTCAGAGCAGAACAACACTGAGTAGCATCAGTAGCATCTATGAGAAATCGGTTGTCACTTTCTTAATGCGCTAATACTGTTGCAGTTCATCTTTGGTTGCGCTACGAGCGCCGTACCGCGAATCATCCCCCGTTTCAAATGTTTGGACAAGAATGCATTGCGCATAAGAACCGATCAGTTCGGTAATAATGGAACTCTCGCTGGAGAGTAATTTCTTAATCTTTAATGTAAATACTGTAAACTAATCTTAATTTGTAAATAAAGTATACCTGATCGTCGTAACTGAAAGAAAGATATGCAGTGTCATCATTGAAGACAAATCCGTTGAACATCTCCCAGAGCAGAATTTGCAAATACGTATGTCGATTCATAAACTGAAAACAAACTGTATAATGCTTATACAGTAGTTAGTTACAACTTTCGCATTTGAATGAAGAATAGTTACAAAATTAGTTACAAATATCTTACAAAATCAAATTTTATTTTGAAACGACATTTTATTCACGTAAATAGGAAATTCAGAAAATCGTTTTATGCACATAAGCGGATCACAGTTTTGTCTTTCGTGTGATATATATTGACAAATACACCCACTTATATTTTAGTACTTTTATTTGCTTGTAAGAAATCAAAAGCTTTGACAATATGTTTTAGTTAATATGTAACCTTATAATCTCTGTGTAGTAATTTTACAAAACAATAAGATTAATAGCAATATTTTATCTTGATCGCATTTTTTAAAGTTAAGTCTACGTTTGAATAAATATTTCACAACAATGAAACGTTTCTTAAATTTTAATGCCAGGATATCAGGATTTTATTAGATGAAGATAATAAAATACATTCTCAGAAAACTGATTATGTTTAGCTGACTATAAAAAAATTTCTTAGTCATGTATAAAACTGTCATGTATTATAATTCATTCTGATGTTGAGTATTTTATCAAAAATTTATTTATTTATATATTTATTTAGCAGCAAACATCCATCAAGCTCACTTGAAAGTTGTTTTTTTTTTCTGAAAAATATAGGTATAAAAGAGAAAAATATTTCTTGAAACACAAATAATGCACAAATAATGCATAAATAATACATGAATAGTGTACTAGGCGTGAAAGAATTAGGGAGATGGGGAAGGTATATAATATTTCACCAATGATCGAAAGGGAATTCTTCCCATGCCAAAATTAGCGTTCAGGAGCGAAATTTCGCCAACATCGCGTCAAAACTGTCCGGATTTAGTACTATAGCCTTTTTTTAACTTCTTGGTATAGGCCGGATCCCGGCGTTGATGCAGTATGACACCTCCACAGATCACTAAATTTCAATAGTGATGAGTGCGGGTAATAGCGGGAATAACTGTGACTCTCTTAGGGGTCTGTATCCTATATTGAAGCCGGCTTGTATCCTATATTGAAGTTGTAGGATGCATTGTGATTGACGTCGGTTGCCCCCGCCTCCACGTGGACCTGCTGCAAACTGGACTTGTCCAGGTTAAGAGGAGCGTGAGTTAAGAGGACGTGAGACCAAGTCTTTCTCCTCATGGAGTAAGTGCTAACAAGTTACGATGACCCTAAATCAAGTACTGAATCTGTTGGACTTTCTGGTGCGTGCAGTACAGCTCACAGCGACCATGCGTTTTCAGCTAAATTTGCCACCTGATTTCGGTCGGGATGGTTTTCCTTTAGGACTTGCTACTTAGTACAAAAAAAAAACACAACAAAAAATGAAGTAGAACAACATATATTGATTAATAATAAAGCGGGAGAAAAATCAGACAGGTAAACATTCGGCTTATTCTTAATGAAGGAAATGAAAGGCAATGAAAATTAACCATTTGACATGCTTTAAGCCCACTTTTTTTACCCTATCTTTGGAAAAATTACTATCTTTTTGTACTTTAAATTACTGTTCTCTCTCGTTTTTAGTACATTTCGTCAGTGATCTGACGATACCACAGCAAGAAAATGTGCTCTGTGTAGAAAATTAGAACGCTAACGGGAGTGAGTGAATGTGTTTTTACAAAAAGAACAGCGATATAAGAGTAGTTAGGATTTAGAATGCTGCTATTTTTGTAGTGATCGGTAATTACTGACTAGAAATTAACGGTATGGGTGCTATGTATTATGCAATTAAATAGCGTTTTACTCATAGAATAGTTCGTTCATGCCCGAGCAAATGAATCCACTGGAGTTCAAGAAGAAACCTCCAGATCTAGGGGAGAAGGACATAACCTAGCAAGTTGCTAAGTATCGAATACATATCATTTTTATCACTTTGCTATCACTATTATTGGTAGATACTTAATATTTTATACTCTTTTGATATAATTACAACCATAACCTCTATGAAGGTATTTAAGTGAATTTTTTGTATTAAGGAGAACGAATAAGAACTCATTTTTGAACGAAAGATCTTATTAACTAACCTAATACCAACTATGTTAGTGCGCGATTTCGAAACATATGACAGGGATAAAAGGAGATAAAAGAAAATGCCAAAATTTAAGGATGAAGGATATATGTTAGCAGCTCAGAAAACTACTACGGAAAAATACTATTAGAAAAAAAGAAATATAACAAGGGATTATGAAACTTGCATGTGTTTTTCTAAAAATATCGTAAACTTCACAGCTCTTATGGGCGACAAGAAGAGCATAAAACCTTTTTGATGTTCTAAGAGTTTTGAATGTAGCATGTATGAAGGAGATAAATTTATCAAATGTTATGTTGGGTTCAATTTAACTGAGATAAACAGCCGTGCACACAGTTATTAGAACTTAGATGAAGATATTTTTAACATGACTTCTACCATAAACAATAGCCTATCACAGTTTATGAAAACCTGCCTTACACACAAATATTCCCAAATTACTATGGATCAAGAGGTCTCCAAATTCCTGAAAATTTTTACAAAGTCTGACCCAGTATTCGCTGCACCGTAAATATAGCAAACACTAGAATGTCTGCTACATGCCTCATGAAAGAATTTCTTTCTTTTTCATTCCTTACTTAAGGAATTTGGTGTGTTTAACTTCAGGGCTTAAGGAATCATAATATAAGAAAGGTTTAAATGCCTCAGAATGAAAATACTCTAGGGAGAAATAAAGAAAAACTTTAATACAAAAGTTGTTTCATTAGAGATTTAAAGTAACTTCTTATGCTATACATTGAAACAAAATCTTTTAATGCGATCAAAGAATGCAGTTAAGCATTCTACGATTATATAGTTTCAAAGGAATTTATTATTCCCATTGGGGGAGACTCTCTTTGTGCAACAACCAATAATGCTTAAACGGAATCTTTGATTTCCAATTAGTTTTGGGCGATATGAAATTCAGAGTTCATGAAACAGAAGATTTACTACCATCCTATTTCAACGCGCAACCGAAAGAGGAATTTACAAATTGCCAACTAACTGCTGAAATGATTCATGATTCCGCTACAGAAATGGCAAAACTAGTTTTAGTATAATTTTTACTCAGAATCTTTCACTCGGATGTATTTCTTTCAGATGGTACACGTGTTATTAAGCAGTTTAATAAATATACTGCTTCCTCAGGCATATAGCGGTGACAAATAATTTTTTTCTCCCCTATCCAAAGTTTGAAAACAAAATTTCTGGATCCAAGAACTTGTTTATTAAAGGAAAAAACTACTGCATATTATTATTAAAATATTCTAATTAATACTGATGTAATAAATAATTACAACCAGTTAGATTAACAGGAGTAAAAGGATCACACGTTTTCTCAATTTACATAATAAAAATTAAGATTGGCAATAACCTCCGAACTAATTAATGCAGTTCTTCCTTAGAGGTGATTGTTTCCATGGACGGTTCTCAAAATTTAGAAATTGACCATTGAAATTTTAAAGTTTGGAGTTTTCCGTCTTCACCATTTCCTTTTTCTGCTCTTTTAATGCTTATGTTTCACGCCAAATAGTCTCCCGTGTTCACGATCTCAGTAGATCACCATGAGATCGCCAAGGTTATTGTTAGTTGCTGTGATTTTATAGCAAATTTCATCACAATGGTTTTCATAGTTTTTATTTATCGCTATATGGCCACACTGCAATGTTCTACCAGTGATGGTACACCTATTTCTTATAAAGGAAAGGATATGACGTAAGATTCATCGTCGTTGTCATGAAAAAAGTCTGGCTTATCAATGCATGAAAAACACTTTATATTGTTTGAATTCTTTGGTGTATAGCGTCTCTTCAAGTAAAGGTTAAAATTATACCTCTAAAAACTATTTTCAACGTGTTATCGGTCACCAATAAGCTCCGAACTAATTGATTTAGTTCTTCATTAGGTGTGATTGTTTCCATGGACGGTTCTCAAAATTTAGGAATTGTCAATTAAGATTTTCAAGTTTAGCGTTTTACGTATTCACCATTCCCTTTTTCTTCTGTTTAATTGCTTATGTTTCTTGCCTAATAGTCTCCCGGGTTCACAATCTGAGTATCACCATGGGATCGCCAAGGTTATTGCCAGTTGCTGTGATTTTATAGCAAATTTCATCACGATGGTTTTCATAGTTTTTATTTATCGTTATATAGCTACACTGCAATGTTCTACCAGTGATGGTTCACTGATTTCTTATAAATGAAAGGATATGACGTAAGATTCATCACCGTGGTCATAAAAAAAGACGGGCGTGTCCATGCATAAAAAACACTTTATATTGTTTGAATTATTTGTTGCGGTTCGTTTCTTCAAGTCTCAAGGTTAAAATTATACCTCTAAAAACTATTTCCAACGTGTTCTCGTTCACCAATTAAGAACACACTGTTATGTAAAAGTGGTGGGATCCACGGGCTGTTTGACTACTAGAAAATATTTTCGCGGGTCACTTCACAATTAGGAATAGAGTCGAGACTCAAAATGTGCTGAGAAACACTTTTCTACATCCTTTCAACGAAATATATTTTAGTATAGAATTAAAATGGAAATCTATTACGTAAAAAAATTTTCCACATTTAACTATTCAAAAATCAGCCTTTCGTGTGTTAGCACGAAAGACTGCATAGCAGTTTCGACTGCCTCTTTTGACGCGGGTGCCATAGGGTCACTATCTATTTCCCAGACGTAAGTTAATACAAATCCGTCTTCAATCAGCTGTTTCAATAAACGACCTCTGTGCATCGAAACTGAAGGAACTCTCTTTTGACCTAGTGCCTGCATTCCTATAAAGTGATTCGGTCGTTTATCTACGTCATACAACATGACTCGTATACCTTCTTCTTTGCTCGTGTCTCTGAGTGCAGTATGTCCATGGTTTTAGGAAAGATAGGTGCAGAGAAATGGTGATTCAAAAGGAACAAAATGTTAAAAAAACAATATCCTAATACTATGCAAGTTAATAAACTATAGTTATATAAAATGTAGCACCCTGACAAAATAAAGTATCTAAAAAAATTAAATCCAATATTCATTTACTGTTGTAAAAACCATCTACCTTTACCGAAAATCCAACCCAGCTCTGTTACATCTCAAAGGTTTACCCACGGAAAAACCCGAGTCTTAACGAAATAGTGAAATGAGGACCGCTCTATTAATTTTTAATTCCAATATTGACGTAATACTTAATTTAATTTTTACTCCAAGGATGCAAAATGTTGGCCTGAACGTATTTATTTTTTACCTATTTTTATTTATATAATTGACCATGGGGATTTTTTCCATGAATGTTTGCCATATATTTTGGTCTAACAAATATATTCCTTCCTCGGGCAAATAGCAGCGACATAATTTTTTGTCCACTATCCAAAGTTTGAAAACTATATTTCTGGAACTTGTTTATTACAGATTTAAAGTTTATTTCAGTTTTTGTAAACGAATCGAAGTAACTTTTTTTCTAATCTTCCAGAGCTCCTGAAACGTTGGATTGTCTGAGATATTAAAGCTTAATATCCTAAACTAGAATCCGGTGTTCTATCATCTTAAGTATCATGCCAATGGAATGAATTCCAACCTTTTGGATTTCATTCATATTTGTACATTTAATTAAAGAAACTGAAATTTATTGTAAATTAAAGGATTTTATCATGTGTTGCACTTGCTTTTCCCGCCGTTTAAACTCTTTTAATAACTTTAACCCTTTGAGGGACGCCGTTTGCACAGTGCAAACGTTTTTTTTTCACTTGCATTCAATCTATTCCAGTTAAATGAGCAGAAAATGATTAGTACTGCCATCTGTTATCAGTTTAAGGCGACAATGGACCTTCAGATTGACAAAAATATGTCCCCAAAACGATTTTTCTTTTCTTTCAGAAAATGATTCTGCAGCTCATCAGCTTTAAATTTAAAAAAAAGTATGTTGATCCGATCATAATTAACCGAGTTATAAGTATTTTTTTCAAACGTAAACAATGGAAATGTTAGTGAAATTAAAACTTTAAATGCCATTTTCTCAAAACAAGTTTTCGTGTCGTTTCGGTAAGTTCAAAATGTTCCACGCGTCATAAATTTTCTTGAATTTTCATAAAATTTCATAAAATGATTATTTATATATGTTAGAATAAAACTGAGTAATCAATTGATTATACTATTTTAAAACAACTTAAAATTTTTACAATATCAAAAAATATTTTTGATAAAATTTTGAATAAAATTACTTATTTTTATCGATTTCTTTTCTAGTTTTTATAAATATGACTGTAAATCAAATATTGCTACTAACTTTTATTATAACTATATAAAGCTAGCTTAAGAAAGAAAATTAGATATCTGAGACAAAAATTAATGCGCATGGAGCATTTTTAAATAGAGAATTAACAAACTGATTTTAATTAATATCTTAATTAATTACATTCTGATTTCTTTTTAAATTTAGAATTTTCATCTCTAAACACCACTGTATAAGTATACAAAATTTCATAGCAATTGGTTATTAAATAAATAAAAAGTTTTTCATGGTCCATTGTCGCCTTAAAGAAGTAAAAACATTTTGAAACCTTTAATTGTAAAAATTTTCAAGATACTTTGGTTAAAAATAATCGGGAAAAAAATATGCGCAGTGCAAACGGTGTAGGTTGTTGTCCCTAAAAGGGTTAAAAAAGTCGAGAGTGTTAAAATTACTAGCAACTCTTCTTCAATTAATCTTTGCGTAGCATTTAGTCTTTATTTCTGTCCATTATTTCATGATTTGTTTTCACTTATTCCATAGCACATTTTTCTTTGACGTTGTCTCTCACGTCCTTATTTTTAAAACATTATATCTTTTAATGCATAACTAAGCATAAAGTTAATAAAACTCTACGAAAACTACTATTCCGGCTCCATAATTTAAGGGTTTACATGAAAAATTTCTGTTTATCAAGCCTGCCATAAAGGAGATTCTTTGAACCATTCATCTGGGATCCCGCTACCATGCATTATTCTCGAAATTTATGATACCACTTCCTTGCGAACAAAACACAGAATCTGCTTCTTTAAACGCGCGCCTACGAAATATTTATGGATGAATTAACTTATCTATGCGACATCCTGGCGGAATTATGTTATGAGGAAAGTAAATTAGATAGCTGAATATGTTATGTGAAAGTAATATGCATATACAAGCAATGAGTTTTTTAAAAATTTCAGAGCTGATAAAACATGTTTGCATAGTTTCAGTCAATAAAAGAAAGATCTATTATTATTGTTTAAAAGCACATTTAATGTTTGCATCTAGGTGCATATTAATAGCTAAATTATTCACCTGAGTAAGATTAAAAAATTCAATAAACGATCCATTAATTTTCTATTCCTGTTTTACTTGTTAAATATATATTCCAAGAATGGAGAATATTTTAGTCCACACGCCAAAAGTAAATAAAAAAATCAATATTTTTTTATGTGGTGACGTGCTAGCTAGTTGTTTAATTGAAAATGGTATGCATTTAGTATAAAATTTCAAGGAGAATTATCAAGGCCCTTTGAGAGTTTTAATGGTGTTAGGCAGGGAGATGCTCTTGCATGTCTCCTGTTTAATATAGTCCTGGAAAGGGTTATTAGGGATGCTAGTATAAATACAAGGGGAACTATTTTTAACAAGTCTATACAGATTTTGGCATATGCTGAAGATATAGACAGAATTGCAAGATCTGCAAACACGCTGAAGGAGGCTTTCATAGCATTAGAAAAAGCTGCAGGAAAGCTGAAACTAAAAATAAATGAAAAAAAATATATAAGTATCGTGATAAAAAGGGAAACCATGTTAATTTATTTGAAATCTATAAATATAAATTTCAATCTGTTAAAAAATTTACTTATTTAGGATCTGAATTTGAATATCAGAATGATATTGACCCAGAAATCAGGAAAAGAATTTTCGCAGCTAATCGCTGTTTCTATGGGTTAAGGAACCAGCTGAAATCTCATCTTATCAGAAGAAAAACAAAGGTCTTACTATACAAAACTCTCATAAGACCAGTTCAAACATATGCCTCTGAGACATGGCCATTGACATCAAGGGAAGAGAAGTCTCTGATATATTTTGAAAGGAGAGTTTTGAGGGCTATCTTTGGTGTTGTCCTTGATAATGGTATTTGGCGAAGGAGACACAATTTTGAACAATACAGACTGTTTAAAAATGAAGACGTAGTGAAATTTGTGAAGCTTAACAGAATGAGATGGGCAGGTCATCTTTTGAGAATGGATTCAGAGAGAACACCATTGAAAGTTTTTACCACAGTTCCCTTCTATGAAAGACAGAGAGGAAGACCAAAAAAGAGGTGGAATTACTGCCTAGATTCGGACTTAAGTGCCACGAAGGTTAAAAACTGGAGATCCAAGGCTGGTGAGAGGGTAGTTTGGGGAAAACTTCTAGAGAAGGCCAGGGCCCACGTTGGGCTGTCGTGCCAATTATGATGATGATTTAATATAAAATTAATATTAACAGACATTAACAATGGTATTAAGTAAAAACATAAAATTTACGTAGGCATAACAACATTATTAACGCAAAATTAGTGAAACAATAAATAAATTCTATCAGTTATCAAAGCGATTTTTTCGTTGGATATTATAATGCATGTTCAAACGAAACCCTGTCGAGGTCTGCAGTTATTGGACGAGGAAGAAAAAAAAGAAACACAAGAAAATAGAAAGAGTAGTATTTAATAAAGCTTGCATTGCATAAAATTTTTTTCAGAAAAAGTCACCCATGGTGTTTAAGCAGGCATCCTAGTGCTTGGAAAGGCTAGTAATTCTGTCTGCGAACAAAGATTTCGGTTCCAGCTTGAACCAGTCCTAACTGCAGCCCTGAATGTCTGAATGGGTGTCTAATCTTTGTTATTGAGGAATTTCTTTAATAATCCAAAAGATGAAAGTCACATGGGGACAAATCTGGGCTGTATACAGGATATTCAAGGAACTCCCATTTCTTACGGGCAGAAACAAAAAACTTGGCGACATGTAGTCGTGGATAGTAGTGGAGAATGAGGACTCGTGAAGAAATCAAGCCGCGTAGCTTGTTATTGATAGCCTTATGCAGATCATAGACTGCTTGGGTCTACCGCTGGTAATTGATCGTGGTGTTGAGGTCCTTAAACTTATCCAAAACAATAGTTCAATGAATCTGGCATTTTCAGCTGTTAAAAACTTAATTGCCGCTCGTGAATTTTACTTGGACCGGTTTTGAAAAATATTAGCCAACTTCATCGTAATGCCACTCGTCTACAAATGAAGCCAGTGAAAAATTTGAAAACACTGCGTGTGCATTACACATACATCTTCAGTTCTGTATTTGCGTTCTGCACGTCAAAAATTGACTCATCACCTAGTGAACTTCAAATGGGTTTTGCACCTTATAGATTGGTTTCATTTGAACACGCCTTATAGCTATGACAAACATTTTACATCAGGATCATATTTAGTCACTAAGAGAAATCCAAAGCTAAAATCTTTCTTTTTAGTCAATCTATCTTTTAAGTATCTATATATATATATATTATTTCTAAAAGGTGTTTTCTGTTTTATCTCTTTTTCTCCCTTCATACTTAACCAAAATCTATAAATGAGGTACCATTTTAAAGATTAAGATCTCCGCTTCATGTGAATAGTTAATTTAGAATTACACATCTTATTGTTTGTTTAAAAATCGAAGTATAAACATTATAAACAAATTGTCCTCCCCTAGATGGCGCGCACGCTAGCAATTTTTTTAATTTTACCATTATCAATCGCACTAAACTTTTAAATTTAAAAATCGTTTGCTTTTATTATCATTCTGTTATTTAAATAATGAGTTTCTATATTGACAACATTCGCTTAGGTGTACATTATCTTTTTTCATGGAAAAACCATCTTTATATATTTTTTATCTGAAAGGTGTTTTATGTTTTATCCCATTTTCTCCCTTCATACTTAACCAAAATCGATAATTGAGGTACCATTTTAAAGATTAAGATCTCCGCTTCATGTGAATAGTTAATTTAGAATTACACATTTTATTGTTTGTTTAAAAATCGAAGTATAAACATTATAAACAAATTGTCCTCCCCTAGATGGCGCGCACGCTAGCAATTTTTTAATTTTTACCATTATCAATCGCACTGAACTTTTAAATTTAAAAATCGTTTGCTTTTATTATCATTCTGTTATTTAAATAATGAGTTTCTATATTGACAACATTCGCGTAGGTGTACATTATCCTTTTTCATGGAAAAACCATCTTTATATATTTTTTATCTGACAGGTGTTTTTATGTTTTATCCCATTTTCTCCCTTCATACTTAACTAAAATCGATAATTGAGGTACCATTTTAAAGATTAAGTTCTCCTCTTTTGACGAATTGTTTATTCAGAATGACACATTGTATTGTTTGCTTAAAAATCGAAGTGAAAAATTGACTTTTGGCCCTAAACTTCTTTCCCTGGATGCATCGAAACAGCACAGTCAAATAGTGTGCACAAAGAGGTTTTGTAATGTAAATATCACATTTTCTACGAGTTTGTGTCATATTTAACTTTTAATATTGTGGCCAAAGGCGTTTTGTAATTGGTTTTGTATTATCCTTACGTACCATTGTTATTTGACAAATAAACAATTGCTACAAATGAACCGTTTCTCCTTTCATCCTACTACAAACCACCAACCTCGCTATAAAATTTATCGTATTTTAATCGTATGCGAAAGGGTCGCACGGGCCACCTAGTTCATTTATAAAGTTATTTTATAAAACATAAGATTCCCATGCATATATGGTAGAGAATATTGTAAAAAGAACTATTAATGATTTTTTTAGGCAATTAAAAGTTTCAAGCAATGACTGCACCCTTTTCTGAAAATTTATTAATTATGCCCGATAATAGATCGATATTAACCGTTTGAAGGAAATATTTGAAATTCACTAAAAAAAAAATCTGGGTGCTATTACTTTGCTGTATTTAGGTAACATTTCTTTAGAAAATAAATTTGTATATTTTTCAGCATACTTAAACTATGTAAATGCTCAAGAAATCACGTAAATAATGGAATTTATACCAGTTAAAATTACTTGCATCAGTTTAATATGATTTGTTTTGCATCAAATCCGAGGCCGGAGAAAATGTGTTCTTCCTGTTTAACAAATATTTGAACAACGACAAAAAGAGAAAGAAATCTGTAACCCCCCCACCCCCCCAATGCCTGGTTCAAATCTTCTATGACAGGCAAAAGGCGGACGTCATTTTGCCTTTCCTTCTTTTGATTTCTCTCTCCTTCACTCACATACCGTAACTGGTCACTTTTTACGTAAGATTTCCTGCAGATACAATTAAAATTTTTAAGCAAATGTTTCGCAAGTGTAATTTGTGTGTTATTTGTGTGTATCCGCATGCGTGTCATGTATGAACATGCATACAGCAGATGCAAAATGCGAAGAAAATTATAACTACGATGAAAATATTTTTTGTTAGAAAAATCTCCGAAAAAAAAACTTATTATTTCTTTGACAAAAAAAATAAAACATTAACAGAGCTGAATAAAAGATCTTTGCATAATAAACACATTTTTAGCTACTTTCCAAAACCATAATATACTTCTCTCGCCGATAAATAAAATGCATCAGCAGTGCTATTCGCAGATCCTAAGACATGAAATATTGAGGAGCATATTTCAAGCGAATGAATTCTTTTCCGTATTACAAATCACAACAGACAACCGCGTAGGCTGGGTCTGTCTCATCTCTGCAAATAAGTGGGCGTCTACAGCTTTAACGGGGTATCATACTTCTTTTCAAAGAGAATGTCGCATAACGATGCAATATGACAATAGGATTATTTTTTTTCCGAGTGAAAATTGTTGAGAAATGTTTCTAAGATAAATTGATACTTATATTACGCTTTCAATTTCATAAATATTTTTTTAACATCTTCAAAAACTAATCGCCTTAAAAGTGTTTGAGAACTGTACATCACGATCCCTTTTAATAAGGAGGAATACTTTTAAAATATTTTTGCTGTTTATAAAGCTATTTCAAATCACACACACAAACACACACACACACACACACACATATATATATATATATATATAGATAGATAGATAGATAGATGTGTGTGTGTTTCTTTTATTAATATATCTTTGAACTTCCCGTTGGAGTTATACACACACACACACACACACATATATATATATATACATACATACATACATACATATATATATATATATATATATATATATATATATATATATATATATATATATATATATATATATATATATATATATCTGTGATATCTGGAGAAATAACTTATTTATAGTATCGAAATTTGGTAGAGAGATGGCTCATAGAATGAGAAAGCTTTTAGCAACATAACAAGATGAATAAGAGGTAAATTATCGGCAATATGCAACTTAGACCAAAACGGTTAAATCACGAGGCATACTATCTCTGGAATGGTCTATCTAATAGGGGGGGGGGGGGTGCTCATCGTGCACAGATGTACAAGCTGCGCAGAAAGCAATACAAGGATTTTCCTACCATCAAAGGGGTCTATTTCCCTGGGATGGGGAGTGGGTCCGAGGCTGTCTCCAGATGAAGATTCATCAAGAATAACTTTGTGATCTGAATCTGGACTCATCGGTGAAAAGAACAGGCCCCCAATGTTCTTGTGTCCAAAAATGATGTGTTCGGCTCCGCGACAAATGGCTCTCTTGTGCGGTATGGTGAGAGGGGGACACACTACTGGTAGCCGAGTTTAAAGGGCCTTCTCTGATAGGCGTCTGTATACAGTTTGCCTGGAAATTGTTGTTCTAGAGCTAGCAGCAAGGTTCAGAGACAGTCCTTTAAAGTCTCTCTAGCCGTCATCTGTCAATGCCGTCGTGCATTTAATGCCCCGTAACGATCCTGTGTAGGTGTCTTCGTTCTTGGACGGACTTGGTTCGGCCTCTTGATGCTGGCACCACTTGTTTGGAATTGATGCTATAACCTGAATACCACTTTCGGTTCTATTTGTAGCCATCCAGCCAACTTTGCTTGAGACTGGCCAACTTCAATTCTTCCGATAGCTCTCCATCTCGAGTGAGTCTTTAGTGAGTCGTATAAACGATTATGAAAGCTCATTTCCACAGAAAGCAATCGATTTTATTTATTTGATTTTTTTTGGGGGGGGGGGAGTGGGGGGAGGTTAATGCAATAATCATGACTCCGCAGACGAAAAATCCCACGGTATGAAACCGTCACTTTCACAATTATGCTACCAAACTTTCCCTCAACATCGTTGAATCAAAGCTGGATGCTAATATTCTGCTACCCTTTCCCCAAAGTATACATGGTAAAAGTTTTATCGATTTTACTGATAGCTATTTTGGATTATTATCAAAAACGTGTTGTAGACCTCAATTTTGGACACCAGTGTATTTCAAAAAGTAAACGCCTGAATGGCATAAAATTTGCTACCTTCAGTAGCAATTTACTGTCAGTAAAACCAAAGAAAAAACATCCTAAACGTATTTAATATGCAATAGTAAAATGTTAAAGAAACGTGATTTTCGTGAGTGCATGAAACGAAGTCATCATTATTGTGATCTTCATGTGTGTGTTCATTATGCATTAAATTCTTGAAAGAAACTATACAGAAAAGGGATGAAATAGTTATCTCTACTTCTGTTTCTTATATAATAAATTCTAACCAAATGGTTTATTATGGAATGTGATTTGGTTCACATTCAAGGTATATCCTTCAATATCTATGGAAATTATATGAAAGCAAAAAATGAGTACGATCTCTAAAGTCTCCATGTATTCGAAAATTTTACGGGAGAGAGAATCAAGTTATTTGGTACATTTGTCTTGAAAGATTACTTTAGTATTGAATGTGACGTAGTAGAGAAATAAGCAGTTTTATTCTTATTTACAGTCAGCAAAGATACATGAAATTTGAATCTTATTTTTAGTTGACTCACCTGACTTGGATTCCTCCCTTCATTTTATCTTGTTTGATTCAATTCTCTTTGATTACAATTCCTTTATCTAATTGACTTAAACATACATGTATTTACTAAAGCGTGTTTGATATGCATAAAAACCCTTCCCTGTTTTTATTTTTTACTGTTCTAAACATAATCAATATAGTTGAGAATACTTGACCAGTTGAATGTTCAATAATTACTAAATTTACATGTACACTGAAATTTTAAATGTGAGAAAATAAATAACTGAAAATATATATTGCAATTATTATAAATCTTTGAAATATAATGACTTTTGAGAGTACATAAAGTTGAGATACATTATCAATAATAAGGGATGCTGTAACTATTTGCAGCCACGCGAACCTGAGACCAAATGTTTTTACCTGGTTTTGAAAGAAATACATGGTAACAAATTGCTCATTGAGAGTTGTTGTTAGTAAAGATTAACGGTGTGTTAATCACCTTCATAATGAGTTCACTCATGTTTGATTCACATACAGATATATTGTTGGTTATTTTAGATATCCACTAGGTTTTAATAGTCTTCACATTCGCCAACAACTGGGATCAGTGAGGATGTGCATTACCGTTACTAAATATAAGCTGTCGACCCACAGCACCGATGAAATATATAACAAGAGGTTCCAGTATCACTTGTCTGCAAACCTCTTATCACAAATGTACCTCTATTAGAGATATGAAGCAACGAAACATATGCCTTCAAGCTGGTCCTGTTCCTTAAGTTGTAATGGGGTCACTGCGTTCTACCTAGAGAAGTAATAAAACGCGTTTCTGTAACATGATAGCACGCTGTGGTCTTATCAAAGCTTTTGACATTTGTCTAAAATGCGATACGTGTCTAAAATGGAATAAGAATTTGTCGCAACCCAGTGTTGGGAGTGAACCATGGAGACTAGGTGCTCTGAGTCAACAGTAATGGAATTGCAAAACCCTGAAATTATTTGCTATTAATAACGAAGTCTTTTTTCGCACCTGATTTACTTTATTAATTTTGATTGTATGTTGACTCTTAGTAAACGCTTTGACCCACGATTTTTGTTTCTGGGAGGACAGTAATCTATGAAAATAATTATTTCTCAGATGTTGTACAAACGTCGGACAGTTCATGCGGGAGAAGTCCTGTTAAGGGTTTATGAATCGTGAAATGGATCCTTACTGATTAACGTCTAATTTCCATTGATTCTTAGAACCTATCTACAATTCAAATATTTCATAGCACATTTTGTGCTCAGAGTTCCCAAGTGTTTTATATAATAGTTCAGAGATTTTTAAGATTTTTAATCGCCAACAAAGAACCAGTTTGATAACTTTTGTTTCATCTTAAGTTCTTGATCAACGAAAACAATTCTGTTCTCGGGAATTGCAGTAAAATGGAATAAAATACCCACAAAAAGTTAAGCTGTATTTATTGAGCTCTGATAAATATTTTAATATGCCCTCTGGGGTTATTTGGAAATGCATAGAGTTTGGTATTTTGAGTGATTAATTTACACATATTAACAAAACCTGTCAGAAAATAAGCATAATACTTTTTGATAATTTATTTTATATGAAAGAATTTTGATATTTTTTTATATTCCTATTAAATAAAACATGCCGAAATCATCATATTCGTTTCATATATTCAAGGAATTTAATCTGTTTGAAATATTTAAATGTTAAGTACGAATGAACCAGATAATAGTTGAAAAAATTAACTTCTTTGTTAAGAATTTATTCATATTATATGGATTAATATGGAATTCAGAAATAAAAATTCAGCTATCAATATGCAAAATTTGATTCTAAGATAAAACAGTAGAAACAGAACACAGTTTTGAAATAGAATTTAAAAGCCATTTTTATGCAAAAGTTTCAGGATTCATGAAGAAAGCCAACATCGTTTTATATGAGAAAAGTTGATAACATAATTGAAAAGTGGGTTACAAAATTGTATGAATTATTTATAAAGTAAAAATTCGTTCCTCGGGGATTGATGTGGAACACAGGTAATCAAATTTTAGCATAAAATGGCATAGGGTATGTAGTATCCTAGAGGCAATTTTCCCCTTCAGCGTTTATTTGCTTCATAAAACCCGGGAGTCAAATTTTCAAGGCAAATAATATGCATTCATTCTCAAGATTTTATAAAAGTATGACTAAAATTTTGCAATTGAAATGCAGTATATTTTCTTCTACTTCTTATGCTATGTATATTTTTGGAGAATATAAGTGTTTTTTTACATTTAAAAGTTTGCATGGTGTTTCCCTGCTCGTTCAATTATGGCGATTAGTATTCTGCACTTTCATAAAATAACTGCGGATTTACGCAGTGAAGTCGGTTTAATCCGTTACTAAACATCCCCATTACTGAATCAACTGAAGGCTGATAAACGACAAATTTGAGAGAAGCCGCAGCGAGTTGTGTCACGGTGACATATTAAGACATTTTAAGCGCGATTCGTAAACTATGTAAATTGAAGTGAGTGGCGTGGATGCTTTAATAGAAATACCGTTAAGTATTGCGGTTATAGTTTTATTTGTTTTAATTGCATGTTGTCAAGTAGTTTAGAAAGTTTTTGTAAATGAAAGAGTTGTATAAGTAATGGAGAATGTTTTCTTCGTTAGATAATAAAAAAGGTCGATTATAAATCTTTTAATACTATGACCTCATTCCTCTCTCTCTCTCTTGATTTAATATATAAGGCAATTTCCCATCTTGCTCTTTCTAGATGCTCAATCAAAGATAATAGGATGGATTAAGCTTTGTGTTGTCTTTCTCTCCTGTACTATATATATCCTACTGATCTAAATTTATCTTATACGGAATAAAAAACGATAGTCTAATGCAGTATAGAAGTGTAGAGGAGAATTTAAACGATATGCTTTTGGTGGGCCAGATGTTGGCATTCGATGTTGAAAACGTTTTGCTTCTCAGGATATCTTACAGAGAGTTGATTTTTGCAAGATATTCTTAATTTTGTAACTCATTAAAGTTTTACACCGTTAACCTAACCATCCTAATATATGCGTAATGAAAAATCACTTATTGTTAACTGTTACAGACATTTAAAACAAACTCAATCTACATTCTTAGATTTACCTGACGGGTGGTGCAATAGTCTGGCCCAAGGGCATTCTCTGAATGCCACCAACGACAGATTGCAGGATCGATTCCTACTTGTCCAAGTACAAATCCGAGATTAGGGAGTTATAATGGTTTACCTATGTGATGTTCCCATAATAAAGAAACCAAAAAATTCGAGGTGTGGATGGGCGAATGTCGTAACAGACTAACTTAACAGACTAACGTAACAGACTAACGTTAAAGTGTCCTCTGCGTTAGGAAAAATATCGCAAAATTTTGAATTTTGTATTTAAATGTTGCAGTTTTGTATGTAAGTCATACAATTATTTCTGTTACAAATGTAAATTTTTAATTGTTCCTAAAGGATCATTGCAATTATCTCTTTGGACTTTGGACCACACGTTAAGCCAAAGGCGAGTTATTATCAGATCGCACAATTCACTTTCAGTATTTTTGAACCCTATTTTTGAATATAAAGAGGATTTAAAAATAGAGGCTTTTTTATTTTTAGTAAGTTCTTCAAATTTATTTTAAAATGCATATTTTATATTTTTGAAAGAAATAATTAAGTGGTGCTTTTTTAAACCTCTTTATAGCTATACAAGAATTCAGATATTAGAATATTATTAGAATATTGATTATATAGCTTATGAGACGATACAGAGGATAAATCGGTGGATAAAGAGCTCAAATATTTACTGGTATACACCAAAGACTGTAAGGATTAGACAATGAATGAATTCTAACCCTTAGAGAGGATCACATACTCTCCTAGGGTGATTTTCAGTTTTAACTAGGCGAAACTTTGAATATGACTGGCATTTACTGAATCTCTCCGCTATAACCTGGAAGGGAATTTTATCTCTAAACGTACTGCTGCCTCATATAATAGATAATCGTTATGCTGCATCATACCTTCGAAGTAGCAAATCTGTAACTATTTCTTATCGGGTCCCTTGGTTAACGTTTGCAAGGTTTAGTGAAACATGGAGCCAAGAAATAAATGATTGGACAGGGAATTTAAAAACAGGTTGAAGGCAAAAACTAATAGTGTAATATCTTTAAAGTTTCATATCAACAAATTTTAGTGTTATTACATGATGGTGTGAAGAAAACAAGCTTTTGCTGAAGCCCAGTATACTGACACCTAATAATCATCACTCCTATCACCATGCAACTGGCCCATTTTTTGTTTCAATCATTTAAAACACATTTTCCTCGCAATAAAAAAGTGTTCAGTTTTTGTAAAAAAATAAATTTTAGAGGAGTGACTCGGAATGCAATTATTTATTGTCGTAAATAAAAGAATCATTTATTCAAGTGTTCGTTATATAAAAAATTCATGATTTCAGTTGGTAGTGACTGACAAAGATTTTTTTCTTTGAACACGAAATTTGCTTTTTAGGTTTCAATGAAAGTACAAATTAGACTGAAACGAAATCAAAATAAATAGATAAATATCATTGTACGTGGAAAATAGCTTTTTTCTCAGTTTAAATCCATAACGTTTCCCCATAAATTTTTAATTCCTTTATTTATTATTTATGCGTGGTCAAATTGCCTAGGGAATACTCGAAATTATCTTTTTTTACTTTATTATACTCTATAACTTTATTTCTGTACTGTTATTTTCATCCTATAAAAATTAATAAGCATTTTTAATGAACTTCTCAGAAATTAAAAGCATGAAATGAAGTGCGAAGAGCTGAATTTTTTTATACGTAGATAGAACATTTTAATTAACTGAACGATGGCGAATCTCCCCCGTTACAATAGATATTTTTTTTCGTTTCAGTCACGCTTTACGTGTTAATTCTTAGTAGTAGACGATAGCATAATTTTTATACTTAAAAATGTACTTTTAAATGGTTTTTATTGATTTCTTCTTTTACAAAATATTGGATTCTTTGTAAATTTTCTATTAATTTTTTTCCGCAAAATTTAATTTATTAAATAGAGCTATTTTCAAGTCAAGAATCTAACTACATTTTGACAGAAGTAAATAAAAATTAATATTTTAAATTATAAAAAAAATTCCTATTTTATCACGAGAAATATTTGTTTAGTCTGTTAGTTCCTTTTAATTTAATTGCTTTGATGTTAATCAATTAAATATTTTAAGATACTTTTTATATTGAATTTCAGTATGTTTAATGTAATGAATGTTTCTACTGAATTTATTTCGAATAGAACATATTGAAAAACTTCTAAGGTCTAAGCCAGGGGTTCCCAATCTTTTTATAGTACCGTACCTGTACGTTGTAAACAATTTGATGACGTACCGGTTGACGAAAAATTTTGAAATGGGGAATAAAATGCAATGGAGAACAAAATAAATTAGGATATATAAAAAATCTTTTAAATAGATCTCCTGAGTTTAATAAACTTACCTTAACAGCTTCTTAATATTAATAATAATTCAATTACTATTGATTAATAATATGCAATTAATTTAAAGATGTTTGAAACACAAAACACAATTTTTAGTAGAACTCAGACATAGTTATAATTCGCAAACACAGTTACAGACACAGTTATAACTCGCAGGCGAGTGCCAAACTTTTATGCGTCGGTCATAGATAACACATTCATGTGTAGACGGCATCTTTTGAGATTAGGTAAATCCCAGTAAAATATTACAACACAAACAATGGATAAGAAATTCCAAACTAAAATATTAAAACGTATGGATTATTAGTTATTATAGTCATTTCTTTTCTTTTTTCGTAATACAGATTTTTAATAGATTTTTGTTTTAAATTGTAAAATCATTCGTGTACCGGTACTGGTACGCGTACCCAAGGTTGGGAATCACTGGTCTAAGCAAAGTATATGTTTGCGCGTAAATATTAAAACATTTTATAATAATTTAGTTCTTATTATTTTCAAACAATGAACCTTCTTTGTTTTAATGCTTATGAATTTTATAGCTTAACATTTAGTAATTTTTACCTAAGTTTTTCATCACAAATCGATGAAGTCAATTGTACTGTTTCCTTTTGAAAGATATGTAAATTCTCCAAGTAAAACTTGGCACAAATTTAACGTTTCTGACAATTATTTACTATCTCTCTTCAGATCATTTATCATTTATTTTCAACTATTGGGATTTGAATATTTTTATGATTAACTGCACACTGAACTCTCGAATATCATACCAGTTAATGCATGTGTGAGAGGGGAAATCTGGAAAACATGGAGGATCCAAAAATGACCCTGTATGACATAAACAATGGACTATTCAATATTTTAAATGATTTATACATGTTGCTTTAACAAAAAGTCTAATCAAAGGAAAATTAAAACGTAAATGATTCCTTTTTTATTCTACAGTATTTCAAATTCAGTATTCAGTTCAAAAGTATTTCTTCCATTGTTTGCTAACCATGATAATGTCCCTTTGGGTAATTTGTATTGCTTTTTAATTTTTCTATTCAGTGACGGTATGGATAATCAGCAAGCAGATTATCCATTTATGCATAAGCGTGAGTACGGTGCACATGCGTATTATAAAAAAAAGATTATTACGTGAAGCAATGCACCCACGGAATCAAGTTTTGTTCTGCTTTGCAATCTGATATGTAAATGTAAATCATGAGTTAAAAATAATTGAATTCCTGTGAAATTCATGATAGAAGTTTTAATAAAAATATTCTTTAACACTATTTTCAGGACTAGGGCCGGAGTTGGGTTGGTGTGGCTTGCTCCCAGGGCGCCGAGGTCCGTTGTGAGGACCCCGGTGTTTGGCAACGGAGAGCGCGACTGAAATCCTCTGAGGGAGTCACTGAATCCCCGTCAAGGCTTCGGTTGTCGCCACTTCTACGCAGTCCTGGCTGGAAAAAGGCGATGGCCAAAGCTAAGGCTACGGCCACACAAGCGTTTTTTCACGCAGAAACGCAGCTTGAAAACAAGCAGAAAAATATAGACAAGGGGGCGTCCATTAGTAACGTGAGGCTTTTAGGGGGGGGGGAGTCGAGCCGAATCTCACCCAGTCTCACGTGGGGGAGAGGGGGGGGGGTCTCGGCAAATATCACGTAATTTTTTTTTCCGCAAGAAACATTGTAAAATTGCGAGGAAACTGGGTTATATTAAGTAAAACATGTTTCTACTCTAAAATATAGCTAAATCCTACACAATAGTTCCAGTAGTCATTCTTGAGACCACACATGAGGCCCCGTGGACTGAATTAGAAGGAATATTCTTTTACGAATTTTAGTAGTTCCTATTTAAGTATTTTATTGTTCGATTTTCTCACTGTGATTCTAGACTACGCTCTTAGTAGTCTAAAATACTAGTCTTAACTAGTCTTAAATAAAAATAATTAAGCAAATTATGTTTTTTTAAATAAATCCAACGCAATCAAGCACAGATTAACGTATTTACACTAAAAATGCGCATTTTGAAAAATCTCACGTGAGATTAGGGGGGGCGGGAGGGGGTCGAGCCAAATCTCACGACATTTCACCAGAGGGGGGGAGGGGGTAGAAAAATCGCCAAAATCGCCTTACGTAATTAATGGACGCCCCCCAAGCTGCTGTAATATAAGCGTGGTCAGACGCTGCTTGTTTACACGCTGGCGGGGAGCTCGTCTGTCGTGTTTTCAAGGTCAACCGCTGGAGGATACAACCAGACCGATTTTTCAAGCTGGTTTTCAAGCTCGGTGAATGGCCACACGCGTGTGAAAACACTTCACTGCAGATAACTGTTTCTGTTGTTGCTATATTCGTGTGTTCTCGTCTTAAATTTTTGATATTTAAAATAACTATATCATTCAATGCTACTTGGATAGTGAGCTTATCATTCTTGAATTTGAAAAATATCCATATATATACGATACAAGGCATAATGATTTAAAAAACCGTGGACTTTGGGAAACATGAATACAGAAGAAGTGATGAATACTGAAGCAAGCGAAGCCCCAGCAGTAAGAACAGAAGAACCAACTATTGCTGCTGGGCCATGTTCACGCATGACAAACAAGCGGAAGTCAGATCCGTTTGAAAAATAAATTCTGAATGTCCCGAAGGCAAATTTAGAGCAGCAGCCCAAAAAATTAATTCAGGACCCAGATGAAATGTTTCTGCTGTCACAGTTGCCACTTATAAAAAAGATGAAACCAAGTGACAAGCTGCAGGTTCAAATTCAGTTTATGCAACTTATAGAGAAGTACAGCAACCCCAATCCAGTTAATTCGTTCGAGAATACTTCTCTATCAACTCCATCTCCTGTTAACAGAGACCTGTCATCGACATCAACAGCTGATAGACAGATAGAAGAAGATGTGGATTCAGTATTGTCCCTTTTTCATCGTTAAATTTAATTAATAATTGCAATTTTATGAAAAATAAACTGCATTGTAAAAATACTATGTTGTAAAAAATTATTACTCACTTTAAAGTTATTGCTAGCTTTTCTTCTGAACTTATACAGTACCGCATTACAGTATCACTTTTTCTAATTGAATCTTCAACCTTAGATAATAGTGTTTGAAATGAAGAAAGATGTCGACATTCTATAATACCCCAAAAACTTGTCTAGGTATCGTTTCAGCTTACTGTGTAGAAGTGCAAATTTTCCCTTTATTGATCTGTCACTTACAAGAGGATGTACCCAGTACTTTCTTTGACGTCGACGACGTCGTCGGCGAACAGTTAATAAAGCACATAACGCGTTAACAGCATTTTTATTTATTGAAAATGGATTCATGTTGCATTGGAGAGCACAAACAGAGCGACTGAGCTCACGTTAAAGAACACGCACGTGTGGCCGGCTTGTGTAGATATTCAAGCTGTGTGAGAAGAACACAGCATAAAAAACGCTGCTGTGGTCGTAGCCTTAGCGACATTGGACGCTGGGGCCTCGACTTTCGCCATATGGCGTTAGCTTCTGTTGCTACTACAAACCTTTTCTAGTCCTTTTTACAAGCTTTAAGGAAGTGTAGCCTGGATGTTACACTCTGGGGATTAAGATTTGATAGCGCATGATTCTTCTCAAGTGTTGTTGATTAGATCAGTTATCGAGGTGGAATTTTTTATGTGTTGTCAATTTCGTGGAAGATTCCAGTCTATGCCCACCATCGATTTTTGAAGATGTCTCTCTAACGGTGGTAAAAACGACTAGTTTGGAGATCCTTCTTTTTTATCGATCAATCCTCTTTAATAGTCAAAGCATCTTAAAGGTTGGTTCGTTCTGAACGTAACTGTTTCTTTTTCAACTCCAACCATTTGCTTAATCTTTGAGCTTCATTTCTTAGATTTCTTAGCTTCTATACTTTATTTTAGAGCGTAATTTCATTTTACCCTGTCTTGTTCGCATTCTTATATACTTTCATTATTTATCCAAGGGATCTGTCCTCTCTTATCACCAATGAGCAACATAAGAATTTGTGCTTCCGCCTCTAAATTGTACCATCTCTTATCTTTGAGCATAATTCATTTAACTCTTACATTTTATTGTACCTCCCTGTTGAGGTTAAATCACTAAAGGAACTTTTTTTTTACCTGTTTGTCTCAATTTCAATTTTTCAATTTGTGTGGACTTTTCGTGGTTCAACGGAATCAATTTTCTCCTGATACCAATTTACACGTTTCCTGATAATCTTTTTCAATGGTGCTACGGTCTGTTAATCCTTCCAACCCCGTTGGCGAGTAAGTCTTTCTATTTTAATTTTTGTTTTTTTATGGGTGCTTGATTTTAATTAATCATATACAAAGCCACTTCCTTTCTCAGCTGAGTCCAGTGGGTGAAATCCAAACCACAAGTTTATTAACAGCACAAATAAATTAAAATATTGTAATCCATATGTCTCATTCTACAGGATTTTTAAAACAGGCAGTTGAATACATGCTTTATTTGTTGAAATATTTATAGACGATATTTTATACTTGCCAGCTTTAAACGCTCTACTAAATATCCGAGTTGTTTTCCTTTGTATAAAAATATCCTAATATTATTCACATTTCTAATAACTCGTGAATGAATTTTTATCAGCACAGTTTTTGTTTACTTCACTCAAAATGAGACCAAACAGTTTCTGAGAACATCTGTTTTAAATTCCCCAAAATAGTACGTACGCAGGGAATTTCATCCTGTTGTTACATGCAAGAGCATTTGTTTTCACCAGAAAATAACATTTCGGTATTTTGTATTTCAATTTTTCATGGTCTTTTTATTCTATACAAGAATCAAATGGATCAAATACTTCTTTCATGTGAAAAGATTATGTTATTCAAAATGCATGGAAAGTAGTATTTTTCATCTTCCTATCTCAATTGTTTACAGAAGAAACAACAGACGATTTTTCAACTATGGGAGAAAATTCTTATATATAATACTTGAGAGCAGATTTTCATTAAAAAGACTAAGGTAGCTAATAAAAGTTGTTATAAGGAAAGATAAATTATACATGGAATTTAATTAAAATTTCCTATCACACCAAAAATTAAAAATTAAGCAAATTAACAAGCAATTAAAAGTAAGCAAGGAGTTTCTCGCTTCAAAGTACATTTTGCACAGAAATTAAAGTATATTTTTATCTTTATGTAAAACTTTATTAGCATGAAAACAAAGAGCACAACATACATATCTTAAAAATAGTAATTGTTTAAATTTTATTTTTAAAATTAAATGTCAATTTTTATGTTTCAAAAAGTATAGAAAACTAACATTCAGGGATATATTTAATGCAAATATCTATATTAATACTGTATTAATAATTCGCCTACGAACACTTAGCATCTCTTAGAAAGATGTTTGAAGCTGACTTAAAATGCAGGGTGACTTTACAAATTTTCAAAAATAGTAATTTTCCGAAAAGTTAATATTCACCAGTTTATTTCTCCTGTTAAGTGCAAAGATTTTAGGTTAAAAATTGTTTATACCACCATAATGGTATCAAAAATACAACTAATAGTAATGAACAAAAATATACTTTCTGCGCTTAGATGGAAAAATGTTATGTCCTTTTTCTTAAAAAATTGAGTTTTTCCCATTCCGGATTATCATTCGCCGATATTTTCTATTTACTGTATGTAACAACTGTAAGTAATATCCAACTATTAATACATATGTAAATACAATATAATACAAATATAAAACAAATAACGGATTTTTCATACCATTCTGAATCTTGGAATTGCTGTCACGTAACACAAAAAATAGTGACTTATAACATTTTCCCGTCTGAGCAAAGCTTTTATATGGCTCCGATGTAGCCTAGTGATAACTCATCGGCTTTCGATGATGAGGGTACTCGAATCGAATCCTTGTGAAATATCCGTTGTTTTAGTCAAACATGAGAACTTTTAGCCTAGCATGAGAAAAGATCGAATCCCCGATAAGGTCTGTTAAGTACCTCCGTGTCTAGGCCGCATATGGGCACGTTAAATCCACAGACCGGAAAGTCCCTCTATGAGGTCAGAGAGGATGGGAGAGGGTACGATTCCCCAGATGTCACCCCTGGGGTTGCTCTGTCAAATTGAGGTGGCACCTTGCTATACCTTGCTCCGACCGTTGTGGTACCATTATAAACCGGAGACGCGCCTCTCAGTCCTCTAGCTCAGGGGTCTCCAAACTACGGCCCGCGGGCCAAAACCGGCTCACGGGCACCACCAATTCTGCCCGCCGTAGTTTATTTTGATTACATTGTTAAATTTACAATGTGAGTTAATAACACAAAATAATAATCAGATGTTTTTATTTAACGACCAGTTAAAGAGACAGAATAACTGACATACATAATGAAATTGAACATTTTAACTGTAATTAATGATATGAAATTTATCCTAAAAACTTACAATAAGTGACATACGTAAGTAATTTACATAATGAAATTAAACATTATAATTATGATTCATGAGCCGGTTAGTCCAGAAACGAAAATTTGCGCGTATTTCAAAACTACAGTATGTTGGTGTCGTCGAATTCGAAAGAACGTGATGCAATGGGTGACGTAACAACAGCGTCATCAGACAATTTTCTCGCGCATCCGGGACTCTATATAACTGAAAAAGATCTGTTTTTATCGCGGAGCGGGATGGACGTCTCAGTCAGAGATGGTCTACTTCTATTCAGTGGCGTAGCGAGGGGTGGCAAGCACTGGCGTAGCAAAGGGGGGGGGGCAAAGGGGGGTCGCCTCTCGCTGAGGGGCGCCAAACGGTCCTCAACGAAATCTATGCATTATATTACTATGTGTTTTTCGAGGGGAGGGGGGCGCGCCAAAAAGGTATCGTGTCCCGGGCGCCAGTTATGCTCGCTACGCCACTGGGAACAAGGGGGGTCTATCATGCCCCGGGCGCCATTCGCAGAGGGGCGCCAAATGATCCCAAAGATAAACAAGATTTTCCGAAAAATTCCGGGGGGGGGGTGCCAAAAAGGTATTGTGTCCCGGGCGCCAGTTACGCTCGCTATGCCACTGCCCGTAAGTTAAAAAGTCTGTTATTCCGAGAATGAAATAAAATTGGTTCGTTTTCGGGCCACAGGGCGACTTGTACATGTGCTTATTTACACCCCCAACATCTTGTTTCTGCTTTTTGTTTAGAAACAACTAAGAGTGAGTATTCATGCAATGTTCTTGCATGCGGAAGAGTCAATTGATATCTGAAAATAGAGTGATTCTGGTCTGCCAATCCTTTGTCTATAAGTGCTTTCTTTCACACAAATCGAGCAGACACTAAAAATTGTGGCAAATTTCTGATATACGTAATTTTATGACTGGATTTTAATACCTTCGTGTGAATAGAAATTTTACTGATTTTGATATTTTACAGACCCACCAAACTGCTACGGTATCTTCCAGGATATTTGACGTTGAAAGTTGAAATTTTGTGTGATTGGTATCTTAACAGTGGAGTAGCGATGGGGGGGGGGGAGGGGGTCTATCATGCCCCGGGCGCCTCTCGCAGAGGGGCGCCAAGACAAACAAGATTTTCCGCGATGGTAGTGTTTTTCGTGGGGAGGGGGGCGCTAAAAAGGTATCGTGCCCCGGGCTCCAGTTATGCTCGCTACGCCACTGCTTCTATTAATCAATTTTTATTCTTGTAAATAGTTAGCTTAGCATTTGAATGTCTTAATATCCGTAGTGTAGTGTGATGTATTTAACCAAGGGGAATATAATAATGTTAATTCCAATTGTTTAGTGTGAGCTCTGTGAGCTCGGATTCATTGAGAATAACACATCAACCTATTATCACGAATATCAAGCTGTAAAAAGAACGGCGTGGGAATTTACAAGGTTAGAAGCCTTTGATTTTCAATTAAAGATATAATTGGATAAAATAATATTCAGATCCCACAGTTGGTATGATGAGCTAGCTAGCAAGGTCTTAGCCCTTGGGACCTAGTGGAGAAGTCAGTGTGGCCCTTAGGCTAAAAAGTTTGGAAACCCCTGCTCTAGCCTATATAGACCTAGTCTGGAATCCTCCCGGCAAGGGGGCAATAAAAACAACCACAATATAATTTTAAATACAGGCATTTTTTTCTTAACACAAAATTTTTTGTGAATGCTGCATAATAAATTCTATATTTGTTGAAGATAAAGATGTTATTATTCCCTAAGTAATAATTATGTACCTTCCTGAATCTACTCATTTTCTCCAACTCAAAAAATCTCAGTTCGAGTGATAAAGCAATACAGTTTTAGCAAATACTCGATATGGGGTTTATTTGGCAACAAACCGTTTAGGAAAATATTAAAAAACTTGAATACCCTTGACGCATTATAAAACTCTGTTGTACCAACAGGAAATTTTCTTTTGTTTTATATGAAACTTAAGATGAAAAAATAATTTTGTTTTAACCTCAGATGATAAAAACAATGTTTTTTAAAGTTAATTTGGTTTTTGTTAACCAATGAGAACTTCCTTTTGTGAACTCGTTCGTGTTTCTTGTACGTTGTTTATAGATCATGTGAAGCAGTGGGAACTATATTTAAGTAATATTTTATATCTCGAAAGTTAGACGCATACATGTCACCTTTGACTGGCTTACGTGGGCCTTGCAACAACCTAGACACACCAGAGACATTTGTGATAGAAATAATTTCGTACGTTTATTCTGTTAAGAAGTACCGATTAAGAGTAAACAGTCTCAAATATAAAGATTACAAAATTAACAAAACATTACTTATTAATAAAATATTATTAGTCAATAAGGTCAAATTAAATTTTTTAAATTAAGCAATTAATGGAGTAATTGAGAAATCAAAGACTATCAAATATTATTAAGGAAACAAAAATCTACTAAGCAATTTTATTTTTATATATACATTGGGGAAAAAGCGTCAAGCCAGTGATCTGAGGGTTGCGGGTTCGAGGCCGGTTGCTGACAAAATCCACCGCCGTGTTCACTAATGGTGGCCGGGGCACGTAAAATAGGGCGTAGCTGCAATGCCCTCCAAGTTCTCAAATTTACCTCTGGGGTTGCTGGGTGAGGTGGTCTGGTCCCGTCACTTGACTTGGTTCAAAATTCGAGGACCATCAAACGGGTACAGTGTGGACCCACCCCCTGTGGTTCATCCTGGGCAACGCATGCGGCGAAGTGGTCTCCCGCTTCCGACTCCCCCCGGAGAAGAGCCTAAGCTCATTTCTCCCGACCATTAGAAAAAAAAAATTATTTATGCATTAAAATATTTATTAAAACACTTGTTTCCATCTACAAAAGAAAGTTCTCATTGGTTAACAAAAACCAAATAAACTTAAAAAAACATTGTTTTTATCATTTGAGGTTAAACCAAAATTATTTTTTCATCTTAATTTATATATAAAACAAAAGAAAATTGTCTGTTGGTACAACAGGGTTTTATAATGCCGCATAAAACCCTGTTTTATAAAATAAACAAAACATTGCTTATCAATGAAATATTATTAGTTAATAAGGTCAAATTAAATTATTTAAATTAAGTAATTAATGAAGTCATTGAGAAATCAATGACTATCAAATATTATTAAGGAAACAAAAATCTACTAAGCAATTTTATGTATATATTACAATACTTATTAAAACACTTATTTCCATTGACAAAAGAAAGTTCTCATTGGTTAACAAAAACTAAATTAACTTAAAAAAACATATTTTTTATCATCTGAAGTTAAACCAAAATTATTTTTTCATCGTAAGTTTTATATAAAGCAAAAGAAAATTGTCTGTTGGTACAACAAGGTTTTATAATGCCACAACAGTATTCGAGTTTTTTAATATTTTCCTAAATGGTTTGTTGCCAAATAAGCCCCATATCGAGTAAAGAATAAAATATTTTTCATTTGAGTCATAATACCATGTGATACAATGTTGATGATCCATTTATATCATATGGAATCCAGAAAGTTATAAGATTATCATAAATCTTTTTACACGGGCTTATGTGTGCAAGGAAACAAATAGGATGCCAGAAGTATCAGGGTTGGATAAGCAGCAATAAAAGGATTGAGGGAAGAAAATCTGTGTTCAACTATATTTGCCTACATCATATTGATTCTTCAGTTGCGTGATAATGCATAATTGTGTAAAGTATATTTTCTCGCCTAATGACATTCTGTGTACTTTTAGCAAAGAATCACGAAACTAGAATTTTTTAAAAATGTGTTGTTTACCCCGTAAATATTGGTGTTTGATAGATCTACGCAACCATGTAAGGCTGATAAAGGTCATGACTCGATAGTCCAGTGGCTAGTATGTCGGTTCACTCTGCAAGTATAGTGTACAGAAACTAATAAAAAATGTATCCATGTCACTGCAACTTCATTGATTTCTATTGGTATATACTGTTGCTCCAGTCTGCTTCTATTGATATCTATTCGTCTTTACTTAGACACTAGTATTCGACAGATTTTTACCGGTAAAAGTAATGTATTGGGAAATATTCTACATATATCAGCTTAGTACTGGTAGATTACCTAACTGTACATTTTATTAAGGGGGGAATACACCTTTGCACACGCAAAATACACTGATTTTACTACCCAGCTTAATGTGTTGTCAAACAGTTAATTTGTAATTAATTTAAACCAATTTTTTAGGGTGATTTGTACAAAGCTTTATCTATTAGAAAACAAAAGCAGAATTGTTGGGGAGATTATTAGAAATTATTTTATGCAAAAAAAATAATTAATGTTTTATGAAAAATGAATCTTAGGTCAATGGATTGCGCGCAGATATTTTAAAAAAAACTGTAAGAGATACATATTAAATTATTTGTATATATTCTATCCATAGGTTATACTTTAATCAACACCTAAAATAATTACCATGTTTCACATAAAAATATTTTTTTCAGGCAAATGTATTGTAATGCACAAAAAAATCATAATTAAAAAAAAAATTCTGTAAAAAAATTTGTAATATATACTTACTTAAGTTTAGATAGAAATTGTGTAAAGATACAAGATATACATGTATACAAAATTCTGTCAATTTGTGATGATTAGTTTTGAAGAAATAGTGCGCACAAGTTTGAAAATAACAGTTTTTAGAAAAAACCATTTAAAGTTTAAAGTTTCTAGGAATTTCTTTACTATTAGCTTTATAAATTTGGCCATAAAAGCGGTTCAAATTGTAGTATAGATTTCATCTTTTTCCAAAAGATTCCTTATATTCCATTCTTCAAAATTAAATCATAATTAAAAAATTGAGTTTTTTGAAGGTTTTAAGGTGTACTCTCCCCTTAATACCTACATAATCAAACCGGTAAAAGAGCAAATACATTTACTAATGTTTCTCCTAACATTCGTTCTTTATTGTTAAATACACTACAGACAACAGTAACATAAGAAGTTATATAAGCAACTAGCTGAAAACCCGCACTTCGCTACGGAGTACATTCAAATTAAATACAACAGTCAATGTATGCAATTAATGCCAAATATATATGACACGCGTAGGGCTAAGCCCGTCATCTTACAAATTATGGCAGTCATGGTATATCCGGTGGTGTAGCAAAAGTAATCCAATCAATGATTGAGCAGGCATCAGTTCAATTTAATCCAGTTTTATTCTTTGTCATAATACCACCTCTCCAGATCTACGCATTTAGTCGTTCGCCATTTATTTTTTTAGAGCCGCGGCGAAACACATCTGATAGCATCGACTTCTATCCCACGCTCTAACCAAATTCGCGGGCATCTCCGAGCGCCAACTCTCCTTGGACATGCGCAGAGCCCGAAACAGACATCTTTCAAGGCTAAATAAAATGTAAACGTTCCACCTCGACCGCAGAACTCAGAGGCGCGCGAAGATTATATAATAAAAAGGGAATTTCCCTTTCCCAATTCGCGTCTTTGAATACGAACAATTAGAGGCGAATTACGCCACGAATATAATTTAATTCCCAAGCCCCCTTTAAATTTAGAATAATCATTCTTTTCCCACTAAATCCTTTATATATATATATATATATATATATAATAAATACGACGATCAATGTATACAATTGATGTAAAAAATATATTTATAAAAAATCGTGAGGGATATTTTTATAGACAAAATAATGTAGAAGAAAATATTCAAATTAAATCTAATAGGACATACTGAAGAATATAGTACAGTTTGAGGATCATATCTTTTACTGTATATTAATATTTTTATTAGCAAGAAAAAAAATATTTTTTTGTCTATTTAGTTATTATGCTCGTGACGATAAATTTATCCAGAAAAAGAAATCACGTGATCAGCATTTAATAAATTAAATTCTAAAAACTAATCTTTATAAATTCACCAAAAATCAGAAACTGGAGGTAAAAATTCGAAAAAGATTTCATTTTAAAGGAATTTTTATAATCTTTCTCGTGATGTAAATTTTATAACCTTCAAATTCTTATTTTAAATGCAAACTTACAAAAAGTTACAAAAACAGCTTAAAAATTTAATTTTAAAAAATCTAAGAGGAATTTTTCAAAAATCTTTCTTGGTACACCCCTACACCATAAGAAGAATCGCCATGCGAAATTTCAGCCCTTTAGGTCCAGCGGTTTGGTCTGTACGTTGTATGTCAGTGAGTGAGTCAGCCAGTTACGGAACAGTTTTATATTACGTATATAGATTAACTGATATCAAATTTAATTTCAGATCCATCTGGGTATTTTTTGGAGTGTCTGACGGTACTAATCAGGATTTTGACAGTTTGGGTGAATCAACATATGAGCCACATCGCTCACACCTTTCAACAACTTTGCATCTTAAAAAACGTGATATTTCAGGAGAGTGATTTTAAAGTTTAAAAGTAGAATAAAATGTATTAAAAATGAATATTAATTCTGCTCTCTAGCGGCTAAATATTGAGCGGTGAGATATGACGATCTTGCTGGGATATACTACCCTTTCAGGGCATTCTGAAAACAGGCATAACTAAAAATCGCCGATTTTTGAGATATAACGTTGTTGAAAGGAGGGAGCGACATATAAAAAACCTCACATTTTTATAAATATGTTACTTTGTACTTATTTATATGCAATGACAATAGCGCTTACCAGGAATAACACTAAAATTCAATAGTTTTAATTATTTAATAAGTAAATCATGCAAGAATTGGCAAAAAATAATTCCAAACTTAAACGTCTGAAAATAAAGTTAACGATTTACTATATACTTGATACAACATTTAAAATATTGCTTTAAATAACAGAAATTAATTTTATCGTAAAAATAATCCCTCAAGTTTTATTTTTCCATATTATAATTCATTAAAAGTTATTTAAAAATGCCATTACATTTTTTAAAAATTAAAATGATTCTTATCTTTTTTTCCCTATCCTAAATTTGCTTAGGTCTCATTTTTAGAGACTGAAAATAAGGAAAGACTACATCTGACTTTGCCATATTATCTTTAATGTTAGAAAACAGTTAATACCTCAGTCAAAATAGACCCGATTTTGACGAATGGCTAAAAAAAATATGAAAGTTTTGAAAATTGGTGGAGATGTTTGTTTAGGCATGCTAATGAACATACTAAAAGTCCCCACTGATCAGACTTGAGATTTCACCGCCATCTTGGAAAATCTGTACACTTTTTTTGTTTTTTGAAAGTAACTTGAGAAATATGGATTTTATGTAAAAAATTTGAATACAAAAAATTAAGAGCATTAAATTGTGAACAAAAACATTCTTTACATTTTTATATAAGTCTAACACGAACAAAGATAATTGACTTTGAAAGGAGCGAAGTATCACACCTGGGACGCGGGTGCGCGGGTCATTCAAATCGCGATGGGGGGGGGGGGGGTTAACCCGCGCATGTGCACCAAAAGTCTTGCATACTCACGTTTGTAAAACCTCTGCATATCAAAGTTCAAGAGAAAGTTGTAGCAACATCCAATCCATTGTTGTCAGGTTGTATTGTGAGACTTGGTGGATTCTACCTTTTTTTATGTCATACTTATGCTGCATTGGGTACACAATGGGTGGAGGTTGGTAAAAATAAATACTATCTTTGATGTATGCAACTACGTCAGTAGAAAAAATGTTGCCTGGCAATGCATACGCTAGAAAAATCCTAGCTAGTTTAATTACCCAAACAGCTTTAGCAAAAATAATTTTTAACGCCATGGATACATCTGATTTCAAAAGCAATAATCTCCATGAGATGTTTAGAGATTTTGCTACTGAACTACTATCGGTAGAAACCATAAACGGACATACTCATATAAGAGTCATCGTATATGAGATTAAAATGAGGGTGACTTTGAAGCAGTTGAAAGAGTATGGTCCCACTGCAGCCATCTGGATTCAGTACTTTGAAATAGTAAAACTTATGAAAGCTTGATCACCGTTAATTGTACGGTGAAAGTAAACGGTTTTAATATAGTAGTAAACCCGTTTTTGCTTTTTCAGAGGATAGATATTGCTAAACAAAACGACAAAGACCTAGCATTTTATTCAGAATATGAGTTTGCTCCTTTTCCGTTGGCTCTGTTTAATGAAGCTGGTATGCGAGAGACAACGATATTGACCGTGTACGACGTTTTTGAAGTTTGAGTAAATAAATGAGCCTAGTTGAAGCAAATGTTTGGGTAAATAAATGAGCTACGATTTTTCTAGCGTATGCATGGCCAGACAACATTTTTTTCTACTGACGTAGTTACGTACATTAAACTTCGTATTTATTTTAACCCACATACAGCCATTAAGTACCCAGTGCAGCCTAAATATGACATAAAAAGATAGAAACAACCAAGCCTCACAATACAACCTGATAACGATGGATTGGATGTTACTGCAACTTTCTCTTGAGCTTTGATATGCAGAGATTTGACAAACTTGAATCTTGTTGTGTATAGCTTTATAATTAAAAAATATATATAAATTAAATATACAGTGAATTAAATACTTTAATAATTTTCTCCACCTATTGTTTAACTTTTATGAGTGTCATTAGATTAATTTTCGCTTGGTTTAATTGTAGGGGCATTCATGAAAGTTGAGCAAATGATAAATCATGTTTTATGTGCTATAAATGTAACATGCAGGTATTTAATGTATTTTAGTGTTTGATTAACTGACAATTTTCAATTTATTTTAATTTTTTTTTCATATGGATTGACTGACTCAAGGTAAAGTTTTTTTTCGTAAATTAAGCTTTGTTTAGTCTTTTTATTTATTTTTCCCCTTTTTATTTTAAAGTTTTATACGCTTAATTTTTTTCTTTATATATATATATATTAAATTATCGCGTATTAGTTTGAAACACAGAAGTGCTGCTCGAGAATCTTAAAGAAATGGTGATACAGTTTATTCAGTTTCATTCAAAAAAAG
The DNA here is from genome assembly GCA_907164885.2 of Dolomedes plantarius. NCBI lineage: Eukaryota > Metazoa > Arthropoda > Arachnida > Araneae > Dolomedidae > Dolomedes > Dolomedes plantarius. Next base: position 60,639,952 of record OU015500.1, read on the forward strand.
AGACGATTGTACCCACTTTTTGCATAGGAATATACTGTTAAGAGGACCACCTGGGGCTCCCCCGTATGTTTGTACCCGGATGTGAGAGGGTCAGAAGCCCTAGGACATGCTTGCGGCCAATAACAGCACAGATGATGTAGTTAAAAGTGCCACGTGGAATGGACTAAAAAAGATTATAAAAAGGCTGCACACAAAAAATAAGGGGACTTCTTTTTCCTGGCGGTCTCGCTGATGGAAGCTCTAGCTGGTTGTCTCTGCCCTAATCAATGCTGCTGGTTGTTAGGTACTGACCAGATCCTTCGAAGAGCGCCATTATGAAGAAGGTTGAGTAAAGACCTGGAGCTAGAGGAGATTCTTTCCCTATGTCCGATGAAGACTTAGTTGCAAAAAGTTGCCTCAAGGCTCAAACTCCCCCTTCAGTTATGTTTTATTTTTTAATTTTTTTATAGCCATGGCATAAGTTAAATATTTTTTTTGGTTATTTAAATTTTTTTTGGGTCAGTCAATCAATCCTTGGCGAAATTTTTTTAATGTTGTTCAAAGTGATGCTTATTAATTTTATTATGAGGGATATAATCTAATGTTTTAAGTTTACAAGTAGAACGAGCGATATTATTAATATGTATGTGCATGTTGATGTATAAGGAGGTTAAGGCAATGAGATAAAATTTCTCTAAATTCAATTGTTTAACGTAAGGTGAGAAGATTTTATTAATTTGTGTTAATAGTAATGAATAAAAATTTTGGTTTGGTTCCCTCAGTTAAAATTGTGTCTGTCATGTTTTGTGAGTAATCACTTGTGAATTTCTGTTAGCCACAGAATCTAGGTTATTGTTTTAGTTAGGAGATTGATTACACAACGCAATACTAACCACTATACGTTTTACAACAATATACAAGACTTTTGTTGCACATGCGTGGGTCAACCTCCCATCGCGATGGGCATGACCCGCGCATCCGCATCCCAGGTGTGATATTTCGCTCCTTTCAAAGTCAATTATCTTTGTTCGTGTAAGACTCATAAGAAATGTAAAAAAAAAATTGTGCGGTCGGAGAACCCCCGTTAGGAACGAAGTTCCTTACGTTCTTTTTTCAACTCTAAACGTGATTTAATATGTAGATTTCTATTGATTATATTAGTGTATTTTTGTCACGCCAAAAAGCTCAGCCCTCTTTTATTCAACCAACCAACTCTCTCTCTCTCTCTCTCTATTTTATAAAAATTAAAAATTTTAATATATAAATTAATTACTTTTATTAAAATTGAAAATTTTAATATATAAATTAATTATTTTGGTTTAGATGTTACCTAGCATAATTTTTAATCGGATTAATTTTATTATTTAATCACCAGCAAAAATAAATTAATGACACAATATAAATCCCGCGTGAATTAAAACAATAACAAACAATAAGTTTAAACAGAAAGACGTGATTCCATAGGGACGGTATAAAATCTTTCAAGTAAAGCATTTACAACTGGTCGAAGTGTATATAAACGATCATGCTGAGGGTCATCATGTGGTGGTTGTTTACTGTTGTTATTAAAATGTAGAAATTCTCTTATCTTTTCAAAGTGTTTTAATGACATACATTCTTTTATTATATCATTGCCTATGGCAGGTGACCAATATGTCCTACTGTTTGGTACATGTACAATAGACATCATTATACAAATACCAATGTATTGTTTAATTTCTAAATTCGTTACATTGACACATTTTTCTGGGTTTTATGCACACTGAATAAATTTGTTTCTTGAACTATATGCTCAATCAAATCTTCTGTAAAAACATAACTTAAAAAATTTTGAGGTGTGTTTAAATTCATAATTTCAGGAGCGAGATTCTAGTCACCTCGGAATAAAATATGATCATCATTTAGAAGTAAATTAGTTTTCTTCCAGTTGATTGCAGGCTTTCTTCTCCCTGTATTATTTCTATTAGTTTTTGGCATGTTCCCACCACTAGGCAGATCAAGAACATCGCTATTATCAAGTAATGATACCTCATCTTCCGAATCACTACTACCATCAAAAATTTCATCACAAACTTTGTTTGGTTTATAATTAGGATCACCTGTGCTGCCATCGCTTTCTGAATCAGATCCATCTTCACTATGATCACTCCACGATCTGTTCATAAGTTCCTCAATTTATTTCTTTGTTAAAAACTTTCTTCCGGCCATTTCCTTAAAAAAATAGCGTAATCACACCATGTATCATTTTTGATACATAAAATGGAAATCATACTTGAATTTTTTATAAAAGATTAAAGAAGTATTTTTTAATAATTATAAAGCTACGTACCTCTAAAATATATTTATAAATCTTTCAAAGATGTAAACTGACTTTAAAATACTGAAAATTCAGCAAATACTAAGGCAGGTCTAGTATGAATTGAACGGCTATCTTTTACTGAGATCGCAGTTGTATTCCTGCTGCCATCTATACTACGAAAATGTAACTAACAATGATTAAAAGCTTTGCTATGATGTTTCAAAATTAATACAAGGTACAGAAGTGGATAAAAAATATTGCTTTTGAATATAAAGGGGAAAAATAACTTATGCATCAAATTTGATACAGTGTGCAGTGAAGGGTTTTAAAATTGCCAGTAGCGCGTGTGCGGGGATTTGAACCGGGGACCTCTGCACTACTGAGAAGCATCGGACTGCAGTCCGATGTCTAATGCGATAACCATTGAGACACAGAGTCCTTGAGAAAAAACTCTTATGAAGGGGGCATAACGCTTCTTCGTTACGTGACGATTCCTGCCAGTTCACTCTACTGTAAGTCGCGTAAAAGAACTTAGTTCCAGTAATATTTTTGTTCATAATTTAATGCTCTTCAATTTTTGTATTAAAATTTTTTACATAAAATCCATATTTCTCAAGTTACTTAAAAAAAACCAAAAAAGTGTGCACATTTTCCAAGATGGCGGCGAAAGCTCAAGTCTAATCAGTCTGGACTTTTAGTATGTTCATTAGCATGCCTAAACAAACATCTCCACCAATTTTCAAAACTTTCATATTTTTTTTAGCCATAAAACCTATTTTGACTGGGCTATAACGGCGTAGTGAGAAATGAATACGACGCATGTCTCTTTTCCTGCAGGGAAGAATGCAACATTGAGCAACGATATAGCGCAGTAGTTCAGTTATCTAACTATTAGCACGATATTTTGAAGCTGGGGAGTTCAATTCCCGCCGCAGCCTTTACTCGTCATTAACTACATAACACTATTGAAAGAATGCGGTACCGAAGATTGGTCGATAAAGCCATTAGAAAACCGAGTATCATTACATGCTGAATCGGTTGTATCTTAATGCCCAAAATTATGATTACAAATAGATCTTTGATGTTTTAAAATGCAAAATGCCATAATTAAAAAGACGCAAGAATCTTTGCAATCATCATTAAAGACAAAGGAAAAAAATATTAAAAATTGATATTTAAGTAGACAACGCGAACGTGTTTATGAATTATTCTGTATAATAGTCTATGAAATTTTAATTCGAAAACACGTGATAAGCTAATAAAAATAGACGAGTTGTCCTTCATGCAAAACTACGAAGTATAAATAAGGAATATTCTGGATAGAAAAGGTGACAAATGTGTAAAACCCCCTAAAACAAACATCAAGAACCATCAAGGTTGTAAATTTCTGTGGTGTGATGTCATTATCTAAAAAAAAACATTTTTAACAATACTTTTCAATATTTTATCATGATAATTAGCTAAAGAAAGAAAATCATCAAAAGTCACGCAGTGGGTGCAAAAAGTATTTGCTCACAGAAATTTTTGATGTATTTGCAAGGAAATAAAATGCCTTACAAAATTAAACAACAGAACAGGTTTTTTTTATCTTTAAATAATTATTTGCTGAAGGTAAAACGGTGAGTAATATTTGATTTACAATAGAAATAGAAATAATTTTTGAGTAGAACAAAAAGTATATGCACACTTCATTTGGAAATCAATGAATGCATTAACCAAATATTATTAAAGAAACAAAAGTGTATTAAGTAATTTTATTCCTATCTTAAATCTTGCAATAAAGTAAATAATTCCAGAATATGACATGCCCCCTAACAGCATAACGCGACCCCGACCATATTTCTGTGATTGTTGTGTCAAGGGTGTCAAGTCCAAAATCGTAGTTTTGAGAAAAACGGGATTGAAAACTAACATGTTTGTGTTTTGTTTCGCATGTCCAAAATTTTAACTGATGAATAAAAATATTTAGAAGTGCAATTGGACTTAGCTTTCTGTACCCTGCAGTAGCCCTTGATTTTTCAAACATGCCTGGTTTGATAACTCATTTAAACTCATTTTGGACTTAACATCCTAAAATTTTATTGATTAATAAAAGTATTTAGGAGTGGAATTGGACTTGACTTTCTTTACCCTGTAGTAGCCCTTCATTTTTCAAACATGACTGGTTTGAAAACTCATTTTAGTCCATTTTGGACATAACATCCTTTACACAGCAAACACAGATATAACTGTAGATGAAATGTTCTTTGGTTTAAACCCCGTATTAGGGTCACGCCATATTAATGTTACGACCATCTGAGCCAAAAAGGTTGAATTTGCTCTCATCGGTAAATAATATATTTTTTCCAGCAGTTCATTATTTATGTGTGGCTTAGTAAAGAGGAAGTATTTCATTATGCGGCTTTTCCTTCGGTACTGTACTGTAATAATTAACACCTTTCAAAACGTTTCGAATACTAGGTGCACAAACACGTTTACACGTTCATGCAGCAAGGATTTCTGCCCATCGTTAGCCACTCGTACATTTTAACTCCCTGTACGAAGGCAACAATGTACCTACGATCGACCTCGGATAACTTTTTGGGGTGGCCTGAACGGGCTATATTGATTGCAGTTCCATAGGTTCCATATGTCTTTTAATTCCATATATAACAGTGGAAAAGCAATTTCATACATCCTGCGCTGACATCCCGATAGTTTTTAACTTCAAAATGAAGTGCAATAATACGTTCCCGCAGAAAATCAGATAGCTCACTTACTTTAGGACACATTTTGCTATAACAGGGGAAAATCTAAAGACTGTACGTAATAGTTAAAATTTAAATAACCTTTATTAAAGTCATTTTTTCTAGATTTCTGATATTTCAGAATCAATGAATTAGCATTTTTTATAACCAATCGTAGATGTGCAATTAATTTTTGTGCCCTAAAATTTGCATTTTCAACCGATAATTCTGCAAGTTTTAAAATGTTTGGATTTTTCCTTCCTTAACGAACTTAATTCGCGTATTATGATAATTATAACAACATGATTTTAAATATTTATGCATTCCTACAAGATACCAAAGAAAAAGATTATGGGAAAATACCCCTTGCACCCACTATATCTAATGGGCTGTAACTTGTTTTCTCGATGATTTAAGCGTAGCTGGGAATTAAAGACGTACTTGTTTTTTTCAGGTACCTAAAGCTGTTTTATTCACTGTAGAGAAAAAAAAATGTTGAAAGACACTGTTTAGAGGAAGACAATATATAAAATGTATATAATATATGCTTGTCAACATATTTATACATGCTCCATAAAATGCATGTATTGAAACCCAGGGACATAAGCAACAACATCAACTACAATGCATTTATTTTCAAATTTAAAAAAGTGTTTTATAAATAAACATGTTATGTAATATTGGCAAAAAGACATTTCCTTCATGAAACTATTCTCAGAATAACATGTTTTACGCCAAATATACTAAAAAATATATTTTGAAATTTAAATTTATTTTAAATAAAAATACGGTTGCAGTATTATTCTTGAGAGATGATATTCTGAGTTCCTCTAGGCAATATTCTAATGAGACCGGTCTAGTATTAAGCAACTACTTGAAATCAATCACGCACAAATAATCGAATTAGTTCCTGGAAATTAGCTGTCAAAAAATCGTGTTACCTTTCATTTGGGAGACAAAACTTCATATAAGTTCTTCCAAGCCAGATTTTAAACAAATATTTGGAATATTGATCGCTAATGTATATCCTCAAGGAATATAATTAATTCTTTCTGCCTCCTTTCAAACACTTTATTGATAATATTTTCGGGAAATCTGTGGCCATTGCTATAATTTTAAGCATTTTCATTATTTCGCAGAATAAAATAAGAAAGAATGGGAAATATTTATTTAAGTAAAATGCGTTTTACATTATGAAATTATGTATGAATATTTATAATGTTTATACATACAGTAATATATATATATATATATATATATATATATATATATATATATATATATATATATATATATATATATATATATATATATAAATATATAAATACACTGCTGGCCACCCAAATTGCAACACCAAGAAAGACAAGAGATATCACAACAAAATTTATTTTGTAGATAACATGTTGACCAAGTATCAAATGATTAAATTTATAGACTTCTGTGAAGTGTGGTTCCTGCCAAAATCAGTAGCCAAATGAGTAGCCGCCATTGTTGGAGATCACCGCTGCCACACGCCTCGGCATTGATTCAAAGAGACTTTGGATGAGTTCTTGGGGTACAGCAGACCAAGCAGCTTCCACACGTTGCCAAAGTTGATCTGCTGTGGCAGCTGGGGATGGAATCTGGGTCAATCGTAGAGCAACCATGGACCACATGTTTTCTATCGGCGAAAGATCCGGAGAGCGAGGCGGCCAGGGAAGCAATTGAATCTGGCGATTGACGAAGAACCGTTGGACAATGCATGCCACGTGTGGTCGCGCATTATCCTGTTGAAATATGGCTGTGGGCAAGCCCTGAAGGTAAGGAAGGACAACTGGCTCCAACACCTCGGAGATGTAGTACTGGCTGTTTAAAGTACCGGCAATGCGTACTAGAGGTGTGCGAGAGTGATATCCAATACCGCCCCATACCATAATACCCGGTGCAGGACCAGTGTGGCGGTGCATAACGCAGCTGTTCAGCATCCTCTCTTCATGGTGTCTCCAGACTCGAATGCGACCATCGTGGTGTTGCAGACAGAAGCGTGACTCGTCAGTAAAGACAATTTCATTCCATTCTGCCGTCCACATCCTTCTGTCATCGCACCATTGGCGGCGGAGACGTCTGTGGTTCTGCGTCAAGGGTAGACAAAGCAATGGACGTCTTGCGGACAGACCACTCTGCTGTAAACGGCGTCGAATTTTACGCGCAGACACTGGATGATCCGTTGCAGACTGCATGTGCTGTGCTATGGTTCGTGATGTGACTTATATTTTTACGTGTGTTTTTTACGTGTGTTTTTTATATTTATATATATATATGAAATGTCATAGCAATAGATACAGTTTGGACAGCAGATACTGGAACACCTGTAAAGGAATTCTTGGGACGCAGTAAATAGGAGACTGAATAGATTTATTTTTCGTTTATTACGTAGTTCCCTATAGGAAGGGAACTAGACCAAGTGACATATTATATGTACAATCATTATCAAGAAGAGCCCGGCTTTTAGCCGTCTTCACATTTTTATAACGAGAATATACAGAAGAATTGGTGTAAGCGTTAATCCCTGTGACGCTATGTTACGTCATGGACTAGGGCGTGTCCGATGATTCTTATCGGCTCAGTCTCCCTAGACAGAGGCTGTTCTAAGTCTATGAGGATATTTCTCTGTCTATAGGGGCACGAAGAGATTAAGTACTGCAAACTTTATGAGCTATTACATCATCATTAGAAATGGAATAAATTATGTTTTACAGGAATATGGACAAGTCAGATAATTAATATAAATATTATTTTTATATTACACCCACCCACCCCTCAAAGAAAAAGAAATTCCCCATGCGAAACAAAAAGAAAAAATAATTAATTTACCTATTCTGGTAATTTAAAAATTGAACCTATCCACCAACTCTTCTGTGTACAAAACTAACATTCAGATCTCTGAATGATCAATTATAAAATTTTTAACAACAAACTTTGCATAATATTCTATCCAATTTCAATATTCTTTACAAGTTCAACATAAAAATCGCAACGCATACTACAAATGCACAATACAACATAAAAATATAAGACGTCTTGAAGAAAAAACATGTGCTAACAAGTGGTGCTAACCATGGTTGCTTTGTTTTTTGGCTTATACAGTCTGTTGCAGAGAAATTATTGTCTTTCACTGCTGAGCGAAATAAAAATTAATACAAATACAATATCGTAATACTAAAAAATAAACAATTGCAATACAACAATACTAAAAAATATAACCCTTGTAATAATATAATATTCAAACATAAATACTTTATTTACATTATTCATGACTCAGTTTTAATTTTTCTGGTACATGGTATTTTCGTAACTTCGAAACATGCACAACTTCTGAAGTTTCTTGAGTGTGAGTATTTTTCTTATTTATTTCATAATTAACGTCAGAAATTTTGTTAATGATTTTATAAGGACCACTGAAAATTGGAGACAGTTTCCTAGTATTAGGGTATTTAAATTCTTCATAAATGACTGACTCATCAGGTGTAAATTGTACATCCACAAATTTAGCATCGTAATGTATTTGATTCTGTTCATAGAATTGTTTTGTTCTCTGAACTGTTATTTTTCTCGCCTCTTCAACAGGAGGATAAATATTTTCCTTGAAGGATTTGTATATGGAATTGTGCCATACATTAAATAGGTTGGTGGAAATTTAGTAACGGAATGGGGGGCCAAGTTGTATACATGATCTACTTCCTTTAATAATTTAGGCCATGGAACTTTTGTAGATGATTCTTTAATTTTACATTTTAAACGTGTGATTATTGTTTGGCCTAATCTCTCCACCTTACAATTAGTTTCTGGTCTGTGTGCTGTAGTCAATAGTTGTTTAACGTTATAATGCTTAAGAAATTTTTTAAAATGAGAAGATGTGAAAGCTGGATTTCGATCACTTAAGATACTCTTAGGCTCTTGAATTTGAAAAATTTGGCTTGAAAAATTAGTGTAAGTTTCTGTTGTAATTGATTTTGAAGCAAAAGCCCAAATAAATTGAGTATGATGGTCAATAATTAACATCAGGTATTTTTAAGTTGAGTTATAGTGGTTAAGGCCACCCACACGATCAATTGCAATCAAGTCAAATGACTTGTCAACCGGAGGCATTGATTGTAAAAGTCCAAATCTTTTTTGTCGAGGTTTTTTATTTACTTGACATGTATGACAATGTTTAATAAAATTACTAATATCAGAAATTATATTTTGCCAATAATAAACAGGGGTGAGCAAATTAATTGTTTTTTGAATACCAGGATGGCCAAATTTTTCATGAGCAATTTTGAGTAATTTCAGTCTTAAGGAAAAAGGTACTACAATTTTGATAAACCCTTTTTTACGAAGGCATAAAACATTATTAATTTCGACAAACTTTCGAGTTAAATTGCCATTTTTTTGAGCCTCTGTAATTTCACTCAACTGCAAGAGATGTGATACCTGAATTTCAACATTGCTTACAATAACATCATTGTGTACATTGTTTTCCGGTACATCGCGAGAGAGCAGATCTGCTTCGATGTTTGTGGTGCCCTTTGTATATTTAATATCATACTCATACATAATTAATCGTAAAGACCAGCGGAAAAATCTTCCTTTTAAGTTTTTAACATTTTTGAGCCAAACTAAAGCCGCATGGTTCGTAAGTATGGTAAATTTTTGTCCGAAAAGATAATGATGAAACTTATTTAAAGAATCCACTATAGCGAGACATTCCAACTCAGAAATACAATAATTTTTTTCATAATCCTTTAATGAGCGGGAGTGAAACGAGACAGGGTATAGGACACCAGAAGCATCTGTTTGTTTTAAAACCGCTCCTACACCAGTGTGACTGGCATCAACATAAATATGACATTCAGCTTTTGGATTAAAAATTTTCAACACAGGTTTACAAATTAAAGCTCTTATTAACATTTCAAACGCTTCTTGGCATTTCTCAGTTTATTGCCAAGGTGTATTTTTTTAAAACAAGTTATTCAGTGTATGTCTAATGGTGGCATATTTATCAATAAATTTATGATACACATTAATTGAACCGAGAAATCTTTGTAAAGATTTTACATTATTGGGTGGTATTAGCTTTTTAATAACCTCAATATTGGTGTTATCCAGAGTGACAATCCCATTGGTAATTTCATATCCTAAAAATTGAATTTGTTTTGTAAAAAGGAACATTTAGAAAATTTTAGTTTTAAATTGTCCTGTCTGCAGATATCAAAATTTTGTTGAATGTGTTCAATATGATTAGAATAGCTATCTGAAAAAATTAAAATATCATGAAAATAATTTGCAGCAAATGTAATTTTATATTTAGTTAAAATTCTACGAATTGTTCTCTGAAAAATGCTGGGTGCGCCAACCAAAAGGTAAACGTAGCCATTCATATAATCCATTATGGGTTGCAAAAGCGAGTTTTTCTGTGTCATCTGGGTGAATAGGGATATGCCAGTAACCTGAGGCCATGTCCAATTTTGAAAAATATGTACTTTGAGCTAGTTTATCAATTAATGTCTCGACCAGAGGTAATGGTTCGTCATCCGACTTAGTCACCTGATTTAATTTCCTGAAATCAATACATAACCTATTCTTTTTTTTTTCATCATTTTTATAAACAAGTGTTACTGGTGCCGAAAATGGAGATGAACTTTATTTTATGATATTAGCTTTTAATAACTCTTCAATTTGAGTATCAATTTCTTCTTGTTGTTTGGATGAAGTTTTATATGCGCGTAACGAAACTGGCAAATTGAAAGTCAGTATCACTCTTTGGGGTTCTATTCTTACTGATCCCACGTCATATTTATTTTTCGCAAATATGTCTTTATATTCTTCTAAAAGTTCTTTTATTTCGGAACTTCCTACATTTTCACTCATTTTCGTTTTTTCCTCGACTGTACTCTGCTAATGTGTGCACCCATTACCAGAATCCGTCTCGGAAACATTCGAAAATGTTAAAACGTTCTTATTTTTATCCTTTTTCTTTACTTCCCTTTTCTCTTTAACGTTACTAACATGTAGCTCAACATGATTTTCGGGCATGATATGCAAAGACAAATCGCTGCATTCAGAACTAAAGAAAGTGATCAGTTTTCTCCCATCCTGCTCAATGATTTGGTTCGCACAATTAATTACCAAACGAAAATCAACACAATTCTATAAATCCAAGAGGACATTTGGTAAATCGGTGTCAAGTATAAAAAACTCTGCCGATTTAACAATATTACCAATTTTAAGGTAGAGATTGCATGTTTTGTTAAGCTGTATTAGCCCTTTTGTTTGTTTCACGTTTATCACTTTAGTTTCTCTAATGGGAACATTTAATTTTTCAACAATTTTACTTGGAATTATATTCACCGTAGATCCAGTATCAATATTTAACCATATCTTATTATTTGAACTCGAGTTATCTTCATTTTTTGTTTTTCTTTTATTATGTACGTACGTTTTGTTTTTTATGTATCCGGATACTATTAATTGTCGCTTTTCGGGTTGTGGCTTAGGCGCTGCAATTTCAGACGTAGATGGTCTATTGATGAAAGAGAATCCCCAATGATAAGAATTCATGATCCCTATGTTTGCGCAAAACTTACAGAGGTTGGGGGGCAAATCTTGCACCGCATGCGTCGTTTGAGCCTTTGCTGGTTTTGAATTATTATACATTCGTGGTGTAATTTTCTTGTCCTTAATACATTGGAAAGATTTGTGTCCTAGTTGTTGACAAATATAACAACTGATTTCCGGTTTAGGTTTTTCTGTCTTTCCATTCGTATAGGGTACCGGATGGAACGGTACTTTTACTTTGTCCATGTATTTGTGAATTTGTTCATAAATTTTCAATTTAGTTTTAAACTGAACTAAATTCTCACATCCATATAAAATGGCTTTGTTTTGTGTAGTGTCATTAATCCCGTTAATGATGTAAGTGATTAAAGCACCTTCGTCTATATTACTTTGATTAGCAATTTGTTTCATGGTTAAAAAATATTCTTGCATTGACTCATTATATTTTATTTTACGTTTTTGTAGGATGCCATGCATTTCCGCCGAATTATATGTTACTTTAAACTCTTCAATTAATAATTTCTTTAGTTTGTCAAAAGAATTGACTGAAGTTTCACTACGAATGAACAGAAGTGCGTATCCCCTAAGACAACGTTTTGCAAATAAAAATTTATGAAACTCAGATAAGGAGAATAATGCAGCATGATTTTCAAAAGTTTCAAACCATTGTACTATATTTTCATGTTTTTACCCCTTTAGGAGAGGTATCACTTTCTCAATGTCAGAGAAGTTTACCATAATTTTTGTTTTTCCCATGCTTGATAATTTTGAATTTATATCGACATTTTCAATTTTAGAATAGCTGTTTTCCTCATCATTAATGCTTTTGATTTCATGTTCTCTACTTGTATTATTTTTCATTTTGACTCTAACCGTTTCGGTTTGGGTACTATTTTCGTTATTACTTATAAGGCTTTCGGTTTGAGTAGTATTTGCGTTAGTATCTGTAAGCTGTACCTCACCCGTTTCGGTTTGAGTACTATTTTCATTATTGACTTTATTTGTGGATGCGGACTGAAATTCAGCTTGTTCTGTTTCGAGACTAATTTCGTCTTCCGAAATGTCCTCTGCAATTATCGAATTTTTAAGAAATTCGAAATTAGATAAGCACGAAATAATATGTTTAGTAATTTCCTCTTTTTCACCTTCTCCCGAAATATTTAAAATATCGCAAATTTTAATCAATTCCTCTAACTTAAACTGTTCTGAAATTTCATTCACTTTAGCTACAAACTCTTTTTCTCCAACTTCATATTTAAAGCCACTAAAATTTAAAACTCTATTACGATCTAATCTCGCATTTCCATTTTGAAATATTAATTTATCCAATAACTTGACCGTTGAAGCTTTTTGCTTCTTCAAAGCTTTACAAATTACGTCAATATCCTTAAGTAACATGGTTACAATATTAATAAACAAATTCCAAAATATTTACACATAAAGCAGATTCAGTTATAAACCATTATAAAACTACAGCATATTGAGATATAAACCATTTGTTGAAGTTATTCATTATTCAAGTCAAAAAATTTCCTATCCATATTTATTTATGACTTTGTAGTGTTCCCGCTCCAATCTGCGAGAGGCGAACCACGTGACATCATTTCTTTCCCCCTTCACTTGGGAGATGCGCGTCGTCACGTGTCAGTCGAGGAGAAAAAATCTCTCGCAGGTCGGACGCGCTGTGCCGAGCTGCGTTCTGAAATGTGTTGTCCGAATAAATGTATTTAAAAAGCCTTCTGATGGAGTCTTTGCTTCGTGTCTAATTCACTAGAGGCACGACGAATCACAATATCGTTGATTCACCATATCGGGACTATTATAACTTTATAAAGAAAGAAAAATTACTCACGTAATGATTCACCAGTTCCTTGAATGAAAAAAAAATAAAAGAAAGGTATTCCTTATTTATAGTTTTTGTTCAGATTTCACTAGAATCGTCATCTTTCACGAAGCGAAAAAAATCGGCATAGATTGTCCACTTTCGTGTATTTTAATCCTGGAAGCATCGGACTCGCACTGTTCTTTGATTATTCCACAGGTAGCACTCAAATAGGAAATTCTCCAGGCTTTGGGATCCAGTTCGATCGTTTTTGTAAACCGCATTACTTGATGTCGCAGTGGCCGTAGAAATGCAGTATCGGAACTAACAGCTCCTAAAGCGCTGTTTATATTGTCTTTCATCTAGTCCAATATCCGTCTAAGTATAGGAGGGAAGTTGGCGGGTAGAAAATATACATTCCTCCAAGAACGGTGGAGGAGTCTTGAATAACTTTCAGCCCTCGCCAGAGCTGCGTCCCACAAAATTTAATCATTTTTTGGTCGGTCTAGCCCCTTTACCGTCCTACCTGCTTGAAATGTCATAGCAATAGACACAGTTTGAACAGCAGATACTGGAACACCTGTAAACGAATTCTTGGGACGCAGTAAACAGGCGACTGAATAGATTTATTTTTCGTTTATTACGTAGTTCCCCATAGGAAGGGAGCTAGTCCGTGTGACATATTATATGTATAATCATTATCATGAAGAGCCCGGCTTTTAACCGTGTTCACATTTTTATATCGGGAATTTACAGAAGAATTGGTGTAAGCGTTAATTCCTATGACGCTATGTTACGTCATGGACTAGGGTGTGTCCGATGATTCTTATCGGCTCAGTCTCCCTAGACAGAGGCTTTTCTATGAGGATATTTCTCTGTCTATAGGGGACCGAAGGGATTAAGTATTGCAAACTTTATGAGCTATTACATCATCATTAGAAATGGAATAAATTATGTTTTACAGGAATATGGACAAGTCAGATAATTAATATAAAAATAATTTTTATATTACATATATATATATATATATATATATATATATATATATATATATATATATATGACAGGCGTGTGGTTTGCATTAGCAGTCATCATGTTAATACTGGTGGCGAGTGATAAGTAGTCTAAATCCAATTAATAAACATAGTTCAAGCTTTTCCAATTTATTTCATTTTCCAGCAACCACTGATCCAAGTAGCGCATATTTGAGCTCTCGCCATTCTCAAATTAGGGACCCAGCTGACACGCGTCCACTAGCAATGAATTAAATCCCGCCGTCTGATTACACGCTATTGTTTTTCTCCATCCAAAGTCACCGCGCATGCCTACATGGTCTCTGTGACGCATACACCGGCGATGAACCATGGGTGGAGCTACAGATGTCACTCACTCCAAAGGGAAATTCCCCGATATCTCTCGATGTATTTCGAACCAAGATATGAGAATAGTGGCGAATTACGCCACGACAATAAATTAATTACTAAGCCCCCTTTAAATTTAGAATAATTATTTCGTTCCCGCTTAAGTCCGACAACTTTCCCCCCTCCCCTTGAAGGCGTGCACACAAGGAGTAGCTAATTCCCTGTGGCAACAACCCCTACGATAAAAAAAAACATTATATCAGTAGACTGGAAAACATGCTGAGTAGGGACGTCTCTCTACACAACAGGTTCCAGTGAAAACCCCCTTAATTAAAAATCAACCGTTCCCTTAACAACCCCTGGATTGATTCTTTCTGTTCTGTAAGACTTGGAGCAGTGGTTTAAAAATACACAGTTTACAATTTGTCAAGTTACACAAAAATTCTTGAGTTGTACAATTTTATATCACTGATGACTTAAGGCAAAAAGGAAAATATTACAGCATTATCTCAAAATATATCACTATAAATTCAAAATATCACTTTAATTATACCAATATATAATCTCAATAGGACATCACCTGAAAACAATGTCACTTCAAAAACTCACCTAGGAACAAATTAATTGAAAATCACAAAATAACTATTACCCATTAACGTGGAATGTTAGTAGCATTTTACAATCTAAAGTCCAGGCTTGAATACTTTCATCAGCCTCGTTGAGTGGTAATGTAATCAACAGTCTTGTATGCTGTCCACTCATCTTATAATTTTATAACAGTTCCAGTTTAAAATTCTACAAATATGACTTTATTTACACAGATTATGGTAATGTGAAAATGGAGGTACATGAAAAAAATATTTAAATATATGAAAGACAAAACTAAATGCGGTCGACCGGCTTGTTTGGAGGCCTCCTTGACATGGTTGACCCTGTAAAATACTCAGAGACACAACATATTAATAATTGAAAAAAAAAATATAAATATTGATCAATTTCCCATGGGATTATTTTTCTCGTATCTTGTACTTGCCGAACGACACAAATGTATTTTGACATCAATTACAATACAGTTTATCTTTTTATAGCTCTGTTATACCTTCGACTTACTTATGAAATACAAACATATGAAATTACACATGAAATTCAAAATTCTCTACATATTATTTACACTTCAAAATTTTTCCATAACACAAAAATCTGATTCAAATTTATCACAATTCAAAGTTATCAAACATTTTATAATTTACACTTCATTCACCTTAATATTTCACAATGATAGATTCATTATGTAAAACGATTCACTTTTGGTACTGGTGTACCATTCCTTCACCTGTGTACATTCTGTTTAATTCAAGGTGTATGTTTTTTGTTTGTGTGTGTTTGTGTAGTTGAGTGAACAAGTGCATGGTTGGGTCAGAGGAGAGCAGGTTCAACAATTTCCCACCGTCTTAACCACAACCGACAACTCTAAACAAAATTCAGAGTGAAAATTGGTGCGTATAGTGCACGACACTGAAACTCTAGGTTGGGAAAGGCTCAAAAGAGATCAGTACACAACGTTTAACCACATAAGTGGAGTCAAGAGGGTGTTAGGCACCCAACATATAAAATCAATTAAGAGATGGATCTCTGGGATAGGCAATTTGGTCATATTCGGGAAAATGTAGATACAGCTCCACACATTAATGTAACAAAACATTGCAAAGATGGTAACAAAATTTTCAAAATAATTTAGGTTTAGCCAAAGTTCTTTCATAAGTTATTAAATTTCAATTCAAAAATACATAATTATTAACATCCAATAAATTCAATACAAATCATCTTCTAGTTTACTTTCACAATATTACTTCATCAGTTCCAATGTTATTATTTTATTTACTCATTAACAATCATAACTTTATAATTTCAATTTTTTACTTGTAACTCGTATCAACATTTTATCTTAATTTCCCCCCCCCCTCCCCAAAATTGTGGATGAAACAACATTATTGTAATTTAAACTCACTATATGGATGAAAATGCCTTAATCTAGTTGAGTGCACAATTTCACTCTTTTTTCCAGTGTATTGGTTTGGTTTATCAATTTCGAAATTAACATTAGAAATCTGGCTTAAAATTCTATAAGGGCCTGAATAGGGTGGATCTAATTTTCTTGAATTTGGGTATTTGAATTCTTCGTACATCACTAAGTCACCAATTTTGAAGTTTGACTGTATAAAATTTCTATCATATCTTTGTTTATTAATTTTATGGTGCTGAATTGTTCTTTGCACTGCAATCTTTCTTGCTTCTTCAACTGGCGGATAATGTAATGAAGTTATTTTAGGTAATGGTGAGTTATATGGCAAATTTCCAAATAGGAGGTAGTTCGGGGAAAATCCAGTTACTCTATGGGGTTGATTATTATATTCGGAAGTCACTTGTTCTAAAATTTTTGTCCATGGAATTTTTTTCGAAGAAGTATTAACTTTACACCTTAATTTGGATACAATCGTTTGATTACATCTCTCATTTTTGCCATTACACTGGGGTCTGTGGGCTGAGGTAAGTAGTTGTCTCGTATTGTGATGTTTTAGGAATTTCTTAAACCTTGAGGAAGTAAATGCAGCATTTCTGTCACTTAATATTTGTTTCGGAACTTTAATTTTGAAAATTTGTTTTAAACAGTTTGTGTATGTCTCACTTGTCACACTTTTTGAAGGAAAAGTCCAAATATATCTTGTTGCATGATCAATCACCAGATGAAGATATTTTTTTGTCGAATTATAATAGTTAAAACCTCCAACTGTATCAACTGAGATTAGGTCAAATGGTTCATAAGCAATTGGCACTTGTTCCATCAGTCCATACTTTCTCTGAGTCGATTTCTTGTTTTTCTGACATGTTTCACAACAACGAACAAAATTTGAAATGTCTAATATTATGTCTTGCCAATAGTAAATAGGGGAAATTAATTGTAACATCTTTCTCACACCTGGGTGGCCAAATTTTTCATGTGCAGCGGTTATTAATTTTAGTCTTAATGATGGCGGGACTACAATTTTGATTAGATTTTTCTTTTTTACTGTTAGAACTCCACTATATTTTTTGTACTTTACATTATTAACATTATCGTTTAATTGTGCCTGAATAATTTCATCTGTGGTTAGAAAATAAGAATATTGTGATACAAAGTGGCTTATTGGGTTCCTTGATAGCATATCAGCTTCATAATTATATTTACCTTTAATGTGCACTATTTCATAATCATACATGGAAAGTTTTAAAGACTTTTGTTTACATTTCTAAAGTTACACATATTTTTGTTTTCATAATACCTTTTACCATTATACATGTTTTCACAATAATTTTTACAATTTTCCCTTTGAACATTCAATGCATATGGATTAACAAAATTATTATTATTATTACATAGTATTATCTCTTTATTACATTGGAACACCTTTAATTTTCTTAAATTTATTTCGAGACGAAAAAGTCTCATATGTTCTAAACTTAGCAATACATAAGGTAGGTCACTCTCAATGACCCACATTTCAATTTCTCTAGTTAATTTGCCAATTGTTACATTTGTTTTAATTATTTTTGTTACAGGTACTTGACCATCAGTTTGATTTATTACCATATTTTTTTAAATTTAATGTTTTAAAACATTTTACCTCTTTAAGTAATGATTGTGAAATTATTGAAATTGTACTACCGGTGTCTAATAAGAATTGAAATGTTTGTTCACTCACCCGAGCTTGGATCGTAAGTCATCTGTTATTTGCATAGTATCCTCTATGGTTATTTTGGTGTCTTCTGTTATCTTCTGCACTTTGATAGTGTCTCTGTTCATCATATCTTGACGTATTGCTGTAATTTCCTTCATTTTGTCTTCTGGGTTGATCATAATTAATCCACCTTCTTCTGTAGTGTGGCTCCGAATTTCTGCGCTCTGTCTCACTGTCACCGAAGTTTCGACGATCGCCGGCGATGAAATCTGTTCTTCTTTCCGGAGCGATACGCGGTGCGGACCGAGGTACCGGCAAATGTAATTTTTTCGCTTTTTCCAGCCATTCGAAAGGGGTTCGTATCTCTTGCAACGAGAGCAAAGTTCGTATGTTTCTTGGAGCGTCTAATGACAGTGTCTCTATGATTTCACTGTCTGTTTTATGAAGTTCTTTTCCCAGTTCTAGTTTTTCCTTGAAATACTGAAAAAGGTCATCATTGTCATTTAATTTTAGTGTCCTAAACCTTGTGATCAGTTCTTCTCTGCTCTTTGAAAAAATGGACAGCAGTTGTTTTTTAATATTAATGTAATCTTCTTTATATAGTTCCGTGGATATTATTACTTCTTGAATATCTTGACTTAAGTAGCGCATTAAATTTTCTTTTTTCCATTTCTCATTTAATTCAAACGTGCTGCAACTCTCTTCAAACAACTGGAACCATTGAAAAATATTTTTGATACTTCTGTTATCGAATTGTGGTATTAGTAATTTTATGTCAGGCATGTTTTTTCTTTCGAACGGTTTTTCTTTCAATATTGCTTCTTGAATTTTTCCTGTGCAGCCTGGTATGTTTTTTAAGATAGGTTTCTTGTCATCATTCGCTTGATCGACATTTTCATTTCCGGTGTTCATTTGTTCTTGAATCCAATTGTCATCGAGTATGATTTCGTGGAATTCTGTTTTCACTTCAGTCTTCGATGCCATGGTGTATTATTATTATTATTATTATTATTTTTAATTTATCGTCTTTTCATAAATTTTCGCACTGTCGTGCTAATCCAAAAGTGAGGCGGGTTTTTTTTTTCTGCGTAGTTCTTTTTAATCCATTGGAAATCCATTGGGGTTTCCCCGCGCAGGTTCGAATCCTGCCGGCTCTTGACAGGCGTGTGGTTTGCATTAGCAGTCATCATGTTAATACTGGTGGCGAGTGATAAGTAGTCTAAATCCAATTAATAAACATAGTTCAAGCTTTTCCAATTTATTTCATTTTCCAGCAACCACTGATCCAAGTAGCGCATATTTGAGCTCTCGCCATTCTCAAATTAGGGACCCAGCTGACACGCGTCCACTAGCAATGAATTAAATCCCGCCGTCTGATTACACGCTATTGTTTTTCTCCATCCAAAGTCACCGCGCATGCCTACATGGTCTCTGTGACGCATACACCGGCGATGAACCATGGGTGGAGCTACAGATGTCACTCACTCCAAAGGGAAATTCCCCGATATCTCTCGATGTATTTCGAACCAAGATATGAGAATAGTGGCGAATTACGCCACGACAATAAATTAATTACTAAGCCCCCTTTAAATTTAGAATAATTATTTCGTTCCCGCTTAAGTCCGACATATATATATATATATATATATATATATATATATATATATATATATATATATATATATATATATATATATATATATATATATATATATATATATATATACATATATATAAATTAACTATACTAAATATATAAAAATCAAGATCTGCATGTAATAAAACGGAAAACTGAATTTTGGAACTAAAGTGAATAAATTGATTGAATCTCATAATAAAAACAACAACATAAAAACTACAAAAATTTTGGTCCAAGATTTAAATTACGCAACAGGGTGTTATTGATTGAATTCGTTATTTTTTATTCCTCTGTTAAACTCTGCTGAAACATTGCTGCATTAAACATTAAACTCTGTTACATAGAATAGTGTATATCAGAATGCAGGGTAATTTATTTATCTTTAAATGTCTTCAGCTTTTTTTACAGTTAGTTCAAATTATTTATTGAGTGCAGTTTGCAATTTCAGAAAATAAAATCAAACTATTAATTGGAGGAATAATTAAATACTCAGTAATTTTAATGAATTTGCAAAAAACAAATTTCCATTTTTTAAATAATTCTTTTTATGCTACACAAACAAGACAAAATATCAGTTTGAATATCACTATCGAATAATGGAATCACTATCGTTTTAATGGAAATCTGACATAAGAGAAAGAGCAAACGTTATTCTATTTTAACCTCTCGGCATTATTCACATATTTGTCATATGGAATCCTATTATAATTAAAATGGAATGTACCAAAAATAATGTTATTTTATCTTAAGTATAATTTCTACAGTTTTTTATATCAATTTCTTTCACACGTATTATTTTAATCTTTATGTAACATACATCACCGGTTCAGAAAACAATTTTAACGAGGACTTAAAAGAACCATCGATATTTTTTTACGGAAAGACAGTTCTTTTCATGGATTTTTGATGCAACATTAAAAGAAAACTTTTTTACTTACTTTCAAAATTCAGACTCAAAGTTTTAACTAGAGAAAATGCGAGAAATTATTAAAGGGAATCAGTCAACGATAAAAATAAGAAAAAGAGTGGCTGTCTTTCATTTAGCCGATGGGCATTATTCTGATACCTGTCATGAGTCGAGGTCCTCAACTTTTTTTCTAACCCAGTGATGATACTTAAGGCTATTTAGCATCCAGGATTAGTTTCCTCAAAGGTCTAAAACCTACTGAACAAATTCCTTAGAGGCATTTGGCTCTCTTGCTGTAAAAAATACTAGCTGAATACCTGTCCTTAACTACGGATTACATTCAAATCAAATACAAAGGTCAATGTATGCAATTAATGCCCCCAAATATATATATATATATATATATATATATATATAATAAATACAACGATAAATGTATGTAATTGATTCAAAAAATCAAAAATATATATTTATAAAAATATCGTAACGGATATTTTTATAGACAAAATAACGTAGAGAAAAATATTCGAATTAAATCTAATAGAACATTCTAAATAATATGGTACAGTTAATATAGTACAGTTTGAGGAACAAATCTTTTACTGTATTTTAATATTTTTTTGGATAATGTCCAATTGTCTGCAGCATTAGCAAAAAAAAATTTTTTAATAAAATATTTGCACGTAATTTTGCACGTAACGCAAAATTAGTTTAAAGTATCACAAACAGAAAAAAACCCACGTGATCAGCCTTTTAATAAATTAAATTCTAAAAATCAATCTTTAAAAATTCACCAAAACTCAGAAAATAGAGGTAAAGATTCGAAGAAGATATCCTTTTTAAGAAATTTTTATGATGTTTCTCGTGATATAAATTTTATGACTCTCAGATTATTACTTTAAAGGCAAAATTTAAAGTATGTTACAAAAACAGCTTAAAAATTTAATTAAAAAAACTAAGATAAATTTTAAAAAAATCTTTCTTAGTGCACCCTACACTATAAGAAGAATCGCCATGCAAAATTTCAGCCCTTTAGGTCCAGCGGTTTGGTCTGTGCGTTATATGTGTCAGTTAGTCTGTCAGTTAATCAGTCAGTTACGGAACTGTTTTATATATATAGATGATATGTATTGTTACCGTTGCGATTTGCTATCAAAATGTAATCTGTAAAAACAATGTATAAAAGTAAGCTTTCTATTATGAAATGATGTTATAAAATCGGGATTTCTAATTTAGAGTAGAAAATCCACTAAATATGAATTCGGATATCCTTTTGAAATGTACTATTTCACCACGTTTGATCTGGTGTATGAGGACATAGTTTTTATCCAAAGCTTATCAGTATCCTATTATTAATCATACTTATTTAAAATACGTCAGATAAATTAAATCAAGTTTTATTAAATACAGAGTTTCCAAACTCTGCACAAAATTAATTCCAAATGTTATGTCAAATTTCCTTGCCATCATGTTAGCTCGTAATTCACGCGCTGACGACTTAAGTGTATTTAATTACGATCGCATCGTTCATAATCGAGAATTGTCTCTGGTTTGATACATTCCAACCCTGATTATTTATGTATATTATACCATTTACGAATTGAAAGTTGATAATATTTTATATCCATGTATATATACACACGTACTTACACTTACACACACACACACATGTATATATATATGACACGGATGCTATTTTACACCTGTGTTAAATTCATCAACATGCAGTCATCGTGTCCGTATTTTAGTGGGCGAGCGGCAGGCAATAACTTAAACAACAGTTCATGATCTCTTAATCTTTCTTTATTGATTTTCTTCAACTAACCACGCTTCAGGGTATATTTTTCGTTTCGCCATTTTGATAACGTATTCGGCACGCAGCCACGTGCATCCGCGGTCAACGAGAATCCCCAGCATTCTGCCGTTAAAACCTACTTTCTCCAGAATATATGCCGTCCAACGCATGTCCAGACCCCTCCCTTCGTGCATCTGGAAGTCCATTTCTGCTGACGTTCACTTGTACTCCGCGCCAAAAACCTGTACCATTCTAAAAATAAACCCTTTCGCTAGAATCGCCTGCGTTTTCGACTAAACTGTTGCTTCTAAAATGAGAATTTCCTCACAGAATACACGCGCTTTGCTAAATTGATTGTTAACTTCTTACTATTTTAAATCCCCCCCCGTACTTCTCAATTATGTTTTCTTTCACACACACACACACACACACATACACACACACACATATATATATATATATATATATATATATATATATATATATATATATATTCATTTCCCTATCCTATGTGTGTATGTGCCTTAGCATTTCTAGGATACTGTACTCTAAATTTAAATTCATAGAACACTGTTTCAGTACAGTGTAATGCATTAATGTTTTAGATTGTTAGTTAAGCTTAAAATTTATAAATGATCTGACTGGAATTATTTGCGTGTTTATTATTTTATTTGGAGGAGAAATATTTCGTTTTTGGTGAGCCGAAGTTAACTAAAGTTACATTTCGTGTTCAGGTATGATATCGTTAAGATATCGTTATATTAAGTATCCAGTATGGCCACGAATTGTTAACTAAGTAATTATTTATAATATTTCCTTTAGTTTGAGGTTCAAATTTTCTTTAGTTTTATCTTCAAATTTACTAGTAATATATTACTCTGTTTGTACATTCAATGCTCAGTTTGTAACTGAATGCTTGAAATTCATCAAGGATTTTGAAAGTAATGCATCTGGCTTTGTAAAAATACGTACGCTTGAAAAATTAGTATCTTTTGCTCATATTAAGAACATAGATATAGTTGCGAATTTGATTCGGGCAGGATGTGTGTAGAAAATATCCCATAAGGAATGTAGAGTTTCAACAATGTACGACTGTTTCTTCCAAGTGTTATGCATTATCTCTCTGAAATACGGATTATAAGTAAGGTAGTCATATGTCATTTAAATTATACGTCTCAGTTCATATGAAAAGTGCAATTATAACCACTTGAAGGATAAAGTTGTTCATAAAGTTATTTGGGATTAGATAAAGCAAGTCTAACTTTAGAAGAAAGAAAACATTATACAAAACTTAAATTAAATTTTTTTTAAAAGTCATATATATCAATATAATTGATTTAAATAGAATAATCATAAAGTTAGTACAAAACAATATTCAATATTTAAGCAAGGAAATTAATCTAACTCGTATCAATAGGCTCCTAGATATTGTAACTAAACATAATTACATAGTTCATAATTATATATATAATAGCCGTTGTCTCTGTATAACACTTCCGGGCTGTACTCATCTTTCAATTGAAGCCCTCAGCAAACAAACAGCCGGTTAGGCTTCATTTCAATTTCAGATGTGTATCAGAATTTTTTCTTACCTAAAAACTAATATTTTCTCCATCAGTTCACGTTTGTTCAGCCTATTTTTCTATAAAACATTCAGAACTAAAAAATTTGGATGCTTTTAGCCGTATATTTAACAGTTTTTAAAAATCTGTTTACTTTTGCGATGAATTCTGAAAGTACACAAACTTGAATGTGAATGAATCAAGTAGCTCAAATATTCATATCGCGTAGTGAGCTGTGAAAAACTGGATGGCAGTCTACTACTCCAATCGCATGAAAAACTAAATAAATATAAAATAATGAAAGGGTTTGCTTTTACAAGGTGTGGATTAAATGCAATATTGTTAGATAATTCGGGATATTTTTTAACTTTCATATACTTTTTCCATTATGACGTCATTATTAGTATTATGACGTCAAAATGACGGGTTACCTTCTAGTAAGGGCCTGTTCACATAGGAGTCCGTTGCGTTGCGTAAATAAACCAATCATAGGCGTTAAAAATTTCATTGCTAATCGTTTGGAGGCATATGATTGGTTTATTTTCGTCTCAACGTCATCTTTTCCTTAACGCAACGCAACGGACTCCTATGTGAACAGGCCCTAATAGTATATCCTGACAGACCAAAGGTGTACCACAAGGTGGAAATACTTCAAGTATGCTAGCTAATTTATACTTACATTATTTTGAAATTATTAATATAGTTAATTGCAATTACAATATATTTAGGTATATAGATGATATAATAGTCTATATATATAAAACAGTTCCGTAACTGACTCATTCATTCATTCATTCATTCATTCATTCATTCACTGACTGACTGACATACAACGCACAGACCAAACCGCTGGACCTAAAGGGCTGAAATTTTGCATGGCGATTCTTCTAATAGTGTAGGGGTGCACTAAGAAAGATTTTTCAAAAATTCTTCTTAGATTTTTTTAAATTAAATTTTTAAGCTGTTTTTTAAACTTTTTTTACGTTTGCATTTAAAATAATACATTGAGGGTTATAAAATTTATATCACGAGAAAGATCATAAAAATTCCTTCAAAATGAAATCTTTTTCGAATTTTTACCTCCATTTCTTGATTTTTGGGGAATTTTTAAAGATTCATTTTTAGAATTTAATTTATTAAATGCCGATCACGTGACTTCGTTTTCTGGTACTTTAAAAAAATTTATCGTCACGCGCATAACAACTAAATAGACAAAAAAATATTTTTTTTCTTGCTAATGTGGCAGACGATTAGACATTATTTTGTCTATAAAAATATCCCTTACGATTTTTTTATAAATATATATTTCTTTTCCTACGTCAATTGTATATATTGACCGTCGTATTTATTATAAATATATATATATATTGTTTTTGGCATTAATTGCATACATTGACCGTTGCATTTAATTTGAATGTACTCCGTAGCGAAGCGCGGGTTTTCAGCTAGTAATTAATAAAAGTAATGATCATATAGACTTAAATTTTTACCCTCCTAATCTGGAACTAATTAAAAGTAGCCAAGATAATATTAATGCAAACTTTTTAGATATTGACATTAAATTAAATTCTCATAGCAAATTTACTTTTGACTTATACGACAAAAGATCTATGATTTTAATATTGTTAAATTTCAAAATTACATAACCTGTTTACATAAATCTGTTTTTAATAACATTATTGTAAATCAGATAGTTAGTATAAATAAAAGTTAGTATTTTACCTCCATTTCCTGATTTTTGGGGAATTTTTAAAGATTCATTTTTAGAATTTAATTTATTAAATGCCGATCACGTGACTTCGTTTTCTGGTACTTTAAATAAATTTATCGTCACGCGCATAACAACTAAATAGAACTGGCTTATTCCTAATAGGCTATGTACTAAAGACAATAGGAATAAGCATATTTTAGACTTGATAGCTGTGCTAACACGTAATTATTATCCCGAAAGTCTATCAAAGCACATAATTGGTTGTTTTAGTTTTAAAGAATAGTTTGTTCTGTTGCAATTAATAAGTAAATCATAATAATAAGTAAAATTAGAAAAAATAACTACTAAAAATAAAAAAATAAATAAAATTAAAATCCTAAATAAAAATAAAAATAAGATAAAAAATTACTCTTAGTAGTAATAATAAAAACTAAATTAATATAGGTTTAATAGTCCTAAAACACAGTATCTCATAGTAGGTCAGTTTCTGTGTTTCCATAAAATAAAAAAATAAATAAATAAAAAACCATGGTTGATATATATAATTGATATAATGTGGTATGATATAATGTTGATATTATGTTGGGTTGATATAATGTTGATGGTTGATATAATGTTGATATTATTAAATAAAAAATAAACAAATAAAAAACCATATAATAAAACCATGGTTGCAAGTTTTGTAACGTCAGTCATCTTGAGGTTACTTATTCTTAACTTCCACTCTGTCTAGCGCCATACTTGGTGTTCTATGGTTAAGTAACTCTTTATTCAATTCTACAGTTTTTCATGGATTGAACGGTGTCTAAGTATGCTTATTGTTTAGATCATACTTATCGGAAACAATCCATTGGTTTTTAGACAGTATTGACACCGCTGACGAAGAGATGCTGTCTAAAACCTCTTTCATACTTATCTTTTCATGTTTTTTGTTCCTGGCTGCAAGTAGCTTTAGTGCTCATACTGGTTTTCTCTTTCAACTATTTCTTATATATATATATATATATATATATATATATATATATATATATATATATATCGGATGCCCGATAGCTTCATTGTTACCGGAAGCGGCCCGGCACTCGATGGGGTAGTCGCGGGAGAGAGGACACTCCCGTGACGGACCCGATACTGACCTAATGCACCGGTCCGGCAGTGTAGCAGTCGGCTGGCCGGAATCATCCCCGGCCCGATGCCTCTATGTTTGTTGGGTATATATATATATATATATATATATATATATATATATATATATATATATATATATATATATATATATATATATATATAATATTAATTATCCTATTAATGCATAATAATAGTGATAATCCGCCAACAGCTCCTTCTCTTACATTCAGAAATTTAAAGGGTTCTTTACGCAGACATTATTAAAATGCGCCATTTCTAAATGAATAAGAGAGCCCGTTACATGAAACAAGAATACCATTTAGGAAAAGATATAAAAACTTTTATAGTCGCATATTTAATTGATTTTTCAATCTATGCGCGAGTGGTTAAAGATTTTTATAGCCAGGTGATTTTAAAAGAGAGAAAGAGCTGATATTTCTCTCCCACTCATGTTCCCATGGAGAGCAATGAATTCAGAGTCAGAAGTTTTATTACTCTTTAGGCATGTCAGAAGTGTCATTGAAAGAGTCGAAAATTTATCACTTTTACAGCGACTTCTCTTTTTGTTAGGAATCTATATCTGTTGTTGCAGTTGCATTTCGACATCGAATAAGTGTCTTTTAAAGGAATAACATTTGAGGAATTTAAAGAATAAATTTTGCAATCTTCTGGAAATAGTTGAAAAGGAACATGTTGTAATTGCTTCTGTTATTGACTCTTTAGTTCCACAAAACAAAGAGAAATTCATTCAGTTTAATACGGAACAACAATACAGAAGAAAAGAGAGAGCTACCTCTAATTTAACCTTTGTAATCAAAAACAAATTCATTCAATGAAGTAAAAATATTTACCTTTTAATACGAAAACTCGATAGGAGTTTCCTTATTTTTCCTTCAGTGTAACAAGAACGGTGCACAGTAGCACCATATTTTTAAAATTGCTGTTTACTTTATATGTATAAAAAGATTAAAATAGAGAAATCTTCGAAGTTGTTATATGCATTCTTATATGCTTTATACATAGTTATTCTGTATGCATTGTTACTGATATTTCTTAGTGTTATTAATCATTGTGAACAAAACAATTTTCAATCTAATCAAACTATGTGTTATTGAAATTTTAGTATCTTTAATATTTAATAGTATTATTTATCATTTTTGCGAAAAACATTGGCATTTTTTCAAATTCTATTTCTGCCACATTATGATTCACAGACGGGTTTATATTTATGGCGACATAATTTTATTTTCAGAAAAACGAGCTCAACCCAGTAGTACTAGTTACTTTAAATATGTAATTACACATGATTTAAAAATTTTGGTAAAAGGGAATGTATATCATTTGTAACAATTTAATGAAATATTTTATATTTCTAACGTTCTTTACTAAGAGATAATTAGAACATTTAGAGGGGAATTTCATTAATGGGACATTATTTTATGAGAATTTTGCATACTGTGGCGGTGAAAAGTTAATATATTTTTGGGGTATTAGATATTAATTATACTATTAATGATGATTATGATTTTGATTTTATTGCTTAAGATTGTGGTTAGTACATTGATTAATTGTGATTCCCAAATGATGGAAACAACTCTGGTTTACACTGACAAATTAATTTATGGATTATTAACACATAAACAATATGATACAATCCTACTAAATATTTCATCCTTCATTTACACATTACTCACAACTTCATTACTACTAAATTAATTCACTACGACTCATATATTTAATTCATTCACTTATTATGATAACATTTTATAAATATAATCATTCGTATAACCATGTTCCATTACTACCAATATTTACTCATATATATAAGCATAACATCATATTAATTAAATTGTTTTTTTGCGAATTATCTGTCATCTCCTTAACATTTTATACTCGAATAACACCATCATCGCGCTCTATATTTGTTATTAAGGCTACACACTGAGAAGCAATGACGGTAATATAAAAAGGAAACGCAAAAGTCGGTTCCTCGAAAGATGACTGTTGGATCACTATGATGGGCAGCTGGCACTCGTAAGGACGCACTTCGTTGTATTATCATCGCACGGAACTAGGGCACTTTCTTCGTCTGGTACATGACTCCTTCAATCATGGCAGACACTCTACACGGGACACTGGGGCACTCTCATAATCGGTTATATGACTGCTTCACTCATTGCAGACCCTCGGCACGGGACACTGTGGCGCTCTCTTCCTAGGTATTATGGCTCCTTTGCATGGGCCACTACTTATATTTATATCATCGGGGGTTCTTCGTACATATTCATCGGATTGACCCTACTACTTGTATCAAAAACTTCTAACTAACTCTCATCATAGGTATATATGTGCCTTCCATTCTTATTTCATATTATTTCCTCTTATTAATGCTGACTCCACCTCTTACAATTTCCATTGGTCATATTATTACCATGCCATCGTCATTCGTCTGTGGCTGCCTCTTCTCAATCCCCTTTTCACCAATGCGCATCGAGGGCGGGATTTATAAAATTCTCCCTCAAACTTAACTTTTTTCCCATGCTTCGGCATCAAGCAGGGTGTCCTGTTTTATAGCCATCATAAATTTAGTCTTCCCTTTCTTCTTTTCTTCTATTCGTTGCAACTCACTCTCTTGAACTTTTATCTTATACTTCTGGCTACAAGCACAATCTATATACTTCGTTTCGCTATATTGTTGGCTCTCTCCATTTCTCTTTTTATTGCCCGTCATTTGCCATGTTTCTTTCTTATATTTAGCAATTATTTTACTTCGTCCCGTAATTTTCAATTCTCCTGCCCCTGGCCGTGACACTACTGTCATGTCCCTATGACACATACTTCGAAATGTGGCTCTGCAAGTTTCAAGGGAGTAGAGAAATGTTAAATGTTAGGATACTCTAAGCCGCGCCACGTCTTGTAACCCGTGTCAAGGTTGGCGTGTGGCAACCCTACTTCCGAGGGGAATTCTTTGTTTTTCGTCAGTTGGAGTTGAACGGCAACCCATAGGCCAACAGAGAACACATAGAACCAACAGGGTTTAGCTGACAAATATGGCTCTGTATGCCAAATCAATCATCTTTTAATTACATTATACGTGCTGCATGTGCTGTATCCCTTAAGAACGATGTAATAAAAGCTTGGGACAAAAGTATGGAAGTCATTTTTTTTTTGTCGTCTCTGTGCCTCGCATAAAAGAACTCCCACGCAAGGTGGTTAAAACCGCTAGAGATATTTTAAAAGGATGGCCAATAAATTAAAAATGTTTCTATAAAAAACATTCCCTTGGGAACACAAAGCAGCAGTTCTTCAAAATATTGATGAGTAATTAACGATGATTCCTGAATTATACATATCCAACATGAATTCAAACATCTAATTAAGATATTGCATTGTCTCTGATTGCGGTGTTATATGGAAATTAGCTTGAATGTTTCGTAATCTATGAACAGCAGGGGACGCAGAAAATAACTGTTTGTCTAATTTCATGTAAAAGTAGAAAATAACTGTTTGTCTAATTTCATGTAAAAGTAGAAAACAACTAGCGACTTTTTTTCTGTTTGAGAGTTGAGTTCTGTCATTACTTAATCGTGTAGGATGAATATCATTTTTGTTTAGCCTTTGTTGCGAAGCATGCTTACTACGGTTGATTATTGGCAAAAACATAATATATATATATATATATATATATATATATATATATATATATATATATATATATACTAGCTGAAAACCCAGTACTTCGCTATGGAGTACATTCGAATTAAATACAACGGTCAATGTGTGCAATTAGTGTCAAAAATATTTATAAATATATTTATAATAAATACAACCATCAATGTATGCAATTGATGTAAAAAGAAACGAAAAAATATATTTACAAAAAAATCGTAAAGGATATTTTTATAGATAAAATAATGTAGAAGAAAATATTCAAATTAAATCTAATAGGACATGCTAAAGAATATAGTACAGTTGTTATAGTACAGTTTGAGGAACATACCATTTACTGCATTTTAATAGTTTTTTGGATAGTGTCCAATTGTCTGCCGCATTAGCAAGAAAATAAAATTTTTTTTTGTCTATTTAGTTGTTATGACGTGACGATAAATTTATTTAAAGTACCAGAAAAAGAAATCACGTGATCAGCATTTAATAAATTAAATTCTAAAAATTAATCTTTAAAACTTCACCAAAAATCAGAAAATGGAGATAAAGATTAGAAAGATATTTCATTTTAAAACGATTTTTCTGATCTTTCTCGTGATATAAATTTTTTAACCCTCAAATAATTATTTTAAATGCAAACTTAAAAAAAGTTACTAAAAGAGTTTAAAAATTTAATTTAAAAAAATCTAAGAAGAATTTTTCACAAATCTTTCTTAGTGCACCCCTACATTAAAAGAAGAATCGCCATGCAAAATTTCAGCACATTAGGTCCAGCGGTTTGGTCTGTGCGTTGTATGTCAGTCAGTGAATCAGTCAGTCAGTGATTCAGTCAGTTACTGAACCGTTATATATATATATATATATATATATATATATATATATATATATATGATGGAACTTTAATGGTTGCAACTAGGTATGTACAAATTGTACAGAGGAGATACAGGGGTGGAACTTTTATAGCCCTTCAAAGTAGTAACCAGCATTCTTTAGCACCCGTGTTGCTAACGTCCTCGAAGCTGCAGGATGCCGTTCTCAGCACCTGATATGTTGATACTTCGAGTGGAGCGGTCTACAGCCTGCAGAAACTCAGTCACAGAGGCTTAAGTCCAGGGAATATGGGGCACTGTAGAGAACTTCCCATCCCGAGAGCAAATACGTCAGCCACAGTGTGGGCGCAAACATTTTCCTTCCATCAATACGATGCAACAAATGATTTTGTACAATAGACCGGTAACTAAAATATGGCTGTGTTCATTCATTCACTGTGAAGGCGTGTGATGTTGGTGGGGAGAGTTTATTCTCTCTGAGGTAAGGCAGGTGTGGGACGTACGTGAGGTATAAGCTGCTTTAATTGGTTCTGCTGCGGAGGGGGGTGCTCTAGAAGTGTTGCCACTATTTAAGTTCCATCCTGCGTATATTAATAATTTTAAAAGTTTCTAAGTGAATTGATTTAAATTTTATTTTTTCATATAAATATTTGACAGGCTTAACCACAATATTTAGTATATTCCATCATGGGTTTTCTACTGCATGTCACATACGTCTTTAAATTCTATAACAAATACTGAACTTCGGATTTCCCGTATTAGTTATTGCAGGAGAGAGAACAGACAATTGGAAAATTCCGACAATCCTAAAATGATTTTTTTTCTTTAAAATATTGACTATTCAGGATTTGAACTATAATTGCTGTTTTAATTAGAGTTTAGTATAAATATAATAAAACATATATAAATTTTCAAACTGTTTAGAAAAAGTCCGTTACACTTCCTTTTTTTTTGTGCGGTTTATGTTGAAAATTTTTTTAAGTTTTTTTGTGCCAAAAAACAAAACTTTAATAATAATGAAAGAGCTTTCTGAAATAAGATTATTCATTATAGTCATAAGTTTGAAGTGAAACTGTGAGACACAAGGAATTCTCCAAACTTTGCCAATTCATAGTAAAGCGTCGTCACTGAAACATTACGGAGACCCTGAGCTATCACTCATTTTATATATTTGCCTGATAAATTTAAAAGTACTAGACACAAAAGAAGAACGTAGCAGTAAAATAAACCAAGGCAGTAAAATAAATAACTTTATCTATATTATTATACCAGGGTAATAGGGCTCTATCACTTCTTTTGAAAGTGATGTGAAGGACGATGTCAGAAAGAGTGAACCAGGGGTTTAACTAACACACACACACACACACACACACACACACACATATATATATATATATATATATATACTCGTACAGTCAATAAATTCGGGGACTTTATTTACTACAATAACAAATACACTTACAAAGTCTTCTGAACACAATCACCTTCAAAATAATGTCATTCCGCAACTATACACTTCTTCCAGCGTTGATACAGCTTCTGGAAACAGTCCTGGAAATCGTTGCGAGAGAGCTGTCGTAAAGCGGTTGTCGCTGTTGACATCACTTCTTCAGCATTTGCAAACCGCTTGCCCTTGATGCGATCTTTCAGTTTCGGGAACAGGTAGAAATAGCAAGGAGCGAGGTCTGGGGAATACGGGGGATGTGGAAGAACTGTGGTGCCGTGTTTAGCAAGGGCATGTTGCACCATCAGGGATCGGTGCACCGGGACATTGTCATGCAACAACATCCACTTGTTGGAGTTCCAAACGTGTGGACGTTTACCACGGATTGCCTCCCGGAGACGACGAAGAACCTATACATACCATTTGTTAACGATGTTACCTTGTGTTTGGCGTAGATTGTCCTTTCTGGACCTTGCGCCATTAAACTTCAACCAACCAAACAACCACTCCTACCCGTTGGATGTTCTCCTCCGTTTGAGGGGTCACTGGCCACCCACTTCGCGGATCATCTGCAACAGCGTCTATCCCATTTTTAAACAAGCTGTACCATTTAAAAACTTTCGATCTGCACATAGCTTCGTCTCGATACGCTTTTTGCAGTAACCGTAAAGTTTCTGCGGTGGTTTTTCCTAATTTGTAGCAGAATTTAATGTTGGAACGTTGCTCCAAAAAGGACATTTTGCTACATCGACATCATAGACTGACAGTCTGCAGCCAAATGGTGAGCTGCGCGCCTTAGCAGTTGTGCAAAGCGTCATGTGTCGTCTCACGCATACGCAGATAACCAGATTTGCAAACCACATCGCTATTTCGGTTCCCCCACACACCGGGCATGAGGGGGGAGGGTAGTCCCCGAACTTATTGACTATACTGGTATATATATTAAATGACCCGAATCGGGTCATCTCATGAACTAATGCATCATCGTGGCCGGAAAATAATACAGTCAGCTTCAGGAACAAACAAATTTATTAA
This sequence comes from Dolomedes plantarius, assembly GCA_907164885.2. Lineage (NCBI taxonomy): Eukaryota > Metazoa > Arthropoda > Arachnida > Araneae > Dolomedidae > Dolomedes > Dolomedes plantarius. Next base: position 60,674,151 of record OU015500.1, read on the forward strand.
CGAGAAAAGCAACACATCTTATTCGCTTCGAGTCAGTCCAGCGTCTCCTTGTAAGAGCGCGACAAATAGAATTAGGTCAGCGAGGTTGCGAGAATTGGCGGAGGAAGTTAGCATGTGGGAAGGTGAAGCGTTTACGCCAAAGTAAAGAAAGAGGGGTTACCAGGACATATATAAAGCTCAGAATGGGCGATTATAGGTAGTTAGTAATATTATCATATATATATATATATATATATATATATATATATATATATATATAACCAAAAGTCTTGCCCTGATTATAAAAATTCATTACAAAATTACCGTTTAATATAACAATGTAACTTATGTATCATTGGATAGGTCAGTTTTAGTAGCTTTTTTAGTGCAATAAATGACGCGAGTGCTTCTTCAAGACTCAGGGGAATATTTGAAAGGAGGACATCATTTTCGGCCGGAATGGCATCGATTCAAGAGAAAGCCCAAAAAGCGTTACCCCTAACATTTACTTAGACTTACTGCAACATTTTCAGAAAGACGTCGCACCCCCACACTGGGGATCTTTAGTGCGTGATTTCCTAGACGAAACATGTACAGTGTGTACTGTAACAGAAGACATGTTAAATAACACTTTGCGGGAGCTGGAATACCGCTTCGACATTCTCCGAGCTACCAAGGTGGCACACGTTAAAATTTACTGAGGTAAATGGTCTTATAAAAAATTTATAACAGTACTTACAAAATATCCAAACAAACATAGGTCTAATTATAATAGTTTGAGCACGAAAATATTTATAATCAGGGCAAGACTTATGGTTCACCCTATATATTTGTTTGTGTACAAACAGCTATATGCTCACAAATAATAAACATATGATCCGGCCATGGATCAGTGAAAATTTAATTAACATATTTATTAATTGATTTTTTAACAAAAAAAATTATACTTCGAAACCTCCGAGTTACGACATAATACACAAAACAGTATTTATTTTCCTCCTGCAATTCGTATCTATTACTGTCCGTTGTATCACATGAATAACTTATTTGTTGATCCTACGTTATGTTACTCATTTATTATCCTGTGTTTTAGGGGTTATAAAAGAATATTAGGTTTAATGGATTGCCAAACAAAGACCTATTTAACATTCTTTGTTCATTTATCGCTTTCTTGCTGCTATCTTTTCACTTGAATGTGTTTTACGAGGCTAAATTTTTATCTTTTGTAGAAAATGTGATAGAAATGAAAGAGGTTGAAATCAAGTAGATAAGTATATTTTTATTGAAAATTATTTGTTATATTTTGTTTAACATTGAACCGATCACTAATGCCAAACTGAAAAGAAAAATATTACAATATTAAGGATAAATAATCTCAATGTTACGGATTTGAAAATATTTGTCTAAAATATAATTATTTTCTGGCAGATAGAATACTAACGTGTTATAATGGGAATGAAGAAAAACATCAATCATTAATAAAAAATACAAAGCTTTACATTACCCAATAAAAAATGTAATCATCTAATAAATGTGTAATACAGATTTGTACATTATGTTGAGTTTTTAATTTGATTTCGTGATGGTGTAATCCAACAAATAAAATTAATAAAGAATTATAAATGTGATATACCCATTCGTATTCAATATCTAGTGTGCTTCAACATGGAATAGCATTAACTGATATCAGAATCCTTCAAGAATTTTTATATGTCTTGAAATTTCATGATGTTTGAAGACCATTCATTGTATTTAGATTAGTTCAGATCAAATTAATTCCTAAGTAATTATAACCAATCAAATTAATTCAAATTAATTCTAACTGTTGGCGCATGCGCGCCACTGAATATTGCGTTTTATATTTTGCTTCTAAATGAACAGTGACGTTACCAACTGGGGAAGCAGCGCAATTACAAGTCAACCTTGGCGGTCTTTTCGTTATGCAAATTTTACGGTTAAGAAGCTGAATACTGTTTAAAGAGTATAAGAAAACAGTTAGTTGGAGAGGAGGCGAGCGAGGCTTTGAGAATTTGTATTGAAGCTCATAAGTTTAAATATTTTAAAATTTTAGTCGCTGTGTATTGTAAAGTTTTATTCTTATGTAATGTGCCGTTAATAAAGGAAAGAAGCAATCACAGCTGGTCCTTCATTAATTATTTTACGCAAGAAGTAAAAATAAACATCTGGCTCCGTCGACCTTGAAGCCTTATCAGCGTTATGGAAGTTACTAATAGATTGAAATCTACCTTAAAAGGTAAGATAACAAGACTTGAAACATACCTAAGACCTGTGGGCAGTGAAACTGATTTGGTGGAGTTCAAAAGTGTTGTATCCCTTCAAAAGAACATTGAAGATTTGCGCGATAATTATTATGTTATTCCCGACGTCAAGGAAGCGGATCTAATCAGCATCGATGAGGATCTCAACCAATTGGAAGATCGCCTAGAAAAATTAGGGGTAGGAATTGAATCTGTATTTAATTCTTATAAGAAATCAAGTTCTGACAATGTAGAAAATAAATCAAGTGATAATTTCGAAATCAAAACAAAAATACCCCCGCTAGTTTTACCTGAGTTTTCAGGAAGATATGAAGAATTTAGTTCATTTAAAAATCAGTTTGATGATTTAATCACAAATAATACTCATCTGACTCAGTCTCAGAGGTTGTACTATCTTAGGTTATGCTTAACTCATGAAGCTAAACATTTAGCTAGTAATTTTGACAATTTTGAATCCTTATATGAATCTTTGGAAAATCGCTATGACAATGAGCATTTAATTGTAGATATTCATGTTCAGAATATTTTGAATTTTGATAAAATACAAGCCGAAAGTGCTAGAGAAATTAGAAATATGATTGACTGTGTCCAAAAAAATTTACGTGCTTTGAAAGTGCTTAAATATGAACAAAATAAATTATCTGATGTTTTTCTAATAAATATTCTTGTCCAGAAACTTGACAGAGAATCGAGAAAGAATTTCGAATTGTCCCATAAATCTAAAAAGGTACCAACATTTGAGGAGTTTGTTGAATTCTTGGAACAGCGTGAATCAGTTTTGTTGTCTGTAAATAGAAATGCTGCAAGCGGAAATCCTAAAATTAATGCAAACAAAAATTTTCCCACTTCTTCTAACAAATCATCCAGGGCTTTTATAATAAATGAAAATAAGAACAAAATCTGCATTGTGTGTAAGTCACCGCATCCAGTATATCGTTGTGATATGTTCTTAAAGTTAAGTGTTGATGAAAGACTCAAATTAATTCGAAAAAATAAACTCTGTGAACTGTGCTTAAAATTAAATCATAAAAAACAGAACTGTTTTTCTCAATTTAAATGCGTGTGTGGTGCTAGACATAATAAATTGATCTGTACCGAAGACACCACCAAAATAAAAACTAATGACCCGAACGGTAAGGGAAATGAAAATAATTCTTTCAAATTGCCAGATAATAACTCAATTGCGGAATCAAAGGCTTTCGTTCTTAGTAATAATAGATGTTCTGCACAAAAAAGAAAAAATGTGCTCTTTTCTACTGCTGAAATTTATGTTAGAAGTGCAAATAATCAAAGGATAAAAATTAGGTCAATTCTTGAACCAGCTAGTAATGTATGCGTGCTTACAGAAAAAATAAGTGACTGTTTAGGGTTAAAGAAACAAAAATTATACACCTGTTTGCGGTTTAAATGGATTATCGCAAAGTATTAAGTGGAAATTAAATACATTTATTTCAAATGAAGATTGTTTTAATAAACAAGTAGAATTCTTGATCGTGGATAAAATTAGCGAATGCACACCATCCTCAACGTTAAATATTTCGAGTATGGAAATTCCACAGTTTTTGAAGTTGGCTGATAAATCATTTTATGAAGCTAGTGAGGTACATGCTCTAATTAGTGCTGATATATTCTTTAAGGCTTTGAAGTATAACATGTATAAAATAAATGAAGAATTATTTTTTAAAGAGTGAATTTGGGTGGATAGCATGTGGTAAGCTTGAAGAAAAGCAACCTTATAAACAAGTTCAGCGTTTTTTTGCGAGAAATGATCATCTTCAAGATACGTTGAAGCTTTTCTTTGATTTAGACGGTCTGGGAATTCGAGATGATCCAGTTTGGCACGAGGAAGATCAAGCAATGGAAATGCTTAGCGAAACTGTTGAATTCAAAAATGGACGTTATGTTGTGCAATTTCCCTTTAGAAAACCTTATAGGGAATTATCTGATAACTATCCTTTGGCTAGACAGCGTTTTCAAAGTTTGTGGCGAAGATTTAGCCACGATTCAGAATTATATCAGCAGTACCGTGAAATCATTCGCGATTCCTTAGAACAGGGTATCATAGAAGAGGTTAAAACTGACATAACAGAAAACGAGTTGGAAAGACCTTCATATTATTTGCCTCATCAGGCCGTAAGAAAAGAAGGTCGCTTAACATCAAAAACAAGAATTGTCTGACGCTGGAAGTCACCAAAATAACGAACTTTCTTTAAACGATTGTTTGTGGCCAGGAATAAATTTAAACCCAAATCTTTTAGACATATTAATTAGTTTTAGATTGAATAAAATGGCTTTTTGTTCCGACATAAAACAAGCCATTTTGCAAATTTGCCTCGCTGATGAACACAAAGACGCTGTTCTATTTCTCTGGAGTGATGATGAACCGTGTGTTTATAAAAAGCCCAAGCTACAGGTATATCGTTTCAATCGAGTAAATTTTGGCGTCAGTTCACACCTATTTTTGCTCGCGGCAACGATCAGTCATCACATTGAAAAATATAGAAATGAGTTCCCTAATACTGTCGAACTTTTAGATAGAAGCTTCTATGTTGATGATCTTATTTCCGGTGGTAACAGTTTTGTAGAAGCACTTCAAATATCGAGAAGAGCAAAGAATATTATGAAAGCTGCTGGAATGGATCTCAGGAAATGGATTAGTAATGATGCTGACTTAATGGAGCAATGGAAGAAAGAAGTGTAAGGTATACACAAGATTCGATTCACAAGAATCGAAATTTTGAGTGAATTAAAGAAGCTGCTTTAGATATGCTAATTTCGGCATACGCGCTTAGTATAAATACCACGCAGCGTCATTAATGAAAAAAGGAGGTTGTTAAGGTTGAAAAGGTGTTATCCTGCGCTAGTGCTTAGCGGGCCAGAAGTTTACGTGGCAGTACTGCTGGTTTGACTTACTGTTCGTGAGTATAAAAATATATTGTTCTTGAAAGCTGTGTTTATACATTCCGTACAAGTAGTACGCATGCTTATTGCTGTAAAAGCCAATTATATGTGCAACGAATTCAATAAACATTGTTTCATGTATAAACTGTGTTTGCTTCAAATTCAAATAGAGTGCCACTTCAAATTATATACACCCAAGTCTGGGTAGAAGTGAGCAAAGAAACTTTATAGAAGGTTTTGATGTACACCCTGTACATGAAACTGTAAGTTTAGGTGTAAACCACTATAGTGCAAGAAAAGAGAGACTATAGTGCAAGAAAAGAAAAAAGTGCCTGAAACCGAGAGCAATAATGAGATGGTCTTGCTCAATAAAGATTCCTGTAGCCTCATAGAGGAACTTTTAGAACTTTCTAACAATTATTTTAAAGTTAATCATATTTTGTTCTATATTTTCAGATTCATCTACAACTGTAAGAACAAACATAAAAAGGTTGGCCCCTTAACTGCAACAGAAATTAAGGATGCTGAAATTAAATTGATCCAGTATGCCCAAAAACCCTTGCTTGAAAAGGGACTTCCAATTAATATTTCTAATCTATTTCCATTCGAGGATGGGGAAGGAATAGTCCGTGTACGCGGAAGATTGGAAAATGATTGTGTGCCGTATTCTCAAAAGTATCCAGCTATTTTACCGAAAGGTTCGAAATTAAGCAAAATTTATTTTGCCAGCTTAAACAGGAGATTATTTCATGTTGGACCTCAAGGATTGTTAAATTCAGTGCGTTTAAAATTTTGGCCTTTAAGCGGCCGTAGCATCGCACGTAAAACAGTTTATCAATGTGTACTATGGTTTAAAAGCAGACCCGTTCTTTCCTCGCAGATTATGGGTAATTTGCCCAGTGAAAGAATTAATATATCAGGCCCGTTCACTATTACTGGTCTTGATTTGTGCAGCCCTTATTTAGTTAAATATAAAAATCAGAGAAAAGGTACTTTGAATAGAGTATAAATTTGTAATTACATAGTTTCTTTAACTATTTTAAATTATTTTAAATTTCTTGAATAACTTTATTAATTATGTTGCTCCTGTCAGGTTCTTGCATGTGAACATTGCAAGGCCGGGCGGGATGTTGGCGCATGAGCGCCACTGAATATTCCGTTTTATATTTTGCTTCTAAATGAACAGTGACGTTACCAACTGGGGAAGCAGCGCAATTACAAGTCAACCTTGGCGGTCTTTTCGTTATGCAAATTTTACGGTTAAGAAGCTGAATACTGTTTAAAGAGTATAAGAAAACAGTTAGCTGGAGAGGAGGCGAGCGAGGCCTTGAGAATTTGTATTGAAGCTCATAAGTTTAAATATTTTAAAATTTTAGTCGCTGTGTATTGTAAAGTTTTATTCTTATGTAATGTGCCGCTAATAAAGGCAAGAAGCAATCACAGCTGGTCCGTCATTAATTATTTTACGCAAGAAGTAAAAATAAAAAATAACTAATAAGCGAATATGTACGACGTTAAAAACGTTTTATTTTGCCCCTTTACTAACAGAGCTCTTAATCCCAAGCATATAATCGTACAATTAAAGCTATAAGTGTAAAGAAAAAAAAGGAAAAGAAAAATACTGAAACTTCACCTAAAAATTCATCAAAATGTCACGATAGTAGTAGAATTATGCACACAAATAATATTGGGAATCATTGTTTGAAATCTAATCTAAAATCTGACTGAAAATTGCAGAACGATATTCGGTTAATGCATTTTCCTGATTGACTTGACACTCGAAAGCACCAATGTAGACAGTTGTATTGAATATAATATTAAGAGGAGGGAGAAAGACGCGCTACTTTTTCATTTAAAATTACAGGAAAAGGAATAATTTGTAGAACATCTGTGTCTGGTCGCAAAATATCTAGAGGCTTCTATATTATAAAGTTTGTCACTACCTTTGCTTACAGAGAATTTCAGTAAGGAGAATAACCATAAGATGGCTACAGAATTATCTACAATGCTGGTCACCCAAATTGCAACACCAAGAAAGACAAGATATATCACAACAAAATTTATCTTGTAGATAACATGTTGACCAAGTATCAAATGATTAAATTTATTAAGGGTGGTTCCTGCCAAAATCAGTAGCCAGAGTAGCCGCCATTCTTGGAGATCACCGCTGCCACACGCTTCGGCATTGATTCAAAGAGACTTTGGATGAGTTCTTGGGGTACAGCAGACCAAGCAGCTTCCACACGTTGCCAAAGTTGATCTGCTGTGGCAGCTGGGGATGGAATCTGGGTCAATCGTAGAGCAACCATGGACCACATGTTTTCTATCGGCGAAAGATCCGGAGAGCAAGGCGGCCAGGCAAGCAATTCAATCTGTTGATTGACGAAGAACCGTTGGACAATGCGTGCCACGTGTGGTCGCGCATTATCCTGTTGAAATATGGCTGTGGGCAAGCCCTGAAGGTAAGGAAGGACAACTGGTTCCAACACCTCGGAGATGTAGCGCTGGCTGTTTAAAGTACCGGCAATGCGTACTAGAGGTGTGCGAGAGTGATATCTAATACCGCCCCATACCATAATACCGGTGCAGGACCAGTGTGGCGGTGCATAACGCAGCTGTTCAGCATCCTCTCTTCACGGTGTCTCCAGACTCGAATGCGACCATCGTGGTGTTGCAGACAGAAGCGTGACTCGTCAGTAAAGACAATTTCATTCCATTCTGCTGTCCACATCCTTCTGTCATCGCACCATTGGCGGCGGAGACGTCTGTGGTTCTGCGTCAAGGGTAGACAAAGCAATGGACGTCTTGCGGACAGACCACTCTGCTGTAAACGGCGTCGAATTTTACGCGCAGACACTGGATGATGCGTTACAGACTGCATGTGCTGTGCTATGGTTCGTGATGTGACTGAGCGATCCGTCACTGCCATGCACACAATTTGCCTGTCATCACGTGAAGTGATGCGCTGAGGTGGATGCGATCGAACACGCCGGTCCATCGTACCCTCCTGCATCCAACGATCACATATCCGCATTATAGTTGTTTGGTTTCGTCCAACACGACTACCGATTTCCCTGAAAGATAATCCACAATCTCGGTAGGCCACTATCCTTCCTCTGTCGAACTCGGATACTTGATCAAAAGATGATCGCTGTTTTCGACGAGGCATAATTGATCGTTTTTTTGAAAAAAACCACAAGAAAAACACAATTGCCGAACTTGAAATCGTCGAAATCTCCAAGCCTTAAATAGCGCTTTGAAGTGGCGCCACAGGCGCGCGTGATGTACGTCTGCGCTGAAATTCTATTCATTTGCATATCTCACCTCCGCTAATGCATGTTGTAAATTTCATGTTATTTGCATGTTTCCTTCAGGGTGTTGCATTTACAGTGGCCAGCAGAGTATATATATATATATATATATATATATATATATATATATATATATATATAGGAAGAAGTCCTGACTCATTCATCTATACACGTATCAACGTCCAGCAAAAACTATTGGAGATACAAATATAAAATTTTAGGAGTGTATTGCTTTTATAATGAAGCCGTTATTTAAGAAGCGATTTTTCAAAATTCACCCCCCAAGTGGGTGTGTGTGTGTGCTAAACGTGTATTTTGCATATTCCTTCATATCTCAAAGATGGAAAGATATCCATAAGATTATTGCTTTAAAATGCAATGAACACGAATACCTAAAAACTAATTTCAGGATTTTTCAAAATTTGGCCTCCAGGGGGGGGGGGGGGGCTAAACGTGTTTTTACATGTTTTTCACATATTCCTTCATATCTCAAAGTTGGAAACAGATGTCCATAAGATTCTTGGTTTAAAATGAAAGGAACACGAATACCTAAAAACCAATTTCGAGATTATTCAAAATTCGGCCCCCAAAGGGGCCATTGTCAACATTCATTTCAAATGTAATACATTGCGCTGTAAGTAAATTTACTAGTAACGCTAAATAATTAATACATTAACTGCAGTGGGGAAATTTAACTTAGTTGTTTCATAATTTTAATTTATAAATGAACACGCGCCAAATATAAACCACTGAGGTGTTCGGTATTTTTCATTGTAAGATGTTATAAGTTGAAAAATATTTTTATATATTTTGATCGAGAGGAAAGTATAATATTAAAATATTTCAACAATTAAAGCTTAGTTTCAATTTATTTTATTTTTAAAGTGTGGTAATCAAAGTACATTTGAATATGGCAACAAAAATAAAAAAGCGTTCCAGACAGAGAGATAGATCTGTTGGGAACGGTTATAGTTAATTATTGTTTTTCATATTTCATTTTTAAAATATCGTTCCTTAATCGTTTTCTTTAAATTAACGTAACTTTATATTTAATTTAAAAAAATCGTTCCTTAACCGTTTTCTTTAAGTTAATGGTAACTGTATATCAAGATAAGAAAACGATATATTCTTTTTTTTTTCGTTGGAATTCAAACAGTAAAAAAAAAAATTGGTCTCACAAGTTCTTTGCTCTTATTTTGTTTGTTTCCCGTTAAAAAGTATTTTGAGTAAAACGCAACCTGTAGGATAAAAAATTTGTAACGGAGACCCGTTACAGATCTTTGCTATTATTAATGTTTATATAGATAATATTTTCTACAAACTTTAATTTATAAATTGTTTAATTTATAACATTGTAATTTGAACATTATTATTTGATTTTTTTATTTATTTAAAATTAAATAATATTCTCTATAAATTAGGAAAGATAAGCTTTATTTGATTTTTAACTCTTGATCAGATTTACTTAACTTGATTTTAATTATATTTCTGAATTGGACTTAATTTTGGTTTTTATATCTTCTAAAATGGAAGAATATTTATGCATAAATGGGGAGTTTGTACTTCATAGTATTATTCCCAATCATAGGAGATGGTGCATGTCTTTTTCGTTCTCTCTCTTTTGTCATGTATGGTACAGACATGATGTCTAGGGAAGTCCGGGAATTAATTGGGAGTCACGTGGTAGAGAATTCGGAGAGATTTGCTAAAATGTATCATGATAGGAATGGGAATAACTATTCTAGCTCTGCTGAATATTTTTCCGAAATGTCAATTCTCTCCACATATGGCAGTCATTGCGAATTGGCAGCAGCAGGTGAACTGTTCAACTTTGTTTTTGAGGTATAACTCAATGGTGAACTATGTCACAGTTTTGGTGCTGATAGAAACCCAATAAGGAGGCTGCGTTTTACCTCTGCATCTGGCCTCTCGAGTGGGCATTTCGATGCTTACTACCTCTCACAGGAAGCAAAAACCATGCTATCTCTCCCTCAGTCTACCTCCCATGATGTCTCACTTTCTAATCCCAATAAAGCTACTAAAAGACGTCACTCTAGATGTCCTCATGCTCAAAGGAAGTAGCATCTTAAAGATGCAAGAAGGAAGTATGCAGAGAGGAATCCTGAGGTGAACAGGGCAGCTGCTGCACGGTACCAGAAAGCTAAGCCTGAAGTTCACATGGCAGCACAATGCCAATATGAAAAAAAAGAATCCTGGCAAACGAGTAGAAAGGCAAGTACTTCCGTGGCAGGTAAAGGTTCTTTCAGGCTTGGCATATGAGCTTGTTATTGCTTATGAAGCAGATAGCATGGTATCCCTGGGCACTATGAACCACAAGTGTCAGTACTGTAATGCCCTAAAGTGGGCAGACGAATCTCCAGAATGTGTTATAGTGCAGGCAAGGTGAACCTACCTCCATTTGAACCTCTTCCTGAGCCTCTCAATAGCCTGGTAATTGGCGACCATCCTGAGCACATCCACTTTCTGGAGTGTGTTCGGCAGTATAATGGATGCTTCCAAATGACATCATTTGGAGCTAAACAGGTTGTAGAGGAAAGTTTCATGCCAACTTTCAAAATGCAGGGACAGATGTATCACTTGATTGGACGTCTACTTCCATCTTCTAAAGAAGCCCAATTTCTTCAAATCTATTTTGTGGGTGAGGACGAAAGGGAAGTACGCTTAAGGTGTAGCAACGTTCCTGTTGTAAAAGACGGATTGGTCAAGCAACTGCAAGAGATGCTAAATGACGTTAATAGCTACATAAAAGACCTTAAGGCTACCCTGGATAAAGTGCCTCCAACCTGCAAGAAGTTTGCAGTTGTTATCCAGGCTGAAAAAAAGCCTGTCGACAATCACGAAAGTCGCTTTAATGCACCAACAGTAAATGAAGTAGCTCTGATGATAGTTGGCCAGCAGTTTCGGCAGCGAGATATCTTGCTCCAAATTCACGATAACAAACTGCAGCGCATCAGTGAGATACACGGGTCATACGATGCTCTTAAATACCCGCTTTTGTTCTGTCGCGGCAAGGATGGATACTCCATCAGTCTGGCTCAGCACGATCCCTAAACCAAGTTGCCTATCAAGAAGACAATCTCTGCATTGAGCTTCTACTGCTATCGCATTATAGTCAGAAGAGGAGAGGACAACCACCTATTGTACTTCCGTTCCCTCTTCAGTCAATTTTTAGTAGATATGTATGCTAAAATAGAGACTGAAAGTTTAAACTATATCAAGTTTAACCAGGAAGAGCTAAGGGCAGACAACTACATTCACCTAAAAGCTGCTCAACTGGGTCAGAAGGTAGTGCTCCCATCATCTTTTACTGGAGGACCTCGATTCATGAATGAGCGGACTAAAGATGCTATGACATATGTCCGTAACTATGGGCGTCCTGATCTGTTCATCACTTTCACATGTAACCCCAAGTGGAAGGATATTACGGATGCATTGTTCCTCGGACAAAAGTCTCATGATCGGCATGACATCGTAGAAAGGGTGTTCCACTTAAAAAAAATGATAAATATCTTGAACAAGGGCAGTCTGTTTGGAGCTGTACGTTGCGTCATGTTTTCTGTGGAGTGGCAAAAGCGGGGTTTGCCTCATCCACATCATTTGTATGTCCACATCTTGCTGTGGCTAGAGCAACGCATATCCCCTGACAGGATTGATAATGTCATCTGTGCCAAAATACCTAATCCCCAGCAAGACCCCCTTCTCTATGCCATTGTCAAGACCAACATGATTCATGGGCGCTGTAGCAGCCTGAAGTGTAATTCTCCTTGCATGAAAGGTGGCAGCTGCAATAAAAGGAACCCCCGTCCACTTCTCAGTGACACCCATACTGGTAATGATGGGTATCCAATGTACCGAAGGCAATCTCCAAAAGATGGTGGGTTCACTGTAAAATTCAATGGAATGGAGTCGGACAACAGCTGGATTGTACCTTATAATTCTGTACTGTCACGTACTTTCAGAAGCTCACATCAATGTAGAGCATTGCAACTCTGTGAAGTCAATAAAATACATTTGCAAGTACGTTAACAAGGGTAGTGACCAGGCAGCTTTTGGTCTAGAGAATGAGGAGGATGATGTGGAGTTCTACGAGAGTGGCCGGTACCTCAGCAGCTCTGAGGCAGTTTGGATGATCTTGGCATTCCCAATTCATGAAAGGTACACCGCAGTTCTTCCCCTGGCTGTTCATCTAGAGAATGGTCAGCGTATGTACTTTACCTCTAAGAATCTGACTGAAAAGCTCAAAAACCCTCCTCATACAACACTCTTAGCTTTCTTCCAACTATGTAAAATTGATGACTTTGCAAAATCCCTTCTGTATTTTGAGGTTCCTTCTTATTTTCTGTTTAGAAATAATTTCACAATAAGGAAGCGAGGTAAAGATGTTGATGGTTGGCCAGGGGTGAAGAAAGACTCTGCATTGGGAAGGGTTTATACCATTCATCCTAAAAATGTTGAGTGCTATCATCTTTGCCTGTTTGCTGAGGTTCGTGGCCCGACATGCTTCTCAGATTTGAAGACTGTCACTGGTGTCCTCCCTCCTATATTCCAGTCTGCATGCATAGGAATCTGTTTGTTAGATGACGACAAGCAGTGGGACTCTACCTTGGAGGAAGCTGCCCTGTGTGATTCTTCTTTCAAGATGCCGGAGCTTTTCACGGTGATGCTGCTCCATTGTGAGCTCTCAGATCTCTTGAGTTTTTGGTAGAAGTACAAAGACAGTCTTTCAGAGGACATAACATGCCAAGTAGAAAGACAGTTACAAGGCAATATACAGCATGTTATGGATGAAATATACAACAGATGCTTGGTGCTGATTGAAGATGCAGTATTGTCTCTGGGAGGACAAGATTTGACACAGTACTCCCTTCCTAGACCAAAAAGATCTGGTGATATCCTGGGGAACAGGGACTATATGAGGGAGACCAGCTATGACAAGAATGCTTTGGTACGAGTGGTGTCAAATAAAGGGAGTTTACTAACAGTTGATCAGCTCTCTGTCTATCATCAGGTTCATGCCAGCATTCCTCAAGTGTTGGACGTGTCTTTTTTCTAGATGCTCCAGGTGGTACAGGAAAGACTTTCCTCCTCAACTTGCTTCTTGCAAAGGTAAGGAGTGATTGTGGCATTGCCTTAGCTGTTGCATCTTCTGGCATAGCTGCTACATTGTTGGAAGGGGGTAAGACAGCCCACGCTACCTTCAAACTGCCCTTTAAACTACCCGAAACTCCCATGTGTAACATATATAAACAAAATGATATGGCACAAGTGTTGCGGGACTGCAAGCTTGTCTGGGATGAGAGCACCATGGCACTCAAGGGAGCTTTTGAGACACTTAGCAGAACTCTTAAGGATATCCGAGACAGTGATGGATTGATGGGGGGAGTCACTTTGTTGTTGGCTAGGGATTTCCGCCAGATTCTGCCAGTAGTGCCAAGGCGAACTAGGGCTAACCAGGTTAAACCATGTATCAAAGCTTCATATCTGTGGCCCTTCATCACAAAGTTATCTCTGAGGAAGAACATGAGAGTGCACTTGATGGATGATGTCTCTGCTGGTCATTTCTCTGAACTCTTGCTTAAAATAAGAGATGGAGACTATCCATAGTCTGAAGGGAAAATTACCATCCCTGTAGGTCTTGGCGCAGTTGTGACAACCCTAGCATCCAGGATATATCCTGATATTACCAATATCAAGGAGAAGTCCATGGACTGTTTAGGCGAACGTGCTATTTTGATTCCAAAGAATGATAGTGCTGATAATATTAATGAGTCTACTGAAGAGTTTTGAAGGTGTAGAAATGACATACAAGTCTGTTGACCCAGTCTTGCACATGGAGGATGCAGTCCATTATCCTGTGTAGTTACTCAATACGCTTAACCCTCCTGGTCTCACAACCCATATGCTTCATCTCAAAGTGGGGGCTCCAGTTATGTTACTGCGCAACCTCAACCCTTCAAAACTCTGCAGATGGTACCAGGCTGAAATTAACAGCCCTTCAAAGGAACGTCATTGAGGCTACAGTGTTCGCCGGTTGTGCTCGGGGAGAATCTGTTTTAATACCCTGAATACCACTCATTCCATCAGATTATCCCTTTGAGTTTAAAAGACTGCAGTTCCCCCTCAAGGTTTGCTTTGGTGTGACTATTAACAAGTCACAGGGACAATCGCTGAAGGTGGCAGGCATTTACTTGAGTGACGAATGCTTTTCACATGGCCAGTTTTATGTGGCTTTCTCCAGAGTCAGTTCACCAAGCAGCCTAGTAATATTAACACCTGAAGGTAAAACTACCAATGTTGTCTAAAGAAGTTCTGAAATCAAAACTAAAAAAAAGGATAATGCGTATAATATTTTAAAAATTTAGTAACTTTTTTTTCTTTAAACGTAATCACCTTTGCTTTATAAATTGTTTAGAAATATGTTTTAATTTATTGTATTTTGCTTTGTATGCACTTGTTATTTTAGGAATTGTGTTCAAAATTTAAAATGCAATTACCCCCCTCCCCCTTAATTTGCCAGGAACAATCCAACAATTTGTATTTTTTATATATTTTTTTAACACCAAATTGGTGGTAGGGGAAAAGAGAGAGATCAACCTTAATTAAATGAAGCGTGGAAAGGGATGTGTGTGTGGATTGTAGATATTTCGGTTGTTCGTACATATGCATCAAGAGCTCGGGTTAACTTCATTCATTTTTATTATCCTGGGCAACGCCATGTAATTCTTTGTTTAAGAAACCGGCGATTTTCTCACAGGGGTTTACGGGGAAGCCCTGAAATACTCCAAGGGCCGGGATCCAGAGGGATATCAAAATTGAAAGAAACATTTTAATGCTGACATCGGCATTTGGGGGGGGGGGATGATTATAATATGCTTCTGCGGTGTGACCAGTGGGGAGGGGTATCGATTGGCATAAAATTACAAGTTTACATAATATACAAGTAAGCCTTATTAAGGGTACACACGTGCAACGCCGGGTATATAAAGCTAGTCTTCCTATGTGCATGTCATTCCTTCGCTATGAATATTTGCGGCTAAAATTGCAATAATTGCGACTGGAAGAAATACTGGAAAATTAGGGACTATTCCTCAAGATGATCCAAAAATGTATATTAGCGTCGTCTTCTAGATTTAATGAAGGCGGATAGTGGATTCGTTTGAATTGTTTAATATTTATGTTTCTCTGTTGAGGCAATAGAAGTCATCAAATAAAAATTTTCCTTGTCCTATCGTGTAATTATTATCGTTTGCCTCTTCAAGAAGGTTATACCCTCTATCATAGAATTGTAGTTTTTCTGATTCGGAATTCTACACGCCGCTTGAGTAAAATTATCCGTAATGTCTTCAAGTACTTTGCTGATGTTACTAAACCGATTCAGAATGAACGTAAAATGGATGAAAGGGAAGGAGCCTTTGAAATAAAACGTACTTAATAGTGTATTAAACATTTCCAAGTGATTACTTTACGTTCCAGTACTGGTGGGGAAAAAAGTAATTTACTTTTTATCAATACTTTTTGAGAATGTTTTTAGCGTATATTATAAATTTCTATGATACTAAATGTTGTTCTAGAAAAAGGAAGTATGTAGAATCCTTAAAAATATAACATATGGAAATACAGTAAAGTTTGTCCTAGAGCTTATTAGGACGTTATAAAATATTAGGTTGAATAAAGGTATTAAGATAATGATCATGATGACATTGATTATTGGTATAAAATAAGTCAGCATAACTCTTTGAAAAGCGGGTACACTAGTTGTGTTACCAGTTAGAGAAAAATTGATAAATGTGAGAAAGCAGAGGTCAAAGAAGTCGTGCAAGGGGCAGCCAAACTAATAGAGGGCTTTTGAACGATAGTTAGGGCTTCACTCTCTAACTTTGGTAGAAAAAAAATTAGATCTATCAAGGAGGATGAAGTTGGTCTGTGTTAATTATTAGAAAGTTTATCAATACAAATGTGAGAAATAATATATATGAGAAAGTGTGATAAAGTAGTCTCTGCGTATAATCAGTGAAACATTAATTGCCATTTTAAAGGTTTTAATAACTTGAAACAACATACATTAAATTTAACTAAATCAAAAAAAAGAGTTAAAAACTTAAAAATGCAAAAATTAGTGTATAAGATCAATCTGAATATTAAATTTTTATATAATCATTTTAAAGTGAAAATCAAATTACATATTTCACGATTTCTCTTAACATTATCTCTCTACATTTTAAAAGCCTATTTTGTTTAATCTTTTCAAGTTTATAACATCAACGTTTATCTGATTTAGATTAATTTTATTCAACGATCTCTAATATACCAAATTTCTATTTTAACTAATTATTTTAGCCTACATTCAACAAGCGAAAAATATTGGAAATTTTGGAATTTAGTGAAACTCCTGGTGTGATACCAGTGACGTTTGTGAATCCGTTATATTCACTGACGTTTAAGCGGACAATGCACCCCTCAGGGTTTCCATACATCTTATTTAGGCTTTCCTCAGAGGCTGTCAAAGCGTATTCCATTGATATTATTGATATAATATATGATCTCTCGTCTGGATCGCAGTCTGGAAATAACTGATGTAATAAATCGTTTTGTCGGGTGAAAAACATATGCGGAAGTAATATTTCATGTTGGACATGATAATCCTCTCTTTTCGTTTCACTATTCTCAATAAAGCATTGGTTGTATAAGAACTATGTACCTAATCGCAATTTATACGAAAGTATCATAATAATTCACAGAGAAAAATATCATATAATATTTATTGTCCGATTGGCTAGAGAGCATTTTTATTTATACCATCGTTTCATAATTTAGCTTTCGGGTAAATAATGATACTTGTTAATTCAATTTCTTGTCCTTTCAAATATAAAGTACAAAACCAATTGTGGACAGAAAGTAACTGGAATAGAAAGGATTATGTATAGTTTACTATTTTTGTTGATATTTTAATTAATTTGGGGGTTGTGAAAATCCTCTAAGACTCATTTTTAGCTCATTTCGTTCCTTGCTCTTTCATATTTTATGTACAAAACTAATTATTGGCAAACTTTAACTTCGCCATAGAAAAGCTATTAAATATTTGAATATTTTGAGGCATTTAGCGAAATTGGGAGCTATGAAAAGAGTGGTACGAATCGTTATTAATTTACTTTTTGTTATTTCAGCTATACAGTACAAACTAATTTCAGACAGACACTAACAGTGATAGAAAGTTATGTTTAGTTTACTAAATATATTAATATTTATATAGTCTGATGAATTCGTGTGCGGTAAAAATCTAGAAGATTGCATATCCATTTTAGTTTGTGAAAATGGTAGTGGAGTTTGATTCACAACTTATAAGTCTTAAACATTTTTAATGACTTATTTTAGTTTATCCTTTTTTTCTAGTTTTATTTTAATGCTTTTTTCCAATCTGTTTCAAAGTTTTTAATTTTTTCCCCTGATCATGATGAAATAGATATGGAACATTCAATATGTGTGCGTTTCACTATTTATTTGTAATTCACAATGCTCAAATAAATTACCTTATCTAATGACACGGTTTTAAATATGTGCTGTCTTTAAGATGGTATGAGTTCGATAACACTATGGGTAATGACAAAATTCAAGAACAAGAGAATTTTATTGTTCTACTTGAAACTAAACTTACAAACATACTATGTAAACGAAGCGACAATTTTACAGGGATCACCTAATTCGCATTTCTATATCCCATCAGAGCTTGTTGTCTTATCTTCTATTTATGAATTTCTAAATGAGGCGTTAATATTTCCTATTCAACTGTTAAGGTTGACTTCTGGCTCGTTGGCTTGTCCGTAATGACGATCTCGACTTATGAAGTTCTGATGTCAATTGTCTTAAAATTGTCTTGGGAAATTTACTATTCTGGCTCATGACACTCTTATAAATCCGACGATTCCCACAAACGTAATTCTGTTTATTTTTGCTTTTATGCCTGACTCTAAAAACACAAACAATCGTGAGTCACCGTTAATTTGCAAAGAATTCTTGAGGAAGCCACCATCAGAAAGTCACTTGAAGGTACCGCTTAGTAACAGTCAAGTGACTCTCCCCTAGGGAATTCAGTATGAAGTAGTTGTGGCAGCCTGACTTAGATTTGTCGCCGTGGAGCGTCACATGCAAGTCAAAGTGACCCCACTGTGAAATCACAGATGTCGCTGACGCGTAGCTCCATAACTACGTTGCAGTGTCTTGGATGTGGACTTCACTTCCTTGTCCATTGACTAGAAAGCTGTTACTCATTGTTACAGATTTCGAACCATGTTCCTCTTACAGAGTCTTCTTAGTTTCACGTTAAGACAGCGAGTTGCTTCAAAGTTTGTTGAAGCATTTCCGTACGTACGCTTTGGCAGACAAGAAAGTGAGCTTCTAATGTTGGTTTACAAATAGCAAATAATATTGTAATACCTTAGACATTTTTTAAAGTTTTCTTTCTGTCACACTGGAATTACAGACCATGAGAATAAGCTATGTCTACATGCTTGGGTACAATTGTCACAACATTCCTCCCTCACGCCGAATGCTCAACTACTTCGCCTTCATTCTACACGTACAATTGATGCTGAGCAGTTTCACTCAGTTTTATAAGATAATTCTACAAATTTAACGATATCGAATTGGAATGTTTTAAATTCCCATTGTAGAGATTATTTTCATGTTTATTTCAGTGCTTGAGCCACATTTTTTGTTGCAAATACTACCTAATTCTTTCAAAACGTATTCATAAATATAAAAGTTTTGTGTTGATATTTAAGTTTAATTAAAAAATAATATAAATGCGGTATAATCTCTTTACAATTCTTAAAATACTATGCTTCAATACGACAAAAAGAAAATTTCAGTGCTTGAGCCACATTTTTTGTTGCAAATACTACCTAATTCTTTCAAAACGTATTCATAAATATAAAAGTTTTGTGTTGATATTTAAGTTTAATTAAAAAATAATATAAATGCGGTATAATCTCTTTACAATTCTTAAAATACTATGCTTCAATACGACAAAAAGAAAATTTCAGTGCTTGAGCCACATTTTTTGTTGCAAATACTACCTAATTCTTTCAAAACGTATTCATAAATATAAAAGTTTTGTGTTGATATTTAAGTTTAATTAAAAAATAATATAAATGCGGTATAATCTCTTTACAATTCTTAAAATACTATGCTTCAATGCGACAAAAAGAAAATAAAACCTTATATAGTGATCACGTGTGAAAACTTATACGAAAAGTCTAAGTATATTTCAAAGATATTTTCATCAGTCAATATTAGAAAGCAAATATTGGTTTACTGAAAATCAAGTAAACAATAACTTAAATTCTTGTCCTGAATTTTCATAAAAACTGTAACCTACAACGGAAAAATATTTTTACAAACCGAAGTAAAGTAAAGGAAACACGAGGAAAAACATTTGCTTGAAGATATCTTAACCCACTTCATTACAAAACTAAATAGTGAAAATAACTACAAGTCTAAAAAAATAGAACTAGAAAAAAAAATTCTATCAAACAGATGTTTAAAAAAGTTCTAATAAACAAACACTGTATCCCTGGACAAGGTGTGGAGGGGAGGGAGTTATCAGAACAAATGATTCATTGCCTAATTTGGCGGAACGATCATAATACAGTTCTCCAACCATTCTACCAATGCTAAAATCAGTATTTTGACCGGTTTAGTAGCCCTAGTTTTATGCGCTAGTATATATTTATTACGTCATAGTAAACCTTAATTATACACTACTAGACTTAAGTAGTATTCTTTTATTATTGAAGTCAAAATATGTATAATTTATTATCAATATATTTTGGTGTACTTATAAATTATTAACTGCATATTTTGGAATGTGTTTTTCGATTTGAAGAGCTTGTGAACTGCCAAAGCGTCAAAATTATATTCTACCCTAAAAATCTTGTCAATTTAAAATTTCGTAAACATGTCGTAAGGTTATATATTCTATCACATGTTTGTAAATAAAATTAATCTTTCACAAACTTTGACATGCAAATGCATGGATAATATTTTCTTTCCAAGTACACTAAAAATTCTTTAATTTAAAGGTGTACATTGGCAAATATATATATATATATATATATATATATATATATATATATATATATCGTCATGTTTACATTATATCTGACAAAACGAAGTCAATAAATACGTTAAGAGCAATTGATTCTCACTTACAATCAAGCGAGTTTTAATATGTATATTTTATTTAAATAACTCATAAATATTTCAAAACTTAAAAAGAAAATGTTACTCATATTTCAAAACTACTTAGGTAAAGTTAAAAAAACTCTGCAAACTCGTTTTTTGTATATTTGCAACAGTAATGACAGTTGTAGAATATAAATTAGAAAAGACAGTGAAAAAAAATGGAAAAGTAATTCCAAACAGTTGTTTATAAAAGAGAAAATTTTAAGAGTTTCTAAAGAGTTTCACTTGTTGAATGTCTGAATGCATAATGAAATAGAGTAAGTTACTTATTTAGGTCAATGAATGGATGGTAAAAATAGCATAAAATAGCTCTTGCAATCGATACTATCCTTCAATCTTTTTACTTGCAAATTTTGAAAAAAAGTATGAAAATGTGTATGAATAGCTTTCTTTCATATTTTCATTCAAACAGAAAATATATGTTAATATTTTTCAAAATAACGGCAAATCAAAAATTGAATGATGTTGCCCCTTGATTAATATTACTTTATGGAAATAAATTCCCCTGTCTTTTTATTTTTAGAACTTAATTTACTAGATATGATAGCACATTTCGTATTCTTTATAAATTAATAGTACCTACTTTTAAGTGTTTTGTTAAGAGATGGAAAGAAGTAACATATAATTCAAAATATATTTTTCTTAAATACACCCATACCTCACTTTACGGCCTAGATACGTTCCGGAAAAGTTGGCCGTAAATCGAAATGCCGTATAACGAATGAATTATTTTGATATAAACCCATACGAATTTAATTGGATATTTTCCAATTTTTTAAAAATAATATAGTTTTTAGTTCTTAAAGCATTTCATTCTTTTTTATTTCCTATAAAAATGCTTACATAAAAATAAAAGTACAAAACAAAGTAATGATAAACAGAAATTAAAAAAATAAACATATAAATAAAAACAAAAGAAATCATATGCACATATGTATACATATAATAAAAAACATAAAATATTTAAAAACTGTGTTAATGTGATGACGAACATTAACATGAAGAATCACTAAGCTATAATATGCTGCCATCATCACTTTCTGCTGTTGTGGCCGTATAACGAAACATTGTGGGCCGGAAATCGAAAAAGTGAAATAATTTGAAAAGGCCGTTATAACGAAATGCCGTATAAAGAGCGACCGTATAGCGAGGTATAGAAGTACGTCTGTCTAAGAGGTTATTAATATTGAAAACATAATATAATACTTGGTGTCATTTAGTTTGTGGGACTGATGTGAATTCCATTATACATGAGTCTTACCCTCAAAAGTTTTGTACAGACCATACTTTTCTCATTCGGAAAATGACAATTAATATCAGTAATTTTGTTAAAACCATTCTTCCCTACATGTGCACCAAGACTATATTTTAAGAACATATAGACACATATTTTCGACATGCTCCATCTTAGCATTTCAAAGTAATTAAAAGTCGGCAAAAAGTAAAATTAAAAAAGTGGCAAAAGCAGAGAATAAATGAATGGTCGAAAAATTATTTTTTTAAATATTAATTTTCTACTCGAATAATTAACATTACATTCGCTTTAAAAGAAGTTTCAGTTTTTTGTATTCCGACACATTGATTTCCTTTAAGAAGAATTCACAGTGAAAAGGTCTTTTTTGCCTCCGGCATCCATTTTTTAAAGTTACAATTAACTTAACCATGGTTTTACTTGTTACTAGTAATGGAAGTTTCAAAAGATCAGAGTTATTACTATTTCCATTCAAAAGCTCTTTTTACTCTGAATATGGTAGTGAATGTTTTATTTTAAATATGTGTTCATTATATATATATATATTTTTATTTATATATATATATATATATATATATATACATATTCGACCACCTTCGAACCTAAGACCTCGGCTGTCCAAAACAGAACCTGAAATCAAATTCAATTTAAGGTTAGGTGAGTACATAACATTATATAAGTGAAAAATTCTGGAACCAAACTGAAGCTGAATAGTTCCTTTGTCAATGATCGGAAAAGTCACACTCTCGATAGCTACGGATAACTTGTCCTGTATTTCTTCAAAGTTCTTGAACCAGTCCTTTACCTTACAGAAATGATGGCTAGCTGCAGTATCGAAAGTCCATAAGCTTGCACGAAATTAGCTGACTGAGAGGTCACCTTCTTAATAGGTCGTTTTGATCTTGGCTTATGACGTACAGGACTCATACCACGTGCGGGAGACCGACTTCGAATTGGCGAAATTTTCTGGTAATGTGACTATTCTTTGGCGAAACACGTTGTCTAGGTTGGTACCCAGGAACTGGATCTTCAACAGAACAATTTTTCTTAATGTGCCCCACTTGATTACACTTGTAACATATCACACACTTCTGAAAACATTTTCCTGCGTGTTACTACAGAGTAGGCCTCAAGTTTATGTACTTTACTACAGTCTTGTTCCCGTACGCTTAATCTATCTTCCTCTGCCACTAACTCAAGAATATCCTTAAACTTAAACTTTTCATGTGGCCACCGTAATATGGACTGTGATATACTATCATATACTTCTGGTAAGTAGCGTAGCAACTGAAAACTAACGTAAAGTTCGTTAATAGGGGGATTTATTCCACGTAATTTTTCAACAATTCTTGTTAAACGTGCTGCAAACAGGCTGATTTTTTCATGCGGGTGAATTCGGCTGGAAAATAACTCGGAGATCAGCTGCATATGCCGTGACCTATTGGCAGGCTCGAAAAATAATTTTAACTTAAGCCATGCATCACGAGCGTTTTCTGTTCCTTCTATAACTTTCCGAAATTCAGGAGAAATATTCAAATAAATCAAGGAAACCGCTGCTCCAGCACGGAGATTATAATCTCTAACATCGCGATACGTGATTTCAGAGCCAGAATACCCTGCCTGTGTAACTACACTTTTTAGGGCATCGTCATCTTAACTTACTACACCTTAGACGGTATCGGCATCTTTACTTGCTGTAACTATCTTCTCATGCTCAGTTTTCATTACAGGTGATATCTCAGTACCTGCTACTATACCCCAGAATCCACGTTCCATAAGGATGTACTTCATATCTTCGACCCAATTGCCATACTTATTTGCATTAAGTTTCTCTATCTGAGCCGGCATTATCAACTATCTTCACAAAATACAAATTAATAGAAAAAACTTCACTTCTCGTCTATATTTACTAACATTAATACTAAATTTAATGCCCCCCCCCCATCTTCAGGGCCACTGGTATACTGCATTATTTTCAACAGAAATCTTAAAAGTTCAAAAACATTTAAGACTTTCATTCAGGCTTTCATTCAATATTTTCATGGGCGTATCCCTTCAATAACCTCACTGGCCCATAACCATTCTATTGTTAGCGTACATGCAAAACATGCACGTCAACAATTCTTAAAATTCTTCTAATATATATCTTTAAATAGCAGAGTAAAAATGTGCAGTAAAAGCCATGTTTGTTAAAGAAAGGGTATACGTTAAAACTCCTGAAAATACTCAAAAATAATGTATAGACGACAAGCCTTTTAACAATAACATAATAAAATTTTATTCATTTGAAAAATAGTTAAAACAACAATGTTAATATCTTCATTCTCACTAATAACAACTGGTATTATAAGCTGGGTTTTTCTATTATAATACTTCGTAAACTCAGTTTATTTCTATACTGTGATGGACAATCATAGAGCTCTAATACGGAAATGATACAAAAGTTACCTTAAGCTAGGCAGGCTTGATACAACTTCCTGTTATCTCCTCAGCATAATCTCCTCTATGCGTTCCTGATTGTGTTCACGTCTTATATGCTCATATCAAAAGCCGATATTCAAATATCGGGTTGAACTACGTAACTTCTCCGAAATACGCCATCTACTGGAAAATGAAGACAATTTTGTTAAATTATATGACGCATGGCAATTTGCCAAACATGACGTCATCTAAACGAAACTTGCGAGGGTGATTCGGCTTAATTATAAATTGAATCGCCTTAACTTGAATCGGCTTAAAAATGGAAACACAAAACATGACGTCAAACTTCGGAAAGGCAAGTAATTAACGGACCCTCAAAGTAATTCTTCGTTCATATCGCTAACAATTTCCCTGTTTCTGCGATCAAAACGGATTAAAAGGTGAATAGCAATGATTTTTTTAAACCGGGCGATTATTTTTTAAACACCCTGTATGTCTGTGGCTTGGTACAAGAAATGCCTTGGTTTGGTAGAAGTGTGGCTTGGTACAAGAAGTCAATTTTTTCCATTGTGACTTTATTTGCTTATGTCTCTTTATAAAATATTATTTTCAATGAAAGAAGTACCCAAGTCTGTCCAATGCTTCAAAAGTGTTTTCTAAACCATTGTACAGACTTGAGTACTTCTTACATGGAAATTTATTTTTTTTAAAGAGACATAAGCAAACATAAGTCATCATGGCATAAGCATTTAAGTCATCATGGAAAAAAACTGACTTAGGCACTTCTTGTACCTATCCACAGACATATATCGCTCACTCCTTTCAACAGGGCCAAATCTTACAAAACAAGATTTTTCAGGAGAGTGATTTGAAGGTTTAAAAGTACATTGAAATGTATTGAAAATATTAATTCTGCTCTCTAGCGGCTAAATATTGAGCGGTGAGATCTGACGATCATGCAGAGGTATACTACTCTTTTAGGGCATTCTGAAAATAAGCATAATTAAAAATTGCCGTTTTCTGAGATATGACGTTGTTGAAAGGAGTGAGCGATATATATATATAAATATATAAATATATATATATATATATATATATATATATATATATATATATATATATATATATATATATATATATATATATATATATATATATATATATATATATATATGTCTCTGTGTGTGTGTGTTTGTTTGTGTTTTCTGTGTTCTGACGAATGGTTCTACGTGAAATTATGCCATCTTAGTTACCCATTAACAAGAGCATAAGTTTATGAAAAAAAGCATCACATGATAGGCATGGGGAAAATAAACATCACTTATAATTGCACTATATAAAATGTTGGTCCCTTATAAATATAAAATGAAAAATCAAAGAAAACACACTCATAACGGTTCGCAGATACACACGCAAATTTATGCATTGAAGAATGTAGGGACATGTAAAATTAAGAATTTGGGTTTCCTCCAATTATAGATAAAAAGACATAGAATTGGAAATAAAAGTAGTCTTGCGTGACTTTCACTTTCTAACAATAGACAAGAGCAAATACAGAAGAGATTAGGGTAAAGCTCTTTTTCTGTGATTGCATTAGCTTCGTCAACAGTCAGTGTCAGCTTAGAAGAAAACGCTCGAAGGCTGTGACCTTTACGCTTTCTTTCGCTAAAGAAATCATATCTAAGAGCTAGAGCAGGAGATACAGCTGTTAAAACATATGCTTCAATTAGATTTCCTTTTGATATTGGAATTTTATGTGATATTTTTACTAATACAGTTCTATAGAATAAAATAGAGTTTGACTTTGAGAATAACATGTAATCATTTGTTTAAGTTAACATACTTAAGTATGGTTATAAAAACTTCTCATTTATTTATTTTAAAAGGGGATATGGAAATTTATTTCGAAATGCAACAGAGAGCTGTCATCAAGAATAAAACAAATATCCTCAAAATCCCTGAACTATCTGTTTTCTGGGCTATTTTGAGAAAGTAAATAATAGGAAATGAAATATAAAAGTGTAGTTTATATATTCTAAAGGGTTAGGGATATATAAACTGTATATTCCTAAACCTTTAGAATATATAAACTAGACATGACATTAAGAGTATATATGAGGTACATACTACTTTTTTTATTTAAATGAAAAAGGGATAGATTTGTCTGCTACGTTTGAATGTAATGCAATGTGACATTATTTTCTTAATTATTTATTTAAAGGTAAGTTCAGTTAACTTTTTAATTTAACATGTAAATTTCCTGTAACTATCAAAGATCGATTCAATGAAATAAATTGACTACTAAAATAGCTAAACTGTTTAAGACAAATTTCGTCCAAAAAAATTAGCATTTGACATTAATTCCATTTATTAACTAAATGTTCCTTTACTGAACATTGTGGGTGGTAAAAATTCTTGAAAAATAATTTTTTAAAGTTTTATGTAATCTTTCATAGTCTTCATTGCTGGAGGTGTTACTGTAACCTAAAACAACTGTGAAATATAAATATTTATAAATAGATAACAGAAAAATTCTTATTATTTATATATAAATGTATGTATTTATATATAGAATTAGCATTTGGCATTAATTCCTTTATTAACTAAATGTTCCTTTACTGAACATTATGGGTGGTAAAAAAGCTTGAAAAGTAATTTTTTGAAGTTTTATGTAATCTTTCATAGGCTTTGTTCCTAGAGGTGTTACTGTAACATAAAACAACTATAAATATCTATAAATAACAGAAAAAATTATTATTTATAAGTATTTAATTTTATCACGATATTAAAAGAAAAGTTAATTACATTCTGTGCACAAAAACAAAAAGTACTGCCAATACAAAATATCTTTCATGTAACTCATTTAAACAACAGGTATTGAATTTTGGAATCGATACTGGTTTCAAGATTTAGGACCAATACCAAAATCAAGTTATAGGATCGATTCTCATCTCAACAGTCAAACATATTTACTTTTATGAAAAATAATTAAATTTTTTCTGCTGATAATACATTTTTGCAGTTGTAAACTATAATAACTTGTTCACTCTCAAAATCATTTGAAATTTATTTTTATTATTTTAGATTCTTATCGAAAATAAAGTAATTTTTATAAAAAGAGTTTTTACTATGTTAAAAAATTTCAAGTGCATTAACATCCGTTCACTACATTCATAAATCGTCAGTACGCTATAAAAAGCAAAGTTTTCTTTTATCTAACTTTTTGGGGTAGTCTTTCATTCTTTCTTAGGTTAATACTCTGAAAATTCCTAGCCTCAGAGTAAGGAGTATGAACTTTATCCTTTAACTGGCCGATAATATTCTTCTCTTCTGTATATTGTTGGTTATTTTTCAGAGAGAGGAGGAGTTGATAATTTCTAAAGAGTTAAAATAGGAAAAATGTAAATTATATGAGTAAAAAGTCTATGCATGTACATGAAGGTTAAAATTTAAGTGACTCGTGAAGAAAATGCATTCAATTTCCTCTCTTAACTTAAGAGGCAGTATTTTGAGATGAAAAATGAAATAACCTTAAAAATTGACTAAAAAATGCAAAATAATCGCTTTGTTCGACGGCATCAAGCAATCATCTTCCTCATGAGACGTTTATCATTATTTTGAGATAGTAGGGAGCTAAAAGCTTGCGAATTTAGGTTTCAGTTAACAATTTACTAGTTGTGTTAAATGCTTAAGGTCACTTCAATTTTTATATCACTAGTTTTAGAGTTTTTTTTATGTAAGACGCATTTTGCCTTGAACCTTCTTTAAAAATTAGGTCGCAATATCTCAAAATTTATATTCATGTATGAAAAAAATTATAAACTGAATGTTTCAACTCTGGGACAAGATACATTATTTTTCCTTCTTCAACGAAAGCCCGCAAATTAAAAATTACTTAGAAAATCACCACCTCTCAAAATTTATAAAATTTTTTAGTAATCTTTTAGTAAAGCGTTGGAATGCACAAACAAACTTTAGGGTTTAGTGATATCTATATAATGAAAATAACTACTGTTTTCAATAAGCACTTGAAAAATATTGTAATTACGTTACCCCACTTGAAAAAAACTTAAATTCAAAAACAAATTTAGTGAAAATTTTCATTAGAAGTCGATTAAAATTTGTTTGTATAACCCAGTAGGAAAGCCAACGACAATAGACATCAACTGTTTATTTATACTCTTCGAAAATAAAATTGTTTTGGGAAATTACTGTAATTTCCATATGAAACAGTTTTTATTCTTCAAATTACTTAATAAACAATCCATTTCTACTGCATACATTGATGTAAATTACAAACTCTGTCTAACGTAGGTTGAATGAACATGATCTAGGATAAGTGCATTTTAGTAATGTGATGTAAACGAGACAATGATCATACATTATGGGACATTCAATATGAGACATAATGGGATTCATTTCTGACATCAATTTATATTGGAATTCTGCAAAATATGCATGCATGTAATGCGACTATATTCCATTGCAGAGTTGTTATACAGTGATAGCAGAGGCATCAGAGCCTGTAAAATCTGTAAAATATGTTATTTTAGACCCATACGATCTCTCCAGTAAGTTTTATAGAAAAAAAGTACTTAAAACAGAATGGATATTTAAATGGACTCATAAGTATTTGTCTGCGTTAATGGCTGGTAGAAAAAATAGAAAAATGTATTACTTCTGACCGCTTCTTTATATCACTACTATGATGTCCTATGTACAACAGTTGTTACTGTTAGTATAGCGTATACTTCGACAGCATTATCAAGAGGCATTAGAATCAACACAATAACAGGAAAAGAATTATTTTCCAAAAATTCCGTTTTAACTCAATTTTAGAAAAAATCAGTAAATATTCTCAGACAAATTTTCGATAATTTCCTTAATATAAGTTACAAAATAATTTCTCCATAAAAAATACTTTCTCTATTATTATAACTTTATTATAAAACTTTTTGGAAACAGGAAAAAAAAAATTTTTCTGTCGCTAAGTCCAGAGAATAGAGTGGATGGGGAAGTTCGGATATCTGATGTTTAACTAGGTAACTGGGAATCGGGAATGACGCATAAGCCGGCCCTTTGTCGTGTTGCAATATGCAAGTCTTGTTATCCCACATCCTTCTGTACACCGCCTCTCTCACAACCAATAAGACTTATTGGTACAACTTTATGTTTACCATCTGACCTCGCGGTACAAATTCATGATAGAGGATTCCTTTCCAATCAAAAAAGACAATCCAAATCAACTCCATTTTTGACCGACTCATCCATGCTTTACTGGTAATAGAGATCCTTTTCCCACCCACAGCGACGATTATAGTTCGTTTTCCCAGTTATAGCCGTAAACCCACGCCACATCTCTTGCTATGATATCCTTGAGAATTTTTTTCTTTGTTATTTGCGTTGACAAGCAGTTCCTGACTGATTTCAACAGGATTATTTTCTTTTTCGGCAGTCTACAAACATGAGATGAATTTTTCCCTGACGTGACACATTCGAAGTTTTTCAGTCAAAATTTTATGGCAAGATCATATGGTGAGGCCCACTTCGTCGGCAAAGTTTCGTGCCGTCAAACAATGATTGCCACAGATCACAGCGAGAACTTTCGATATGTCTGCAGTCTGATTATGAGGAAGACAGTCCATACCTGGGATCTTTTCAGACCAATGTCCTGGGGGCGAAAACGAAAGTCGAAGACAGGCAGCGGTGGAAACGCGCTCGCCGATTCATCTAACCCGACCATCTCTGTGTTTCCTGAGATCATGTGATCAAAAAACCGAACGGTGAATATTTTTCTTGTAAGTCTGACTTTGTTTTCCGTTGAGTGAAAACGTATAGTCGTTATTCGAACAGTCATATAATTCCTTTATTTCGTTTGGTCAAGTTTTCTTGATGTTATGTAAACCCTTGAAATCAGATGTAAAAGCTTGAACCGATGTGGATTGTGCACTGGTAAGCACATTAAGGTGTATTTAATTCTATTATAATTAAATGTGGAGTTTAAGATCATGGGCCTACTTCTTAGTGTGTACATGTGTCTACTTAATTCTCGTGTCCAGCCCAGGGAGATGGGTAAGTTACTCAATCGTTTCTACTCTTTAATTACATCTTGTATCTAGTCATTACTTTAAAACATTTTCTATTCGTAAACGGGAAGTTTACATGTCCCCATCCTGCTTAAACCACTCTTAGAACTGTGATCGTCCCATACAGTCTTCCCCTTATGCTTTGTTGAGGAATTGGAATGTTTGTAAAATTTTTGATGAGTTGTCAGCAAAACATCCCAAACGCAAGTTGTTCTTGAATTTCTTTCATTTTCCCTTTGTCACCAATCCGCCGAACAGCTTGTGCTGCAGCTCAATTCAGCTCGATGACAAACGACCCGTTCACACTCAATCCGGAGCATTAAGTACTGTCAGTGTTATAAATTTTGAACAATTACAGAGCACAATTCATTAACCACGCGATACGTAAAACCAATCACAGGTCATGTCAACGATCACGGAGTCAACGTAGAAACGCAACGCAACGCTCCGAATGCAGTGGGAACGAGCCTATATGCTCATAGCGGAGAAATATTAAAGGCAGTTTGTTGTTGAATACTGCCGCTAGGTGTGCGCAATTGCAACAAAGCCTTCCTAGCACCGGTTGACGCACTATTTAAAAAGTTGAAGAAGTTTTTAAAGCATGCCTTGTATATTCGTACTACGACATTTATTCTGAGCTAATGACTCAATATTCAAGCTTATTCACTCACCCTCTCTCTCTCTGTATGTATATATATATATATATATATATATATATCTGTGTGTGTGTGTGTGTGTGTGTGTGCATATGTGGATAATAAAGAAGGGGAGAGTTAATAACAATATTTTTGTGAACAATATAATGTTTAAAGTAGATAGTACTTGCGAATGCATTGCTCTTTGTTCAAGTTCTTGCAATCGATATTAGTCAAAGTCATATCGGTAAAGTTATTTCTTCTATAAATTCCAATACTTTCGTTCTAAAGAGATAACTGCGCTCCAAAAAAGAGATTATTACTTTTTTCGATGATCGGCAAAACAGACAAATCTTAAAACTGTAAAATTTCTGGGACCGAAAACTTTTCGGTTTTTCTTGAACAAACAGAGTCCTATTAATAGGTACTCCTTTAGTGAATGTGGTCAGCGTTGGTTATAGTGGTTAGTTATTAAGAATACCAGATAGTGATTACTCATATATATCCATACAAATCCATTTATTAAACCTTCACAATACATATACAATCAATACTACTCATTACTGAATTCCGACTCTATATTATATTAATATATAGAGTCGGATATATGTACAGTCGGATATATGTCGGATATATGTACAATATATGTACAATTCAAATTACCTCTACTCCTATATCATATATATCCATACAAATCAATTTATTAAACTTTCACAATACATATACGATTAATACTACTCATTACTTAATTCCGACTCCTATATCATATTAATCCGTTATTTACTCTTACTAGTATCCTCATTTAACTACTCACTATCATCATTTAATTATTCAAAGATTCTTAACTGATAAACATACACATACATTGCTATTATCATCATTTATCTACTCAATATCCTGATTTAGCTATATTCCACGATTCATAATTGATAATCACACAATACACTGCTAATATCATCATTTAACAATATGCCAATTACTACGGAATTAGACAATTAATTTTATTGATAGATATCTATGGCCAAATAAGTGAATGTTCACCGTAAAATAACTCTTATCATTACTCCCTTATGTTCTATCTATACCAGTGAGCACTACATAAATAATCTACTAAAGATCTTAAGCTTCCTACCTGCGATCCCTCATTCACTTGAACAGGCATCAGGCTCTTTGTCATCACTCAACAATGGGTTCTCCTGTTGATATCATCGGTCGGGGGGGGGGGGCTTGCATCTATTCGATGGCACTCTTGACTACCGGACTCGTAACCTTCGTGTGGGCGCACATTCGACGAACGGGTTCGGCATGGGTGAGACTCTCCTCTGCGTTGAAAGGGTCGGGGGGCTAGGTCTGGTCACTGTGTCTTGACCTCGGCTGGCATCGGCGGGCTTTCTACATTCGCTCGGCAGACGGGAACTGGCTCTTGCGGCCGCAGGATCTTTCAACAGGTCAGCATCAATAGATGGGCGATTCTCGCATCAACACCTGGGGCTTGCATCCGCTTCTTTCACATGAGCTCAGGCTTTTCTCAGGCGGCTTTCTAGCTCTGCCTCAGTCTCTCAGCGACTCTGCCTTCCTTCGTCATTAATTATCGGGCTTACCCATACTGCTATCTCAATTGCAGCTATTTCGCTTCAAGTCAGACTATCTCTCGACGATTTCAGCTATTCTGATCAGACTATGTCTCTCGATGATTTCAGCTATTCTGATTCCTCTACCTCTTTTCCACATCGAGCTAAACTTCGATAATTTTTTATTCAGGCTTTCATTGGTGGCTCTCTCCCGAACAATGCTAAATTGGGTCTCTTACCATTGGCCGTCCCCACATTTTATATTAAAATCTCTCCAATCGAATTTGAAGAGGGTGTCAGCCCGTGCACCCTTCTGAAGTTCATTCTGGAGATCCTTCCACTTCCCAGACTCTCACGCCTCCGTTTCCACCTCCTGCTGTTTACCTAATGAAGTCCATCTCGTAAAACTGTGTATCTCCATCACTATCTGAACTTCGCCCCCAATCTTTAATTCTCCCAGATCATTATCCCCAGCTGATGACCCTTTACTGTCCATATTTCTCTTAACTTGACATCGCTCGTCTTTAGTTACATCTAAGCAGTTCGTTAACTACAGCCGGTCACCATTCACTGCCCGTTCATGAATACTTTTCTTCTCCTATTACCTTGTGCCTAACTTGCATCAGTTCAATTTTCGAAAACTGTCGCCCACACTGCGACAAATGTCTCATTTATGTTGGTTAAAACCTCGTAATAACGATACAGTCTTATATTTATGAAATTTACTACCTGTACATCATTTAAAATGTTATAACAGATACATCGTACCGGCTGAAAATAGACGTATTGTCGGATTTCTTCTACTTTGTTCAATTACTTTATATTTCTCAAGATATAAATTATTTTATTCCAAATTATTTTTGATATTGTTTATAAATATTTTAAACTTTCAGTAAAGTATGATGTCTTTTAAATATTGTTACACTTACCTTTATTAGTTTTACATTCTCTTACATTTTTTGTCATGTTCCTTATGAAGAATAATAAATAACGGGCGGAATTATCTGTATAATGGATTCTTAAACTTTAAAAGATACATTTCTACCATAATGTAATACGATGTACACGATATAATGTATTACTTGAAGATCCCTTTATTCTCTTTTAAGTTAATTTACGATTATATAATTCACAGACAGACATATGATAGTTGCTAGAGATAAACAATGATGAATAAAAACAAATTCGATACATACAGTAGTGTCATATGTACTTTTCTTTCAACGTTGTTTTATAGTTATTGCCCTTTGGTTATTATTCCTGATGTTCGCAGAAAAGGAGATTATTTTCCTTGAAAATAGGATATAATCGTATGATTCTGGGACCAAACTACACGTTAGTTTTCTTCAAATGATATAAATCGTTATCAAAATAATTTACGATCCTCCCCTGATACATATTTTTTCTGTCAATCAAACGGATAACGTTGAAACAACCAACCTTGTTAATATTATAACCTGGTTACTTCTTGCAATTTACATACATACAGCTTAATAATTTGGATCATGATAGGATGAGTTCTAGCTGCAACCAAAGAATGAGGATAAAATTAAAATTAACAGTTGAACTAATGTAAAGGAAATACAAGTAATAATAAGTTTTAGGATATTTTTCACCAAAACTAGTGAAACTAATCAAGAATACAAAACCTTAAGTAATTCCTTAAAATTAGCAGTAAAAGAGATCGATTCGTATTTCTGTTGCAAATTCAGCTCTTGCCCATAGTAGCTGAATTAGAGAACGCACACATATTATGCCGAAAGAGCACCCAGGGAATGTTGCCATTCCACAACAGCTAATAATAAGTTACAACAACAACATGTAGAAAAATAAGTAACTCATATATTGTCAGTACTGTCTCTTGTGATTTGGATTTAAGTTCTTAAACCTAGATTATTTCTTTACATGAAGTATGTCTCAGTTTCGTAATAGGAAGTTATATTGAAAATTGAATTGTGGTAATAAATGTAATGACTGGAATCGTTCAAACTAAACAATCTATATTGTCAGTGTCAATAATATGATTAGCATCACACTTAGATACATTGAGATCATCCCAAGATAAATTAGAGTCGGTCAAACTTTGGCTAATATGATCTTGCTTAAGGTGGCCTGCTATGAAACACCTAAGATGAGCCTTAACCAGGAGTTTTCCCTTTTCCTCGTGTAACTAAAAATAAGCATATTGAAGAATATGTTTTCTGAGGAGAATCAAAGTTATATACCTCCAAGACCCCTAATTTCTTGTTACAACTATCGTTCAGCGATGTCTAGTGTTCGTATATTAATAGGATTTCAAATTATTGCCTCTTTTTGCTTTTATTGCTATTAAAGAGTGTTGGTTTTCTATTTTTTACTATGCTTTAGAGATTATTTTTACATTTTTATTGCAGCTTTTTTTTGTTCTGTTTTGATGTTTAGAAGTATTAACCAGTTTTGTTTCGAGAGTTTTTTTTAATCGGCGAGTTTTCAAAAACTTATTTCCGTATTGGATTATGACATAACTTGTTTTTATTCTGAAGAAAGTGTACTTATATTTTTACCGTTATTATGAGTCAATATATGTCAACATTATCATAAAGTAGTATTTGGTAAAATTAGTATAAAGTGTAGTTGGAAATTGATTGTAAAGTAAATTACCTTAAATTGGTTTACAATCACTGGCCAAATTGTAATATAATACCTGTTAAATCTTTAAAAAAATATCGAAATTTCTAGTTAATTTTTAATATAAACCTCTTCATTCAGCTTTAAATGTGAGCACACAACAAAAATATTTACTTATATTTAGAAAAATGTATAAGCTATGCTCTCATAGTTATGAAATATAAAAATAACTGTCATTAGCTGTTTCAACAGTATTGGCTCCTACGTTACACTCTTTTAATTTGTCATTTATAATTTCTAAACAGAACATTCCTTTTGAACTCAATGAGCGATTTTTTAATTTCTTATTGAGGAGACCATTTTTAAAATTAGAACTAATGCTAAGACTTATATTGCAAGTACTACCGATGTATGCTTTTGAGGTACTGATTCTTTTGAATTAAATGAAACGGTGGAAAAGTTAAAAGAAAGTAATAAGAAAACTTATGATTCCCCAGAACTTTTTCACTTACGAAGTATATAAATTTCCATATATATTTTACACGGGGCCTTTCACAAGTTCATAAAATTTGAGTAAACTCTCTAGGTAACCGAAAACACATAAATTTGGAAAATATATTTGTTACTTCTAAAATCTCTTCTTTCGCTTTTCTAACACTATTCTCATTTTTAAGAAAGTCGAAATAATATTAAAAAATAAAATATTTTAAACCGTTTTAGATATTTTTCCTGAAAAGTAAGTTTCTTTAAAATTTAATAAATTATCATTAATTCAATATATTATTTATTTCGTTGTACAAATAAAAGGAAGAGAAAAAAAGAATGATGTAAATGTTATGAACCTACGTAATTGAATTTCTGTTTAAGTACTGTTTGTGAAACATGAAGTTTTGTGACATTGTCATTAATTTCAGGACACACCACGTATCTACATTATGTAGACATACTCACACACCCATACACATATGGATAAATCTAGATATGCATATACTAATCTACACGCAGTGATAAAGGGTGCCAAATTATGTATACATAAGTAAAGCTTATTGGAGGGTCTGAGTAAAAAGTACTGTATTGGAAAAAAATAACATCTATGAGAGATTTGAGACACATAAAAAAAAATACTTCAAGCGTTAGTTTTTGCTCTATTCTTTAACAACCCCTGAACCAAGACATTTACGAAAGAAACTGCCTTGGACATAACATTTCCAGCCTTTTTACCGGAGAAGATTGTGAAGCTTTTCTGTCTCAGAAAGATGTGACACGAAGACAAAGAAAATAAAAATGATTTAAGTCCTTAGGGATTCTTTCCGAACTGTCATTTATGTTTGTTTTCAGTAAAGTAGGAATTGCCTGACTCAGCGTTTTTTGTTTTTTTTTTTGGGGGGGGGGAGGGAAGAGGTTTAGAAAACCAGTCACCTACTTTTTTTTTATGACTTAAGGGTCTGGTACCTTTTAAAGGCCAAGAGACTAGACACACATACCCTTATTTCAATCATCAGTAGTTACGAAAATAATTTATTCAGAAAAATGAAAATTTCAATGTGAGTTAAATATGCTTTCTTCTTTATAAATATCGTGCTCAATTTTTTCTAACTTGAAGACAAAATTTTTAATTGTTTAACATTTTAACCATTGTTTATTTCATTGTTATGTCATTGCGCACATGATATCACCTTAACAGTTAGATAGAATACCACGAAAATTTATACACGGGCAATGTGAACATGTATCATTAAAATTATAAGGTAAATAGCTCACTTCTACCCAGACTTGGGTGTATATAATTTGAAGTGGCACTCTAAATGAATTTGATACAAACACAGTTTATACATGAACCAATGTTTATCGAATTCGTTTTCACATATAGAATTTGCTTTTGCAGCAATAAGCATACGTACTACTTGTACGGAATATATATTAACATTCAATAGAAATGCACTTTGAAAATACTCACAAACCAGGAGAGAGTCAAACCAGCAGTTCTGCCACGTAAACTTGGGCCCCCTAAGCACTAGCGCCGGCTAACACCTGGAACTGCTTACCTCGTAGCTCCCTCTCGCTTATCTATCAACCTTAACAACCTTCTCAAAACCTTCTTCGCTTTAATCAAGCTGCATGGTATTTATACCAAGCGCGTATGCCGAAATTAGCATATCTCAAGCAGCTTCTTTAATTCATTCACTCAAAAGTTCGATTCTTGTGAATCGAATCCTGTGTATACCTTACACTGGCCTCCCTCGAAAAAAAAATTAGGTAACTGAGGTCAGAACGGCTTCAGTTAACTAATTGAAAACGCGTGCTGGTCTGACTTTTTACATAATGGGTGGCAAAGCCAAAAAAACCTTCCACACGTTGTGTGGGGGAAAAACGCCACTCCCATTTTACAAAACTAACCCCTAATTGTTCAGGTGACACCATCAAATAGTGGATTTGCAGAGTTGCGGATACTGGGCTTGCCAACTGCTCCCTAGAAAGTCTATTTTAGTTAAAAGTGTCAACACAATTGCTCAGCATGACATTTCTTAACTGTTTGTATCTGCTCTTCCCCAATTCATAATGCACATGTGTTATGCTATGTGAAGTTAGTACATTATTGAGTTAATTATTATATTATGCAGTATGTATTTTTTCTAGTCACTACATGTCCCCATCAAAAATTTATAAAACAACAGTATGCCATTTTCTTTTCAGTGGCTCACCCCTTCCCCTCAAAATGTTTACTCAGTATATATAATGGGGAATTTCAAACCAGTTTGGTTCGATTTTAGTGAAGGGGGTGGGATAGAATAAGAGAATGTATACAAGACTTGTTCATGAAGGCAGCAACTTCCCTGCACCAGTCTGTCCATTCCGTGGAATCTCTCTTGATGGTCGCAGTCCTAGTAAAGGGGTTCGTTGACCGTGTGGGCATCCTTCGTGCAGCAGCTCGTTGGTCCTGAGGCGCTGGTCCGGCATGACGATGGACAGGAGGTCTCTTGGGAGGAGGCCAACCTTGCTGGGCAGCAGAAATCTTCCGCTTCCTGTACTTATGCAAAGGACCTTTAGAATTGTCGTCTATCCTTTTCATAACCTTGTGTACCTTATCAGCGACACATTCATCCTTTGATGGAGGTTTTGTAGTGCACACTTTACTTTTCTCCGTACTTTTTAGAGTATAGGCATTAGATTTTAATGCAGATTCTATTTTTTCAAACTTATACGCCGCACCAATGTGTTTAGTTACTGGCTTTATCTCGCCCTTTATGATACTTTTACAATTTAGTTTGCCGCTTGTTTCATGTTTTTCAACAACTTGACTCTGTTTTTTCGTATTGGTACTTATACGACCTATTGTTTACCGACTTAATTACTTCAGTATTTGCAGTTTTAATGCTGGAACCTGAAGGCGTTTTTTTCTTGTTTTTTATCACTCCTAACCTTAGTTTTATCCTCTTTTGACGAAAAAGTCTCTTTGAAATTTGCGACATCAGAATCGTTATCATTTAAATTCTTTAACACTGCTTCAGATTTAGGAAGATGAAGATTTTTGTACTCTTGCGTTTTAATGCAAACTACGTTTATAACTTCTGAAGCATCAGCTAAACTACTTACAGTATAACTCTGTGTCAACTTTTCATCCTGATTCTCATGCTGGTTTTCATGTACTTTATTTAAAACCATATTATCAACCTGGTCTACAGCATCCTCATTCGGATGGAAACTTGAAACGATAACATCATTACCTAACAAGTTCCTACTATCGTGTAAAGCATGTTTATTATCGTCAACTAATAAGTATTCACTAACTTCCTTAACACATACATCGTCATCTACTAAATTTCCTTCATTAACAGATGTGTGAATATCATCTAAAATATCAGGTATAGCATTAATAATATCAGGTATAGCATTAGTAGAAGCATCAGATGATTTATTTTCTAAACCCTTAGCATTAGTATCGGCACTACTTTCAGGAAATTGCACTAGAATTACCGCATTATTCCAGTGAGGCTCACTTTCTTTATAAGCCACAAAAATACCCCGACTTTCACTATTCTCAAAAATAATGATTACTGCTCGGACAAGTTAATACATTTGACCACACAGTTTCAACAGGTTGAACCATATCATGTGAAACTGGCCAGTGCACGTAAGGATGCTTGCATATTATTTACTTTAAGTGCACTAATTTCATTGTAACGCCGTAAGCTTCTATTATTCCGCTCGCGATACTGGTTTCGCTGTTGGTTTGAAACTCACGAAAAATTTTGGCTGGGGTGAATAAAACTTCTCGTACTTGAGAGAGGGTAAGGGGTAGCGAAGAAATGCCTATTGTCATGTTTAGCTAAAGCTTGAAGGAGGGTAACCTTGCTTGTAATATTTTGATTGTCTAAAAAATATTGAACACTTGGCTTCAAACGTTGGATAACTATTTTTAAGATTACCGCTTCCGTCATCTCTTCTACATATTCCTCACACTTGGAAATCTTTTCCATAGCAAAATCTAACGCAGACTGACCTTCACGTTGCTTTAGCGAATAAATTTCCGCTTCAATTTCACTTTGATTAAAGGTCTTTGGGAAAACGCTAAGAAACTGTTGCTTGAATGACAAATAATCAAAAATCAGTTTACTGCTTTGAATACACGTGTACCACTGAAATGCACTACCTCTTAAAGCGGGTAGAGCAATTTTAAGTTTCCCCCCCTCTGAGGTGCATTGATGCTGAAAGTAATGCTCAATTTTCTTTAGGAATTGGCTTGAGGGGCCGCCATTGAAGGTGGCTTCGAATGGCGCAATTTGCTGAACCATAATTACCCGAGGAAAATTTCCAACAGGGTTTTGTTCTACAACACTCATTTTCAAATAGTTTATAAGTACTTGCAACAATTTTATCAATATAAGTACACAGTACACAGTTTAACTTCAATTATGTTGTTCGTTAAAAATGTAACGATAACAACCACGGCATATATAAACTTTCGGGCGCCAGTATAAAATAAATAGCTCATTTCTACCCAGACTTGGGTGTATATAATTTGAAGTGGCACTCTAAATGAATTTGATACAAACACAGTTTATACATGAACCAATGTTTATTGAATTCATTGCAGATATAGAATTTGCTTTTGCAGCAATAAGCATACGTACTACTTGTACGGAATATATATTAACATTCAATAGAAATGCACTTTGCAAATACTCACAAACCAGGAGAGAGTCAAACCAGCAGTTCTGCCACGTAAACTTTGTGCCTCCTAAGCACTAGGGCCGGCTAACACCTGGAACTGCTTACCTCGTAGCTCCCTCTCGCTTATCTATCAACCTTAACAACCTTCTCAAAACCTTCTTCGCTTTAATCAAGCTGCATGGTATTTATACCAAGGGTGTATGCCGAAATTAGCATATCTCAAGCAGCTTCTTTTATTCATTCACTCAAAAGTTCGATTCTTGTGAATCGAATCTTCTGTATACCTTACAAAATGATGTACTATTATGTCATTATTACCATAAAAATTTTAGTTACAGTAAAATTTATGAAATTTTCTTGCAAATTTTAAAATAAAAATTTCTATGAAGAACAAAGAATTTTGATATCAAAGTTGGTCATTTTAAAGATATATTATATAATTTAAAAAATGACGTATATTAATTAATATACGAACGCAAGTCTGCGCGAAATGACATAACATTGAAAAAAGCAATGATTGAAATTTTACACAATTAAAATATTTACCTTCAAGCTAGACAAATTTTAGAGCCATAATTATAAAGAAGAAAGTGTTTAACAGTAAAATTTTCCTATGGCTGAATAAATTATTTGTATAACTACTGTTGATTTAAAATAAGTATATATTTGCTGATTCTCTAAGCTTTTAAAAGGTGTCCGAGACCTTAAATAAAAAATAGAAAATAAGACAGTGCGCTTAAACGATTAGACAGTGGTTCTCAACATAGTGGGCGTACCCCTCTGGACAGGATCTAATTAAATTGCGAAGTGTTTATGATACTGGTTCGAATGATTCTATTATACCGCAAAAACTTTTATCCCTTATTGAGCACAGAGAAAAACCTTGTGTAAATAATCAACCACCCATACATCAAACTTCTGGTTCTGTTTCAAAATACCTAACAATTGAATTTTCTGTAAAGATAGGTAAAGTTGATAAAGTTATTGAACTGTTGGCTATGGATACAAACATTCCATATTGTTTACTTCCTTAAAAGATATGCATGGTTTTCAATTGCAATTGGATATTTCAACTTTTCATGTCATGCAATATGGAAACATTTTAAATTATGAAACTTCAAATTCATATATGTCTTCAGTCTCTTTAAGCATTATTGT
This sequence comes from Dolomedes plantarius, assembly GCA_907164885.2. NCBI lineage: Eukaryota > Metazoa > Arthropoda > Arachnida > Araneae > Dolomedidae > Dolomedes > Dolomedes plantarius. The sequence continues at coordinate 60,715,784 of OU015500.1, forward strand.
AAATATCTGTGAGAGTTTGTATGATGGGGAATCCCGGACTTCAAATAGATGTCACTTTTTATTAGGTGTCACTTTTTAGCGTGGAAAAACGCACAGTCTAAGGAGAAAATTTCTCCATGGATTACTGAAGTGAAAAGTCTGGACTCCTGGTTGGACAAAGCTATGATGTGGGATGCATTTGGCTTGAGCCACAAATGGTTGTACTTACCTCCGAACTGCCAGTGTCTTTATGCACATATCATGAGTGACCTCAAGATAATAAAGAGATTGAAACTCAAATATATATATATATATATATATATATATATATATATATATATATATATATATATATATATGTATATATATTGAAGTACTAAAATGGAGATGTGACATTAATTTGTAGGACTAAAAAGAATTATCAGTTCAGGTATTTCAGAATTATTAAAATGACATAGTTGCTGGTTATTCTGAAAAATAAGAATGAAAGGGGTGACAGACTAATCAAGTCTAATCATTGACAAGTCTAATCATTTAGAAGTACTTCATAATTTATTTTAAATTAAACTAGATGAGTGAGGCTTAGGGCCGGTGGCTTAGTGCCGTTTTTACATAAAGTTGCATCGTTGATTTCAGCATATCGTTGATATCAGCCATGGAGGGTCAGGATGCCGGGATCGAACAGCCGAAATGCGCCGGACCGCGTTTTCCCTGTACGTCGGAGTCAGTGATGATGGGAAAGGCATCTTCTTCAACCGGGGCTCAGACGAGATCTGTTTCGCTCATTCAAAATTACCTCCCTGAGCTGTTCCAGTCACGTAACGTGAAGAGTAAAACATCTGGAACTTGGCGACCCAGCGATCTCCAGAAAACTCCACCAAAGCTGTAATACAAAGGGTTATTTTGTTTGTTCTACGAGGGGAAGGGGATAAATGGTGAAACTGTTTGCCAATCGTTAGGCAACCCCTTTTTGGGGCTTACTGAAGGAATATACTGATAAGGCAGCGACAGAGAGAATTGTGCAAAAAGGGTACTTTTTGCGTATTATTCACAACTGTCTGGGGAAAATATCTAAATGTAGACAACACGAGGGAACTGTTCCTAATTGCGTTGTGTGGCAGTATGAACAATATGAATTATTAACAGAACGTCGAGTAGATTAACAGCAGTATTTACAAGGTTATTGAAAGCGTTGAAAGCGTTACGACATATATATATATATATATATATATATATATATATATATATATATATATATAATATGTGTGTGTGCGTGCGTACGTGCGTGCGTGTCTTTGTTTGTTTGTGTGTGTGTGTGTGTGTGTGCGTGCGCGCGTGCGTGCATGCGTGCGTGCGTCAGGAGGAGGAGTATGTAGCGTAATCATCAAGATTATCCAAACGGGAGTCTTAGACACAAGAATGTTGATAAGCACTGTTCTAGGGAAATCGCCATGACGGAGAGAGAATTCCTTTAATGGTTGCGCACAATTGTCTTACAATGAAACAAAACGTATTTTCTTACAATGTAACACATTACACATATACAGGAAGAAAAAGGGATACATGAGATACATATCAGATGTACATCGTTGCCTTATTGGTTAATATAAGTGTTCTAGCGCTTATGAAATTTTGGATACCCTGAGTGAAAAACGTTTGTGGTTGTCTGCAGAACCAATCTTGAACGACGTCCCGGGCATCTGCATTGTTAACAAACCGGTTGCCCTTGAAAGCCATTTCAGTGGGCCGAAGATGTGGTAGTCGCAGAGCAACAGGTCCAGTCTATAGGGTGTGATGGGGGTGAGGATCTACTTGAGGAACTCTGATTGAAAGTACCGCGGCAAATCTTGTCCACGGCAGTCGATTCTGTGGTGATGGACAAGCGTGCTTGAGCAGGTCTTTGAATGTCGCGTGCTCACATGTCAATTACGAAATTCCTTAAACCATCTGAGTACTGTGCACTAACAGACACTCATGCCTAAACACATCCACATCCTTCAGACCGTGATAACTTCAGTAACACCTTCTGCTTTCAAACATTGTATAAATGCTCGGTGTCCCTATTTGAAGGAAACCATGTCACAACCGTACGTAGTCATCTTGCTAAAACACGTTCAGATGGTCCACTGACAGTTTCCGATGATAGCAGGTTTGTTTCTTAACATACAACACCTTCTACTGGAGCGGACACAAAGCTTTAAACACTGCCGCTACAACAAAAGTTTCGCTTTAATGTGAGCCACCCTTATATATTGGGAATTGTGGTGACTAAATTTAGTTGTCTTGAGGCCCCCAAATATTTTTTTCTTGTCCTGTTATTATTCCTTTTTAAACTACGTTCCTGTCGAGTTTCCCAGGAGCACATAGGTGTCGTCTTGGTTCAAAGTCGTGGAATAAAGAATAAAGAATACATCTATAGTTATTAGAGAGTTCGACAGATGCTAATGAAGCAACGGTAGTTGTCAGGTTAAGTAGCAAGCATTAGCTATCACCTGGATGCAGCCTGTTCATCAAATGTACTATAGTGTGTTTAATCTTTAGGCCTAATTCAACAATGAATATATTAATCAATTTTCTTGTCATTGCTGTTCATTATGGTTGCACTAAAAGATGAGTTATCAAACACTACGCCTAACGGTAAACTAAGGACTTATAACTTTAAATGTTATCATTACCTGGTTGAATCCAGATGATTGAATGTAAAGAAAATGGGACTAATGTTATGACTTTATTCATCAATGTAAAACATGATGCTAATTAATTTTACCTAGAAAATAAAACTTTTAGAAAATTTAGGACTTCAGGGATACATTATTAACATCAGTTAGTGAATGCGAAAGAATGTATAGTCGCAACTGATATACTTTTTCTCTTATAGCAATTTATATCATTCCTACTGTACATTAGAAAAAAATTGACTGTTGTGGTACCTAATTTGTTGCATGAAATCATTAAGGTATATATTTCACTTTATTTACTGATTTAAATATATTATCTATATTTAAATTATCCAAAGGTAAGTAAATTTAAACAAAGAATGAAATCACTAAAATAAATAAAGGCTTTACCTAAGGGAACGTTACACGGTTAAGATCGGTACCACTATCTTTACAATACGTATTAAAATAAACTCTGAAATATACATCTTTTAGCCTTTGTAAAGTTCTAAATCCTAGGAGAATTCAGAGTAATTAATGTGAGGATAAACACCACGACGTAACCTAAAAATTGCTTATTAGAGATAATATTCATTTCCAAATATGTTTCTATTTTCTCCTAAACAATAAACCAAATTTGCCTTAAACGAAATTTAGGAGAGATATATTCACAAGTTTACGGCTATGGTTGAAAATAATTGGCAGAGAATATTAGAATTTTCATTTGATTTATTCGTCGAATACAATTTATACAATAGGGAATATTTACTTATTAAAACAAATATAGGCAATAAATATTTCACGCTCAGCAGTTTCCTAAAAGCATGTTTTGCTCTTCCTCCAGATTTATAAGATCGGTTTATCTTATACAATTGAATTTATTACTCTTATTGCAATATTAGTTCTCTAAGTGCTAGGGCAAACAAGGCTCTTAGAGGAAATAAAAATTCCTTTAGCCTCGCTTTCTAATGTAAACTGAATATAAGTCGATGAATTCTGAAGGCTAGAAAAGTAAATATATTTTCAGTTACTTCGAGGATCAATACTTAAGATAAAAAAAATATTGATTTATACTTTTTCCCTCGAGTTATGATCGATTTCAACTCCAGTGACAGCAGGTTTTCATAACTTTGTCGCTCTCTCTTTATATATATATATATATATATATATATATATATATATATATATATATATATATATATATATATATATATATATATATATATATATATATATATATATATATATATATATATATATATATATATATATATATTTATATATATATATGTGTGATAATAGTCACAATCAAATCAATTGCTGCTTACAATTTGGAGATGCAGGCGGCCGAAGAGTTGATCCAGCAAAGCTCTTAGGAAATTTAGGAGAGAAACATAGACGTACTCCATAGACGTATTTATTTGTTATCAAGCAAGCTGTTCTGGCCACATAACTTTACTGAAAAGTATCTGATATCTAAGAGTCTGCAGTAGCTACATGCAAAAGTTAGGAGTGAAGAGAAGAGCCGTGGCCTTACATAATATGAGTGGACATGGGACGTCCGCAACGAGACGGGACGGGAAAATAGCAGTGCTTACATGACAGAGTTAAGTTAGAAGAAGTTGAAGAGTCTTCCGTTCAAACTATTTTCAAGTGATTGTTTCTGATCTTGGCACCAGGACTGAAAGTTACTTAATTGGTCAGATTTGGTCACGGGGTGCCCAACGTCATGGTTTTCCTGGGGATAAATTAATTGCTAAACCACGCACGTTGTATGACCAAAATGCGCGTGGTCTTGAGTCATCTTTAAATCACGCTCCCTGCGTTTTACCGAAAAGGACGAATCCGAAATCAAGTCTTATTTATTGTATACAAATTCAATGAGCCTCGGACTCGGACAAGATATATGGGGATGTTATTGAGTTCAGCTATTTCCCATGCCTGCTTAAGGATATGCAGGGGCAATATAAATTATAACATACATTATTTTTAGGTTACAATTTGGAAAAGGGGGTTGTGCTTTAAAAGTAATTTAGGAAGAGGCATTTTCTTGTTACTTACTTACACACACACACACACACACACACACACACACACACACACACACACACATATATATATATATATATATATATATATATATATATATATATATATATATATATATATATAACTTTATTTTTTTAAGTATCACACACAGCCTTTATTGTATATATCAGAGCCATTTGAGCTCATGCAGGAAAAGTCTGTGTTAGTGAAAGACGTAATGTATTAAATTATTTTTTCGTTATTACTTACTTGTAATTTAGTTTAAAAAGACAAATTGCTATTTTAAAATTACTTTTCACCTCAGTAAAATTCTAATCGTATTTTAGGGGCGGACGAAACATGCTTTCTAAATTAAACAGAGCTAAAAGGAATTTCAAGACAGTGTTATTTTCCAAATATAACTGCAATATATTTGATTTTGAATAGGATTATTTTATTGCAATCTCCAATGAATAGCAATAAAAGATTGACAACTTTTTTATGCTTACTTAGCATTAGATACAGAATATGATTCTGACATTGTCTTGCTTACTTACTAATAATTTATTTAATACAAAACCCGACAATTTTGAGGCACTTCCGGCATAAGTTTTCCCAGCATGTAATAAATATAAACTAAAATGGAACCATCTTGTCAAAAGAAATTCTCTGATGACTCCTATTTTGGCGAAAATATTGGTTAAAAATATACTTTGATTATATTTTTAACGTAAAATCTAAGTAAAATATGGCTCTTGCGTGTATGAAGCTTTTGTCTATTTTTATCCGTTTGAGTAACTTCAGTGTAAAGACTATCCCCCTGCATATTTCCCCATCAATGAACATTTATGATTTATGCATAAATTTCTGTGCAATAAAAACAGTTAGGAAAAGTTCAAAATGCCTTATGTTTGATAAAATTAATACCACTAAAGTTAAATACGATTTATGTTTACTTATATAATATCTTAAGTATATTGCTGTAAAAAATGCTGAATTCATTTTAGAATTTCCTATTTTATATGGGCCTCTAATTTAAAAAGAATTTTGTAACTGAGATCTGTTACGGGTACTTACAAAATAAGAGGTATCTGTTTACTTTAACAGATGCAGTGGTGTAAAACTTTTTAAAAGCCACCTTTGTGGGATAAACCTTTGTGGGATAAAGTGAAGAATACAAACTGCTGGATGCTGGGTAAGCCACGTCTCATAATTGATAGGCTCAACAGAGGTTTGAACTCAAAATATCTGGCCAATAATCAGCGTCTATAATATCATAATAATGGTCATATTTTTCTACTGCAGCTACTAGAAATCAAATGAATATTGCCATTTTAAAGAGAAATAATTTTCCAGCCTAGCCAGTCATTGCACCGATGTCAAAATGTCCTATATAAAGCACCTTGCATGCTCTTCGTGTATTACGCTTCTTTGCGGAACATCGAAAAAAAAGGGGTAGAAAAATATCCACCAATCGTTGAACTGGATTTCTCTCTTCGTTCAGAGGAATTTTTCCTGAGCCAAAATTGGCGTTTGGGAGCTAAATTTCGCCAAAATCTCGCCAAACCGGTCCCGATTTAGTACTTCAGCCAATTCGGTGCGAAAGAACGAACACATCATTTTTACATATATATTTGACAGTCAAATGTCCTATAAACAACCACATACTGGTGTATGTATTTGAGAGAAACAGGCAGCCGCTCTAAATCAATAAACCGCCTTACTATACATTATCTTCCTTATAAAGGTCGCGTTCCTTTATGTCCAGATCAAAAGATGGCTGGAATTTCGCAAAATTTGGTGAATTTTCATTCGACTAGAAGACTGATAACAAACGCTATACAGATGAGTGGAATGCTTGCCAAGAAATGGGACAACGAACAGATAAACAAATGTAGTTATTTCTAAATTAAATAAGCTTCGCATCAGCACATTTTCTTCGTGACAATTTCATTTGTATAACCATGGTTATTTACTTTACGACAGTCGTCAAAGTTTCAAATGAATTGAAAGAAAAGAGTTGAAGTACAATTCATTTGAAGGAATATATGTTTAGGAACATTATCAGGCTAACAATGTTTACAGATATTATATTTTAATCAGTTTGATAATACTCAAAATGAAAAACTTTTTCTAACAACTATCCAGATAACATTTCAACTGAAAGTAGCGATAAACTTTATCAGAGGCAATCAAACCTTGTTTAATCCTTTAAGAGGTTCGGTGGAGAAATAATAATATTTTGATTTAGAAAGGGAATAAAATGCTTTATCTGTAACTTCGCTGGTTCCGATGAGACGATAACATACTAAAGATCATTTATTTTAGATTATACAGATCATAATTTTTAAGCGATATTTACATGATGTTTCATTAGATAAAACATTATTCCAATGAATTAAAGGAACGATAAATACTCTAAATTAGAGATTTCTGTAACTTCTAGATTATGTCAATTCTGAATTAATAACCAATTTCAGAAAATATACTATTTCCTGTTTAATATCCCAAAAAGTAAAGTCTTTTCTCGTAAAACTTCATTTTATTGAGTACACAGTGCAATAACAAAACATTTTAATGCTTCATTTTCTTCAAATATTAATCATAAATTTGCAAAGAGAAGGTATATTTCACTTTATTTCGAAGCATATAATATATACGGAGAATATTTATACGTAAGAGACATAAAATATGAAGAATTTATGAAACTTAGCTCTTTCTATTGTCTCGAAAATTTAGTGGAGTGTAAAAACGGTGAATAAGTACCATAAAAAAATGTAAGGAAATTGTAAAAGTAATAATAAAGGGCAATTTCAAAGACTAAAATTTAAATTGATAAATAAGGTTTCTAAATAAAATACAAAATTAACGATATTTATTTTAGATACACACTTTGTGAATAAAATTGACAAAAAAGAGAAGTTTACGGGATTTAAATTACATTTTCAGCATGCTTAATTTAGGGAAGAAATTTGGAATAATTGAATTTATTGACCTTTAATCCTAGCAAATCATTAGGTAGAATTTTTACTTTTCTAGAAATCCTGACATACAATGAAAGAATTCTATATTCCTCTCCAAGAAGAGGCACATGCTTCCTACGAAATATATACTCAATTGTAATAAGCCCGTGGGGTCGTTAGGCTGTGATCGTATAAGTACCTTTGCGTCGCGTTGCGACCAATTCTGTCTTAGCAACTTAGCTAAGTAAAGGGGTACAACTCTCAAAAAAGACGCTAACATGTTATACATATTTACAATTTATTTACACATATATTTACTTAGCATCACGCTGAATTCTTAGTATTATTCAAATACATAACTTATATGCAATTACTATCATAATATTCATCATATATTTGGCAATGCCGACCCTTACGGGCAAGTGGCGAGTATGTAATAAGCAAGGATGTGAAATAAATTATGTTAGCAAATATGCTCACCCATGGGGCTGCTGTCACTCTCGGTTGAGCTCATCTCTACCACTTGTACACAAAAGTTCGTGCAGTATTGTCGGTCACTGTGCACTATAGTTCATTAAAAAAAGTTCTGTATCTCGTCACTAACAGAGTTCATAATCTCAGTGATTGATGATAAATTGGAGTACACCTCGGATATTGATCTGCGTTGATCACATCTATGTTGTTCTGCGGGTCGGTCAGCACTGGTTGTCGGTCATATGCACGTCCACCTCGGCACCTCGTAGCAATCTTCGTGCGGTAATCTCTGATTAATGGACTCCTATCTCCGTAACTTCCTTCGTCGTCTAACCGCTATGAGAGGATGCGTACACTTTCATTCAGGTATCGGCCAGGTAGCATTAGTTTATTCATCTCTTTTTCAAACTTGTTGTATAGCTGCACTTTGTCTCAATTTGCGGACCTTCGCTGGGTAATCAATTTTACGTCGTCTCAGGATTCTTCTCGGCCTTGTAGCAGCTTAGTTTATTTTTCTTTTTATTTTCGTAGGGAGCTCTCGTTGGGTATTCAATTTCATATTATTCGGATTCTCGTCGGCCCTGTAGCAGCTTAGTTTATTTTCGTTTCTTTTTAATAGGGGCTCTCTCGAAACGCTCCAACACTCGTATATATATATATATATATATATATATATATTTCCTTTTCTTTATTTACCATTGGCTGTGGCCTTCTTGTCTTTTCATTCGCTCGTACCACCCCTTTATTGGGATGAGGGACAGCTTGTTCATAGGTTATTTCCCGGTCCCACTCATTGCATTGGCCGCATCTTAAATGTTTTGGTGCATTTTAATTAATTCCGGTGCCTGCCCATGTCTGGAATATTTTCTCATCGGACAGTTCCCCGCTTCTCGACCTTTGACATCAGATTTATAGCTGAATCCTTAATTTTCGATGTTTTATGACATAGGTATTGTTGCTCTGTACAAAGCCTCTCTCTGGCGTCCCGAAGAGTCGGTACCGTAAATTTGTGACTGACAGCTTCAGCTTGGTCATCCCTTTCCAATTTAGATAGCTGTCTAGAGATAACGCATATTCACATCTTGCTTTTTACAGCAATATTCAATGCTTAAAATATTATGAATGTACCTATTATCACAAATGTTTTTTTTCAATTGAACATCTATTACATGTGGATTCTGTTTGAACAAATTCCCGATCTTTTGCTTTAGCATTCAAACTTAATTCTGTTGAAGCAGGATGCTACAACACACTTAAGAGAAAAAAATTCCTTTTGGGTTCAACGTCACTTTCCAGAGGATTGAAATTTTGAACAGTTTGTATCAATGATATTTTTAGTAATCTGTCCTTAAGTTTATACAGAAAGTGCTCTGTGCCTTTAAGAATCCCAACTATTATTTTCTGAACGTCTTACTTTCGTACAAATGCATTCGGCAGTTCTTGCTTAAATTCAATTAATTACACGAATTTTATTTTTTTATAGATATTACATCAGCTGTGGTTTGTTAAAGGGACAAAAGGGTTATCTATTTACTTTAAATTTGGAAACAATACTCAAAGGAACTTTTGGGGTAAACAGTTTTGCAGTTCTTATCGAAACTGATCACCTGCAATAAAATTAGCGTACTATGGATCTTGTATTACTCTACAATGTAAGCAATACATAAAATTTTCTGTACAGCTTAATGAGGGTCAAATGGTCAAAGTACTCTCTATTTTTGCAGAGAAGGATCCTGTTGCATACAGTCCCGTGTTTGGATTGTCATATCTGTGATTGCCTCGCAATATGTTTCGAGTCTGAGAGGATTGTGGATCAGAAAACATTCTGCGACGTTGTGGTACACAGAAGTTTCGAGCTCATCGGACTTAGAGAGTAGGTGCTTTCTCCAGTGACTTGCCGAAACCGCAGTGGCTAGGAAGATCACTGATCTGTTACATTGTCAAAAGTAAAAGAGACTACTCATGGACACCTCATTTTGGTATGGAATCGAGATATGAAAATGAAACACTGACATACTATAAAGCTGAATCCAAAAGTAGCAGTATGATATCCCGTAATACTTTCCCCGTGCGAATTTCACTTTAAAAATATACTGTGTAAGAGATAAAGTGCAAACAATAATAAGGCCTTTCTTTAAGCTTCTAAATCTCAGACCAGCTGTACTGTCTTCTAGTGGAATTTAGACAACATTGCAAACACTAACAATTATTTTATGAAACATTCACTGAACCTAGGTCCAGATGTATTAGTTTACTTACTCCAAACGGGATTCCAAAATTTTTTGGAAAGAAAGCTTCCTTTACATGTGCCTTGACGTTTGCCTTTTAAGTTTTCTGCCTTGTTAGGGGGACATATATAAGAGACGGAATGTAAACAGACCACAACCTAATGCGACGGTTACGGAATAATTAACCTATATATGAAGTAAATTTCTCATTTATTTACTGATCGCGATCCCGTTGTTTCAAGCGACTGTGATGCAATAATACCTGCAGTTGTGACGAGTTAGAAGAGGTTTAATATAAAATAGCAGTAAAAGAGAAAAAACATAAAAAAGATGACCAAGACTTAAAGGAAGAGGCCTTAGAGGAGTGATATCATAATATTTGAAGACTATTTTAAAGAAAAATCTAGCACCAAGTTGCTGTTAGTGACATAAAATAGGTGTGCCACATTCTACAGGCTTCTACATCTCAAAATATTCGCAAACCTTTCAAAATACATATCTGTAAAATGTAAAAAAAAATAGCGTTTTAGGTTGTATAGAATTATTGTGATAGAACCCCACAAGAAAAGGGAACCAATACTATTGCCTGAAAACGCACAATAAAGAAACGAAATATTTTAAACCTTAAGATTTCTAGGAATAAGGAATACACGAAAACCTTGTATGCAGACTTGTATAAAAATATTTACGTCTGGATGAATAAACGAAAGATATTCTCTCAGTATAGAAAAAGTCAATTCACGTAGTCTGAAAGATAAACATAGGAGAACCGAAACTTGAATTTTTTTTCAAATTCAGTAAAATCACTAATAAATGGGGAAATATGTAAATGGTTTCTGTATCCCATGCCTATTTGAAATACATGTCTCAAATAGGCATATTCCATGCCTATTTAAAATATAAACTCTCAATTATAAACCTTTTCACTATTTCAGTATCTGATAATATTACCCTGTTTATTATTTTTCTACAAATAGTATCCTTTGTCAAAGAATATTCAGATGATAATTTATTCCAAAGAAAACGGCTGTAATTAATATCTGATTCTAAAGAACTACAAGAAAACAAATAAATGCAAAGCATGTGCTTCGAGAGCCTCATATTTTACATGTTTTGACAATTAACTGCAGAGATATGACATTAGCAGTTTCATTACTTAATGTAAACAGATAAAAAAATGTTAAATAGGACTCTCTTTTTGCGAAGTATTGTAAAAATATCATTAAGTCAAGTTTTTTCCCAAATAATGTTTTGCGTTGCGTAATTCTGAAATTTTTTTGACAAATACCCGAAAATTTTTCATTTTTAGCTGGTGATCAACGCATTCTTGCAGAGTTTTGAAGTAATGAGAAGTAATATTTGTGATGTACCTTCTCTTATTTCTTTTAATTACTATTCTGGATATTTGCTTTTTATTCTGGAATTTCTCCGCATTTTAGATATTACTCAAGACGATATTATTTTACGTATCCCTACAGTTCATCATTAAACAAAAAGCCTTCAATTAGTTATTAAAATAACGCGAAATGCATTCTTTAGTTGCAAAACAATGTAAATGCATTTATAAGATAAATATTAATAAAAATGGAAATAAAAAATGGAAACATATAAGAACTTATATAAAAATGGAAACATATAAGAACTTATATAAAAATGGAAACTTATATAAGTATTATATAAGTTTTAGAAAATTTTATAGGTATTAAATATATGCTATTGGCAGAATTTCGTTATGTAGATAAATTTACGTAATTCATAGATCAAGAAATGTGTATATTCAATAAAAGTGTATATATACTTCCAAAGCTAATTACATAAAATGTTTGTAATTTCAACATTAGAAGATGTATTGAATGAATTCATAATTTTCTTTATCATGATTCTTATTGTTTTTGCATAATTATATTTTAATAGGGGAGTGTGAATCAAAGTCTGATCATTGTTTGTTGCTGCATTAACCATTACATCCCACAATAAGAAAAATCAAGTAAAAGTTAAAAAATAATAATCTATAAACCGCATTCTATGTCTACATGAAATACTAGATTATCTTTATGATACTAATTTTATGTTTATCATTGTCTAAACAGGTATTTTTAATGAGGAAAACAAGAGTGAAATCATGTTTAATTAGTTAAAAATTTATAAGGAATAAGAATTTCACGTAAAAATGCTTTAAAATGTGTTACATTTATTGTAAAAGTAAAAACAATGTAGAAATAATTTCATTTCTTCGGCATCATCTCTTTTGTCATTCTCTAGATTTTGCTAATAACCCATGAAATTAGAGAGAGAAAATTATTCTTTTTATAAGGAAAAACATCAAAACAAATTTTGAACTCTACAGACAATAGATCATTTCCGTATTTAAGGTAGTTCATTGTGTACTCGAACGACAAAGAATTAATTTCTGTTCTTAGTTTGAGATTTAAAGCATTTTATTAACAACAGATTTAAGTATGAAGTAGTCACTTCCAATTTACGATTTCGGGAAAAAAGTAATGATTTCTTTCCTTACACCAGAAAATGTTATCCATAGTATTATCCCCTTCGGCGAAGTTATCTTTTGCTTCAAGTAATTTGTATTAAAGTTTCGAAAGGGATTTCTCTTCACAGAATTTAAAGGGAGTTTGTTTTTCTATTTCCCAGTATCTTTGAATTTTAAAAAGATGTAAAGTTAGAAAATATGCTATTGTATTCACGGATTTTAGTACTACAATGCAAACATGTAAATTGACAGTCGTTAAAATTACACACGAATGAACTTGAAAAAAAAAAGTTACACACATGCACATACATTCGCGTGTTCTACATAAAACAAATCAAGCTCATACTTAACAGCATAAAGGGTACTATGGGACTTATGGGAATTCCTAAAAGGATTTAATATGATATGCGTACAGGAACACGGCTAACTTATTTTACAAAAGATAAAGTTTGGCGTCACCGAAGTAATCCAATGATTTTTAGATTAATTAAAAAATTAGAATAGCAAGAAGAATGAAAAACACAAAGGTCAATTTTAATATTTAAAGTAAAAACCTTTATAAACTTCGTTATAAAGTTATTCATTCATTGCTATCGTTTACTCATTATTTCGCTTCTCTAAATGCTGTTAACTTTTGAAGTTTGGGGGAAATCTCCCCTCATAAACCTACTCCATATAATCAAAACTGAAATACATATAAGGAAAACTGAAATCAGAAAAAATGGAAACTTTCCAATAGAAAAATATAATGATATGGTTTCTCAATAGAATGAACTATGATAATAAATATAAAGGTTTCATTCCCAATGATTTACGTTTTTAATTAAGAAAGAGATTTTTAGCTTCGGGGACTGAACTCTTTTTCCTAAGGTTGATTAAAGCCATAATAATTTTGCATATAAAAAATTTAACCGTCTAAACACATCACTTTTTTCGATTCATAGGGATGACATTAATTAGTTATTGCTATTAAAGTTTTTATTATGTCTACGGATTTTAAAACTTGGCCTTCATTCTTCGTTCATTTTTTTACTTCATTATCAATTAATAATCTAATGATCATTTCTAGGACATTTAGGGTGAACCAAGTAATATGTCCGTCTACAAACTGTGTGCAAACTAATTTACATTTCTACACAGGCATATAATACTTCTTCATCCAAATTAATCACTATTTGCAGTCTTCAGAGACTTATCATAAGAATAACTGGTAAACACATGGTAGTTTTGATTCTTCTATAAGGTCATATTTTAATAGGCGACACTTAACAATCTACCCATTTTTTAATAGAATCGTCCATATCGATATAACACGGATAGATGCCCAGATCTTAGGTCGTTGGAAGGATTATACTTTAGTGTACAAAGGTGAGTAACACTAGGAATGTATTTGGAGCATGTAAACATAAGAATATAGATTGATATAACTAAGCAAATGACAGGAACCGTATAAGATGCAAAGGGTCTGTAAATTTTGTTTTTAACACATGTTGTCTTTGAAATGAATATTTTTGTATAAATATACCTGTGTCGGTCATTACTAAGAAAACACAGATTTAACCCTAACGTTAGATTTAGAAACCTAAATATAGCTGTGTTATCTACACATATAAAGTTTTAAATATAAAAAAAACAGTACTAATTGGAGTCTTCGTATAAGAAGTACCGTACATACTTGTATATATATTTTTTGTAAATATTTTTAATGTTTTTTGGAGGCTTTATGTAGTTCCAAATTTGATGATATACACATACTGAAACGTTTTGTTCCACAAAGCTCAAACGAAAGTCGGTTAAAGAGGAAAGTTAATTAACGAGCTAGAGCGATATATAAAACAACATATTGCTTAACTAGAACTATCAACTATATATACTCTTCAACAGCCCTTTTAGATAAGTTGTTACACATTGCTGCTGAATTCTGCGACAATGTGTTACAAGTTTTTTTCTCTAATAAGTCTGGTGTACTCTCTATTTTCGAATGAATTTTATCTTAATGTGTACAAATACATATGCATCATTTCAAGAAAATTGGTACATCTTTGATCAAAGATTTATTTTCTCTTTGTACTTTAAAATTTACACATCAAAAGCAAATTTAAATCTAAAACAGTTCCTTTTACGTTTACAATTTTAACAGTAGGATTCTGGGTTTTCTTTCACTAAATGCCGATCAGCGAATTAACAGTTTGGGTGAATTTGTCTGATAACACGCAAAAGTGTGTTTGCTAGGTAATGCCTTACACTTTGTTCGATTAAGAAGTATATTTTTCTACGCAGTCTGAGATTTAAATCAACTCATCAGTAGAAGATTTACAACTGAAATAGTTTCTTAACTATGATCTAGAAAGATTAATATTTGTTATATTTCAAACATGTCATGTAAAAAAGGTTTTTATAATATATTAAATTTGAAAGGGAAAAAACATCTAACTGAAAGTAAAAATGAAAACATGACCGCGAAACCTCATCATAAGACTATTCGAACGCAGGTAAATATCAAGAAAGTGAAGCCTATGATCCTAAAAGAAAATCCGCCGACTCAAAAATCCACTGCATCGAAACTAAGAATATCTTCTGGCACTGTAAGTAAAATAATTCATAAAGATTTGAAGTTAGAAAAGATGTTTAAACCTAAAGTTCATCTGCTTTTGCCAAAGCATATTGCCGAAAGAAAAACAAATTGTAGAAAATTATATGAAAAGCTGCTGAAAATTGGAAATTTGTGGTAACACTGGATGAGGCATGGGTGCGTTTAAGTGACTTACATAAAAAAGGATCAATTTTCTATTGCTTAACTGACGGGATTGAGAGTACGAAATGGCTTCGTCAGTGTACAGAAAAGTTCCCAAATGGATTCATGGTAGTTGCAGGATTTTGCTTCAACAGTAAGATACAAATATAAACGACCCAACCTTTCGGTTTTGTATTAAACTTGAGGGGAGGGACTTGTGCTAATTGTGTAAACTACAACGAAATAGAATAACTATGTAATCGGATAATGAACAGCCATAAGGGCCATAACTATTTTGCTTATGGCTCTTCTACAATAATAATCATTATAAAACTTATTCTTATTCCAGAAATCAATGTTTGTAGGTAAGCCTCTGCGTATATTATTAAACGAGCTGAAAACCCGCACTTCGCTACGGAGTACATTCAAATTAAATACAACGGTCAATGTATGCAATTAATGCCAAATATATACAGTGGACGCTCGTTAATTCGAACTCGGTTAATTCGAACTTTCGGTTAATTCGAACTAATCCAAAGGCCCCAAAAAACTTGTATTGCAGTTAATGTTAAAAATATCTCATTAATTCGAACTAAATTTTTATCACTTCGGTTAATTCGAACTAAAAATTTGACAAAAAAAATTCTTTTTCCTCGTTTAATGGAGAAAATTCGCACTGTATTTATTATTTTGTGTGTCAAAATTTCTTTTATGTGTAAAGAGGCACATGCCTGCATTCCTAGACTATTGCATGTCCGCTAAACATTAGTAGCTATTGTCCTTATTAGTGCTAAACGGAAAAAGCAATTTTCCTTTATTTGGATCGATTTTCTTAGAATTTCAGAAAAACTAGTCTTTAGTACAGATTCTAGGGAGCTGTGAGAGTTATAACTGCAGTGCAGACAAGTTAATGTGGTCTAGTTTTTCTTCCACATTATGTGGTGTGAACGTGTAAAAATTTCAGGATGTCTACACGTGGAAAGTACAAAACCCTAACTTTGGAGACAAAGGTAGAAATTTTAAAGAAAGTAGAGAATGGCTAGCAGCTGACTATGAAATTAAAAAAAATGCCTTGTCAACTAATTTGAAAAACAAGGAGTCAATTTTAGATTCATGGGAAAAATCAAAATTTGCTACAGGAAGGAAACGCATGGGAAATGCGTCCCAAGATGTTCTAGAAAAAACTCTACTGCTATGGTTTTTGGATGTTAGATCTCGAAATTTTCCGATAAATGGACCCCTAGTGCTGACGAAGGCTGATGAATTGGCAAGTCGAATGGGTATTGAAGATTTTAAATGCAGTGATAGATGGCTTTCTCGATTTAAGTCAAGGCAAAATATTTCTTATCAAACTGTATGTGGACAAAGCTCTGATGTAAACGAAGACGTATGCACTAATTTCGGTAAGAAACTGCCAGGGCTTTTCTCTACTTACCAGCCGAAAGATATTTTTAATGCGGCCATAATGGACAAAGCCATAATGGACTCTATTAAAACTCTGAAAGCATTTATTCAGATGGAAACTTCCTCTGAAAATGAATTGAAATGTTTACTTTAAATCGAGAAGCTGGCTGAACAATGTAGGCATCATAAACAGAACCAAACATCCATTTTACAGTTTTTCCCCAAAGTGTAATTCATATTTTTAATAAAAGTTTACTTTATACTGCATATCTTCTGCTTCATTTTATGATTAAGGAAAGTCTTTATTGCTTGTTAATATGTTTAACTTTAGATAACATAGTATAATTTATTTTCTGGGGTTATACATACTAGGAGAGTTTCTTCTTCAGTGGTACACATTTAAAGTTATATATATTCTCTTAACATCGGATAATTCGAACTTCGGATAATTCGAACTTTTTTCTGAGAACCTTTGAGTTCGAATTAACGAGCGTCCACTGTATATATATATATATATATATATATATATATATATATATATATATATATATATATATATATATATATATATATATATATATATATATATATATATATATATATATATATACATATATATATATATATACATATATATATATATATATATATATATATATATATATATATATATATATATATATATAATAAATACGACGATCAATGTATACAATTGATGTAAAAAATATATTTATGAAAAAATCGTTAGGGATATTTTTATAGACAAAATAATGTCCAATCGTCTGCAGTATTAGCAAGGAAAAAATACTTTTTTGTCTATTTAGATGTTATGAACGTAACGATAAATTTATTTAAAGTACCAGAAAAAGAAATCACGTGATCAGCATTTAATAAATTAAATTCTAAAAATTAAAATTTAAAAATTCACCGAAAATCAGAAAATGGAGGTAAAGATTCGAAAAAGATCTGATTTTAAAGGAATTTTTATGATCTTTCTCGTGATATAAATTTTATAACCATTAAATTATTATTTTAAATGCAAACTTTAAAAAAGTTACTAAAACAGCTTAAAAATTTAATTTTAAAATATCTAAGAAGAATTTTTTTAAAATCTTTCTTACTGCACCCCTACACTATAAGAAAAATCGCAATGCAAAATTTCAGCCCTTTAGGTCCAGCGGTTTGGTCTGTGCGTTGTATGTCAGTGAGTCGGTTACGGAACTGTTTTGTATATATAGATTGACTGCATACTATTATACAGTGCTCCACCGATTGTTCAGCACCACAAGAGCAAGTTCTACTTTTTCCGTGAAACCTGTTTTGATAACTACCAAACGACCCATGTCCTGTGATTGCTTGGTTTATGTAAAAATCTGCACTTAGTCTGTCAGTTTTAACTTGAGGAAAAATTACTCTTACTCTGGTTCCAACAGTGGTATTGTTCCACCTATCTTGCCAGACGTGTTCCGCCATTTGAAATAATTTTGCTTTTACTTGGTTCCTAGCCCATTTAATTTCTTTATTTATTACTTCTAATTTAGTTGCTTCTTTTACAGTCTGATCAACTGCTTCATTTTTATCAATCCCAATATGCGCTTTTATCCAATGTAGTGCGACATTAAGTCCCGAAGTTTTAACAAATTTTTTGATGTTATCTACCATCTCACTTTTAAAACTAAGCGTATTTAACGCCTGTAATGAACTACGTGAGTCTGAATATATATGAATTGCTTCATGACCAATAGCATCTTTAATAGACAATTGTATTGCATACAGTTCAGCACTAAAGGAACTCGCATTATCAGATAGCCTTTGTTTTATTTCCAATACTTTTAAATCCTTAATATATTTATTAATACCTGCCCCAGTTTTTCCATTCATGTGGGAGCCATCCGTGTAATAATTAATATCAGTAATTAGGATTAAATAAAATGTCCAGTTTATTGTCCATCCAATTAAAGTCAGTATCACGTTTGATAGGTCTGTTCGCCAATTCACAATTATTTTTACTAAATTATATCCATAACTTCTATTCCTTGTTCCTTGTAATATATTTCAAACATTTTATAGTCAATTTCAGCTCTGAGATCTAAAGGCATACATCCAGCCAGTGCAGCCAATGCGTTCGATGAAACTGTTTTATAGCATTTTGTAATTCTCAGTAAGAAAGGTCTTTAAATTTTATTTAATAAATTGTTTTGTCTTACTGTATTCTTGAACCAGAATAGAGCCCCATAAAGGATATTTTTTTCTATTATTACTTTATATATTTCTTTCAAAATACTGGGCCTGAAACCACATGTCTTCTTACTGTACCTTGCCAGACTGTACATCACTCTAAGGGCCTTTTGCTGTAACTTCCACAAGATGTTGTATAAAATTTAGGTCTTTATCCAAGAGTATACCCAAATACTTTACTGCTTTACAATATTTAATCCCATGCATACCCAGTTTGATTGTTGGTTTGCGTTTGATTTGTCTTTTAAAAGCTATTATCATGTAGAAACATTTATCTGTGTTAAATTTTAATTTATTATTATTTGCCCATTCTAGACACAAGTCTAATATCTTTGTAGCATATTCATTAAATTTATAAGATACCTTACTCCTAATTATAATAATTAGATCACCAGCAAATGCTTGCATTTTAATATTTGCCTCTTCCCATTTATTTGTAACAGCGGGTTAATTACCAGTAGCCAAAGTATAGGTCCCAGGGAAGACCCCTGAGGGACAACAATATTATAATCCATTAGATCATTATTTCTTAGTTTAATCTTCCTATCTTGCAAGTAATAAATTATTATATTATAGAGATACTTACTTATTTTTAATTTTTTTAAACTTTTGACAATGCTATTTTTGCGGAGTGAATTAAAAGCGTTAGTTATATCTAAAGTTAGTATACAGGTATGTTCCTGTCTAGCTTTATTATCCTAAATTATTCCTTTTAAATTATCTAGGGTCATATTAGTACTTATGTTCCTTCTGAAACCAAATTGGTTATCAGAGATAATTTCATTTCTTTCTAGGTGGTAAACTAGTGTTTTGGTTATTATTTTATCCATCACCTTACCCAATATAGGCAGCAAACAAATCGGGCAATATGAAGATGGGCTCTTTGGATCCCATCCATCTTTTAAAAAATAATAACCTTAGTTATTTTCCAAACTGCTGGAAACTTCATTTCCTTCCAGCTTTTATTATAGAGTTTCCATAAGAAGTTTCTATCTGCCCTATAAATTTCCATAATTATACTAAAAGTGACCCCATAGCCAGGAGCTTTATTCATTGGCATTTACTCTAGAATTAAGTCTACTTCTCGTTTCGTTATTTCATTATCTTTAATTTCCCTCTCATCATCAACGACATTCAGTTCAGCATTTTCTTCAGTTTTAAAATGATACGATGTAAGTGCTTTTTCAATATTATCATCTGTTTCATGTATAACACCCTCGTGATCTACGATACTAGCTATAACACTTTGCTTCTTATCTTTAATGATATATTTAACTGTACCATGCGTATCTTTAACTGTAAGATTCTCAATAAACTCACTAAACGACCTCTTTTTGGCCTCTTTTAACGATCTTATACTATATAGCACGCTCTTTCAGCTTTGAATATTAGCATTTTCCTCTGTCTTTCCACTACATCACTCTCCTTCTGTGCTATCCTTCGTAAAGATCTGACTCTGCTTCTTTTTATAGCCAGGGACCCACTCCCCCAATAGGCCCTCTTTTGAATTCTTCCTTATTTTTTCTTATATTTTTCACATACTTCAACTATAATTGTGTTTAATTCACTTAAAACTTCCCTTGATGAAAAATTATCTAGCTTTTCAGGTATTATATTAATTTCTTTCTTTAAACCTCCCTAAATGTCATCCAATTTAACTTTTTGAGTTCATATTTTTCCTCTATAAGACCCTGTATAATCCTTCCTATTTCTAGTTCAAACATACACTCATGGACAAAAAAATTATCGCACCAAGAAATAATTTCGGGATCGTAACGAAACTTGCAATGAAGGTACATGTTGGGGAGATATGCAAATGATTAGAAATGCAGCGTGATTGCGCATTACGTATAGCCGGTAGAGGGCGTTGAATATCGTACTCTGTGGAGTATAAAACAGGTAACCAAAGCTTGTTTGAGTGTGCTGAATCATTTACAAAGGAAGAGCAGAGATAGACATGCCATTACGCCGTGTTCGAAGACAATATAAGCAGTTGTCGCAGTTTGAGAGGGGGAGATTATTCGGGATGATGGAAGCTGGGTGGTCAGCTAGGCGAGAGCTCGTCAATTAGGCCGCTCTGATTGTGTTGTGAGGAGGTGTTGGGACCAGTGGACCCGAGAGATGTCATGTACACGAAGACCAGGCTCAGGACGCCCTCGACAGACCAGTCGTCGAGAAGACCGCCACATCGTAAGAAATGCACGCGTACAGCCAACTGCTTCATCGGCCGCCATCCAGGCACAGGTAGCACCTTCACTAGGGGCCCTCTGTGTCTTCTCGAACCATACGAAGGCGTCTGGCTGAAGGACAGTTGATATCGCGACGCCCATTACGTGTGCTGCCCTTGATGCCCACCCATCGACGCCTCCGTTTGGAGTTTTGCCGCGCACGATGAAACTGGACTGCAGCGGAATGGAACCAGGTCGTCTTTAGCGACGAATCCAGATTCAATCTCGGAAGTGATGACAATCGTGTTCGTGTGTGGAGAGCCCGTGGTGAACGCTTCAATCCTGCTTTTGCTGTACAGCGACACATAGCTCCCTCAGCGGGTGTGATGGTATGGGGTGCCATTGCCTACAATACACGGTCACCCCTAGTTCTGTTCCGTGGCACCATGACAGCCCAGCGGTATGTTCATGAAATCCTGCAACCACATGTGTTGCCACTCATGCAACGGCTCCCAGGAGCCATTTTTCAACAAGACAATGCTCGGCCTCATACGGCAAGGGTGTCACAAGACTGTCTCCGCACTGTTACTACCCTTCCTTGGCCTGCCCGATCCCCAGATTTGTCTCCAATCGAGCATATCTGGGATCATTTGGGACGACGAGTTGGGCATCCCACGAGTTTGAACGAACTAGAGGCAAGGTTACAGCAAATATGGAATGTCTCAAGACATCATACAGAACTTGTATGACTCAATGCCCGATCGTATCGCATCGTGCATTCGCGCTAAAGGGGGTCCAACGGAGTATTAACTCCTCCGTTCTTTTGCCTTTTTCTCTGAAATAAATTATCCTTTTTCTTTGATTTTCTTATCATTTACTTATATCAAAGTAGTCAATACATATCTAAAATTTCGTTTCATTTTGACGACTCCTTCTTGGTGCGCTAATTTTTTTGTCCATGAGTGTATTAGCATTATGATTCATTAATGTGAAATCATCACTAGCCCTCCATTTCTTAATTTCCTCTTCTGAAATCCCTATGGTTATGTGAAGATCAATCCAGCTTTTCCCGAAAGACCCGTTATAGGTAGGTTTACTATTCGGAGTATTATGTATCACTGCATTATATTGTAATTTCAGATCCACAATAGACTTTCCTCTTGTATTTGTTCTTCTTTGACCACATAACGTAGATTTTGCATTAAAGTCGCCGAGTATTAGTATTCTGCTTTCCTTATGCTTAGCAATAATCATATGTAATTGTGACTATTGTTTGTTTCAACAGTAAGTATTCATAAATTTCAGCGACCACAGCTTTTGCTTATACACCTTGTTCAAACTGACGACCAGAAGCTACGGAGCAATACCTGTACTCGTAGTCGAGGGTTAATTTCCCAGGTTCTCTGACATTTTTCATTCATGTAGGGCCCGAGGATGCCGGATATACAGTACAGATCTGCAATACACTCAAGGCACCCCAAGCCTTTTTGTTTCAATAGTAAGACTAGAAACCACCACGGCTCCCTCGCTTGCGCGTATCAGCCAAGATTCAACTACCGATTGCTGGTCACCACGACGACATCCCTTCATGGCATCAGAACCACCGGTCCAGACACCCAGATAACCACTGGCCCCCGGTGTCCGCGGGGCACTTCGCTCCTCCAGTCCAGTCCAAATGCCACATGACCCCGCTCGCTCGCGGTCAGACAAAGCAGTGCATCCAAGAGCCAATAACTATACCATTTAAAAATCAATTACTGCCCCAAAACGCAGCCACCACTTGCCCTCTACATCACCACCCAACTTTATTATAAACAATAACAAACAAGTACACTGAATTCTTATACCATCTGTATAGGCAAACAAAGCAAAAGGGAAATTCGAACATATTAACAAACATAAGCACTAATAACAACATTGCTATAAATTATCAAAAATGAGCATTAGTTACAACAAAGCAAGCCAGCACAACTAGTACTGAAAACAGAAAACGACAAGCATATGAAATTAAAGTAAGCAATTAAACTAAGCAAACAAGGCAAAGGCAAACATAAAGTCTGAAAGTCAAACACCAACAAAGTTCTCAGGGAACATAGTCTGTCCTTTCTATGATCCTCTTGATTTCGGCCCGAAAGCGGCTGCAATTCCTATCAGTCGGCATGTGCGCAGTATCTTCCTTTACCCCTGTTTTCTTTCTATAACTGTGACAGTTCCCACAGGTCATTCCTCTCTTGCACGGCTCCGGACCATGCACCTTCTCAGCGCATAGTTTGCACATTTTGTCATTACTACAATACTTCGCAACATGTCCCAATTTCCAGCATTTATAACATAAAACTGGTTTTATGTATTCTTTCCAGCCAAATCGTTCCCATCCAATCTTGACTTTCTTCACATTTTCCATTTTCTTTAGCGTAGCTCCATCCAGACTTAAAACCCAATTTTCACCATTTTTGGATTTAAACTTGGTCACAACTTCAAAGTCCGCAGTAGCGAGCTCATCATTCTGTTTTTTTTTGTTTCCGTATTAACTCTCCCTTCTCATAAGACCCCGTTATATCGAATATGATAACACGAGGTTCCTTTTTAATGGGCTTACGCACTTTATAAGATATTTTTAGATTATCATTATTAAATTCTGCTATTAAAGCAATTAAGTCCTGCTTGGTTTCAGTACCGATCAAAACTTCTCCTTCACCTATTTTCCGGCATCTAGTGATGCCGATCCTCAATTTTTCAGGATCAATCTTGTCTTTCAAGTCCTTATTAGTTTTTTCAGAATCCTGCTTACTCAATGGAGTAATTTCAATCTCATTCAGATTCTCCTTGGCTTTTGCCTTCTCCATAGCTTTCGTCACCACAGCAGGTCGCTTCACGACCGCCTCCGCATAACTACTGACTTCTTGCTTTTTATGTACACTTAACTGTTCTTTAAGGTACTGTATAACTTTCTGCTGTTCCTGAATAGAGTTTATGATCTCTGATAATTCCTTATTCATTTGGCGCTTGACTTCTACAGGTAACTTGGATGTGCTAATAGCACTATTCAAGCTATTTTGCTTAAGTTTTACTAAGTCCTCAGTAAGTTTACGCATCTCTTCCATATTTTTCTCTTTACGATCCATCTTTGAACTGGACTATTATCCTTAGTAACAACCTAACCCCCACGCTCCTCCGACGTTAGCAGTCTACCATTCGGTAGACCCCCAGGGCCCACCACGTGGAGGTGCCGGAGGCAATTTAGAATACTCTACTTTTGTCAAAATAACTGACAAAAAACAAATAACCACTATAAACACATGTAAGAGCAAGTTCAACCAATGACACTTAAAGCTCGCAAAATCACTTACCAAAAATTGCGTGGGATGGGCCCCTACTGTTTCAACAGTAAATTAAAATTCAAAACAGTCTCAAGTAAAGCCAACATCAATTCACTATACTATCAGCAGAATATTTTAGAACCAATTTTTGAAGAAGCAATTCTAGCCTTATATGGAAAGGACATTGATAAAGTTGAGCTTCATATGGGCAAAGCCTCTAGTCACACGTCTAAATTAACTGCCGCTTATTTAGGAAAGAAATAATCAGAAACAGGAATAAAATGTATCCCATTTAATGAAATTCCTGGAAAATCACCTGGCGCTTCTCCAATGGACATTTTTTGCTTTCGGTGTATTCAAACGAGCCTTAAGGAAAACGGCATCCAAGGACACTGAACGGACTTTGGAAAACGGTCCTAGAGGAATGGGAAAAAATGACATGAAAGTAGTAAGAAAAAGTTTAATTTCATGGAAAATTTGAACTAGAGCTATTGTCAAGAACGATGGCTATCAGACAGAAGCAAATCGCAGCAAAAAATGCGGCATTTATACATTAAACTTAACTATCAAAATTGTTTCTATAAAGTGCGAACAACCTTTTATAAAACAGTGAAGTATTTTTCCTTCAGAAAAAATGGTTCTGGATATCAGTACCGTAAACAAATTTCTCAAGTTTTGTTTTATAATTTTGGTGTTTTATGGCTATAAATATTAATTAACAAAAGATTATGTATACTTTTTGATATCTGTAATTTTTTTTCACAAAAAAAAAGCTATTCGATCATTTCACCGTAACTGTCAAACTAATACCCCTAAGGCATGTCTACGAATAGCTAGAGAAATTTATTTAAGCCTATATTGTGTATGAATTCGAATATCACAAATCTTGCTAAAAAAGTATTTTTTCAATTTTGTCTTTGCACGAGCTTTGTCCCTCAAAATCAGTTCTTCCTTTGGATGGGGTAACAAAGTTTCTGCATACACACATGGATTTTAAAAGGTAAACGAAGTGTAGGACGAATCTACATCTTTATTGATGCTAGATTTCATTAAATGAAAAGTTGAATTAGGAAGAGGTAATAATAAGAACGAAAACCAACAATTTTATATTTTGATAGAACTTAAAACAGTTGACAACAGTTAATCACAAAGTTCTAGAAATGGAAAGGAACAAAAAAAAAACTTCGACCTATTTTTTGTACTACTGTATTGTATTGATAAAATTCTTTTCAGATAAGGTTTTATATTATTGCTAATTGAGAAACACATTTTTATTTCTAACATTTCATTTATAAATTGCATTTCAAAAATAACTGTCTTCTGATTGTTGTTTATGAAATATATTTAATTATGATACTGATTTTTTATATTTATTTTACCTTCTTGTGTTACGTGGTGTTTCAATAAAACATTTTTTAACTGCCCCTTTCCTCCTACTGCGTATTTAAAATATATCAGGTGGTATCATTACCGGTATTCCTCAACTTACAACCACTCGACTTACGACCATTCGCACTTACGACAGATTTTTTTTTACTTATCTTTATCTTTTTTTTCAAAACTATTGTTCCTAGAATGTACAGTACATACCTGTATGTATTACATGACTATTAATAACTACTTTGGATAACTTTGTTTAAAAAAAACTTACAACGTATCTTCTGTCACTAATTCTGAACCATTGAATTGTACTAACACAGCAGTGGCGTAGCGAGAGGGGGGCAAGGGTGTCTATCATGCCCCGGGCGCCATTCGCAGAGGGGCGCCAAATAGCACCTAAGACCATTGGACCCTTTGGTCCCCAAGACGACGAGGGGCGCCAAAAAGGTATCGTGCCCCGGGCGCCAGTTATGCTCGCTACGCCACTGTAACACAGTGCTACCCAACCTTTTTATCACCGCGGACAGGTCAACGTTTGATAATTTTACTACGGCCCGCTGATGGGGTGGAACGTTGATTGTTTATATTTAAATCGTTTTGATTTAATAATTTTAATTTAATTGTATTTAAACATGCCTTCAAAATAAAATACAGTTACTCAAAAAATTAATATAGAATGATTTAACATTTTAATTTATTATAACGCTAAATCAATGAGAACCCTGAGCTTGTTTCTTTGCAACGAGATCGTTCCATCTGGGGGGGATGAGGGGTAAAGGGAGACAATGACGCCCGAAGTGTGGTGTTTATGTCCAGTCATTCCGTTGCATTGTTTTGGTTGCTGTCACTGCAGAAAACCCCGCTTCACATAGATAGGTTGTCGGAAATGGCAATAGGGATTTAGTTTGAGTGCTGTGATGGCAATCTCAGAGTATTCCGCCATGACTTTAGTCCAGAATACCGGCAGAGTTGTTGTCTCGAACGTAGTTTTAAGGTCGCCGTCATTTGCAATCTCCTGAAGTTGATGTTCTTGCACAGACATGGTAGATTCATCTGATTTGTTGACAAATGGGTCGCGGATCCATTCCTTACCAGTTCGGGGGTCTTTTGTGGTTCGAAAGTAGCGCTCAAACTCTTTTAAAAGCAAAGACAGGTGATCCTACACCAACTGGGAGAATGAATGTTCAGGCTCAGTCTCTCCTAAAATCCCCACTAATGTCTGAAACATGTCCAAATTGCCTCTGTTCACGCGCCGTCCCCACAACTCCGGTTTGGGTTTAAATGCAGCTACTTTGTCTGCCAACTTGTAAGGTATACACAAGATTCGATTCACAAGAATCGAACTTTTGAGTGAATTAAAGAAGCTGCTTCAGATATGCTAATTTCGGCATACGCTCTTAGTATAAATACCACGCAGCGTCATTAATGAAAAAGGGGAGGTTGTTAAGGTTGAAAAGGTGTTATCCTGCGCTAGTGCTTAGCGGGCCAGAAGTTTACGTGGCAGTACTGCTGGTTTGACTTACTGTTCGTGAGTATAAAAATATATTGTTCTTGAAAGCTGTGTTTATACATTCCGTACAAGTAGTACGTATGCTTATTGCTGTAAAAGCCAATTATATGTGCAACGAATTCAATAAACATTGTTTCATGTATAAACTGCGTTTGTATAAAATTCAAATAGAGTGCCACTTCAAATTATATACACCCAAGTCTGGGTAGAAGTGAGCATAGAAACTCTATAAACTTACAAACAGTTTTCCTTTTCTCCTGAAGGCACAGATTGAGTTCATTGAACAGGCTGAATATGTCACACAGGTAAGCCAGTTTTTCGACCCATACCTTGTCATTGAAATGTGCTGCCAGTGGTGACTTCTTTTCTGAGAGAAATATTTGCAATGGCTCTCGTAATTCAAATACTCTGATTAGCGATTTTCCTCTGGATAACCATCTTATTTCTGTGTATAAGAGAAGGCACCTGTACTCTGCGTCCATCTCCTGAGAAAGCTGCCCAAACAGGTGCGAGTTAAGGGCGTGTGCTTTGATGTGGCTAATAACTTTCACGACATCAATCAATACGCTGTTAAGTTCCGGTGACATTTTTCGGCCTCCCAGCATTTTGCTGTGAATGAGACAATGCGTAGATTCACTCTCAAGTGCAACATCTTTAATCCGAGCAGTTAAACCAGTAGCACATAAACAAGTAGTATTGCCTTGTTGCCGATATTTGTAGATTCGTCAACCTGGTGAGTAGGTAACACCGTTGTAGTGCGTACCACGGTGATGTATTTATCCTCTCCAAAAATTGTGTCGCAATGTCTTCGGCTATTTCCTCAATGCACCTAGTCACAGTGCTAGCCGACAAAGGCACATGTGCTATCTTTTCCACAGCAGCTTCTCCTAGAAGTTCACTGCAAATGGACTTTAGTGGAGGGCAAGACCAACTCTTCACCGACAGCGAATGGCTTTTTAGTTTTAGCAATACGGTTAGTCACCTAATATGATGCTCTAAGTGCATTCTCCTTTATCAATGTGGTAGCCCTCATAAATTTCTTCTGTCCTCCGTTTTTTTTCTTTCAAAATACTGCAGGGGCTTCTCTTTTAATCCAGGGTGCTTGCGTTCAAGTGGCGAAGCAGTTTTGAAGATTTCATTGCCTCATTAGAGAGCTGGTCGTCGCAAACTATGCAGAGCGGTTTTGGTGTGTGGGAATCACCTGCCCCGATTAATCCATATTTCAAGTAGGACTCATGGTATTGTCTGTTAAAAGTTACATGTTTCTTTGATGTTGAAGGCTCTTCTTCTGTCTCTTCACTGGGCCTTTTCTTTTTCCCAAGGAAACTTTCTAACGACGTCTGTTTCGTAATCATTTTTGCTTATTTGTGGGTTAAATTTGAGCAAACACAATATACACGTTCACCAAGCACTGTGAAACATGAGAAAGTACCGGTGAACAGAGAGAAGAGTGATACACCCCTTTTCTTTATGAAAGCTACAACGCCACTGCCACTTGCAGCCGCTCAGCTCCAGACACATGCGGCTAGACTCTGCTCCGGGACAAATCTGATTAGTGGCTGAGACATGACGTAAAATATATCACAAGCACCCAAAACGCATGCGTGAGCCGGCCGAACGCATGGTCGCATGGCCGAACGCTATTTCTCGTGTTTACGTTTACAGTAATGTTTTAATTTTATTACTGATGCGTTCCAGTTATTTGAAATTTGGAATATCCGATAATGTTCATGTTATTATAATTTTGATGTATAAATGACGTTATTTATTGTTCAATAAAAAACTCGTTTTATTTATTTATTTATTTGTTTCATTTTTTTTCTTTCAGGAATGCGCATTTATTTTCTATTTTATGACTGCAATTTTAATTCATAATCTTGAAATGTTTAATAAACAATAAACTAATTTAAAATAGTTACAAGATTTCTTCGTGTTACAAAGGTATAAATTAACACAAACCCGACAAAGTCGCACAAACCCAAGAGAAATACACCACAGTAAATAAAATGGAAATAATTTAATATTCTTTGGGCGGCCTGGTACCATTTGATCCGCGGCCCCGGGGTTGGGGAGCACTGTACTAACATATTAAGCAGTGATGGCGCAGAATAATTTATGTCTTCTAAATAAAGTACAATGTATTTTAAATTACGTTTGTATGTGGGAAAGTAACAAATATATTTGTACATATACAAAAAAAAATTGTTTGAAACTTGACTTACGACTAAATCAACATACGACCAATGTCTCGGTCGTAAGTCGAGGTATATCTGTACTAAGAAGTCGAAGTAATTCATCATACAAAATTAAATCCATCACATCTATTTGAAGGGTAAAAAGTATTAAACCTACTTATACCTGAAACATGAGTGTAGCGTACACGCTGATCAAGAATTGTCACTTACAAACAAATGGATATTATATATATTTTGTACAGATTCTTTTTTATCATAAAACGTTGCTTATAATAATGACCCTTTCATATACATTTCGTTCAAATTAAACTCAAAACTATTATGATGTGCTAAGGAAAGTAGTTCATTATTAATCAACTATTAAAGGAAACTTAAAACAAAATGATCGGCTTCAAATGCTTGACTCCGAATACATTATTTTTAATGCTGTACTAATATTCCCTTGCATGCATTTATTTATTCGTCCTGAAAACTTCCAACAGCTTTTTATACATCAACGTGGAAAATGCCTCCAAGGTAGATATGGAAATTAGGTGCTGCGTTTACAGAATATTCGGGATTAATGGGAAAAAGTTCGAATCACGGAAAAAAATTGAAATACGTATTTTAGATGTCAAGAGCAAAATGTTAAAAGGCAATTTTCGAATTTTCCAGCTCGATAGACTGAAGACACGTGCACATACACACACACACACACACACACATATATATATATATATATATATATATATATATATATATATATATATATATATATATATATATATATATATATACGTTAGAATATTAATATTTCCATCTCTCGTTTTCTTTTACAATTTCTCTTTCAGTTATCAAAATGAATAAAATAAGTGCATGCTTTAATATTGACATAAAGGTTTTAAAGCCAAATCATACCTTTAAATTAAAAATGCATGTCTCACATAACAAATTACATTTTAAATTTTATCCTATCTGTCTTGAATATTTTTTAAAGATTCATTATAAACATCCTCTTTAATCCTTCGCAAAGATTTCAAGCATGGGTACTTCTGTTGTCTACTTGATTTCATATAAAGAATAAAATTCTTTAAAAAGTCGATTGAAGAAAGATTACAGCTTTCTTTTTTGCGAAGTTTTATTGTGTAATTTATATAGATGTCAAATAATTTGGGAAATCTCCTTAATCAGTAAATTCCAGTTTAATAATGAGCATTTTCATATTGAATTTTTTTTTCATTTCAAACAGTAGCACGATATAAAGCATTCTCTAATGTGCAACCTAGTGATATGTTTTGATTAAGTGCTACTGCTGCAGGCAGAAATTTCCCTCGCTAAATGCTCATTCTCAATTGTTCCATGCGCATTCCATATCATTTAAAAACCTTGAATTCTTTAATATAGGTTTACCATTTATATATAAACATAATTATGCGCTGAATTTTTATTGTATCAATTTAATGTCATACATATATATTTTTATTAATCTGTCTGTTATTTTGTTATGTTTTTGCAAGCCTTGACATTATTTCGTAGTCTATAAATTTGAAAAATAGTTGTGGTTTAAAGAATACTGCACAGTTTTGTAACAAACATTTAATTAACAATCCTGAGAATTTTGGGATAACTTAGAAAAAAATTAATGGACATGGAGCATTTTGAAAAATTCTGGAATTTTTGAAGAATTTTTTGAAAAACAGGACTTTTCATTCCACAAAATACTTATCTGTAAATTTTAAGTGTCTTCAATGTAGTAAAAAGGAATATTAAGTGTTCTTATTCTGTATATAGATTAAAATATATTAAAAAAACAGGATGAAGGTTCTTTATCTCCGTAATGGCTAATAGATTTTTGATGCGAAGTATATGCACACTAGGCCTAATATATGTCCTAAACTTATATGCTAAAGATGTACTATTAATTTGCATGTTCTGCCCTCTATGAATACGCTGCTGCAAGTCACCTCTATGATGGTTTCGAATCTGCATACACACAAAATTTAAATGAATTTTATTCACAAACTGTTTTTTATTGTTCACTTTCCACGTTAGTGTTAAATTTTTTGCAACGTTGTATTCACGTTCCGAGAACCAACGCAAGATATAATACCTTAAATGTACATTTTTACTCATCAAAAGAAGTAGTTTTTCTAATGCTTTATTTGTTGCCGCTGTAATTTCAGAACGCAACAGAAAATAGCTAATTAACCATATTTTGTTACTCTGAATTACGCTTTCATAATTGGCTTATCTTGCAGAGTAATTGACAAATGATAAACAATTCTGATGAGATATGCTAAGTTTGGTGTCTCTTGTACAGAAAAAAGAAAACTTGGAACGTTCAATAATTTTGTTTCCATCTTCTTTTGCTTAGTTTAAAATTTGCATAGTCTATATATATATAAAACAGTTCCGTAACTGACTGACTGCCTGACATATAATGAACAGACCAAACCGCTGGACCTAAAGGGCGGTAATTTTGCATGGCGATTCTTCTTATAGTGTAGGGGTGTACTAAGAGAGATCTTTGAAAAATACTTCTTAGATTTTTTAAAATTAAATTTTTAAGCTGTTTTTGTAACATTCTTTAAAGTTTCATTTAAAATAATAATCCGAGGGTTATAAAATTTATATCACGCGAAATATCATAAAAATTCCTTTAAAATGAAATCTTTTTCGAATCTTTACCTTGATTTTCTGATTTTTGGTGAATTTTTAAAGATGAATTATTAGAATTTAATTTATTAGATGCTGATCACGTGGTTTCTCTTCTTTTTGTGATACTTTAAATTAATTTTGCTTCACGTGCATAATAACGAAATAAATTGACAAAAAGAATATTTTCTTTTCTTGCTAATACGGGAGACGATTGGACATTATCCAAAAAATTATTGAAGTACAATAAAAGAAATGTTCCTTAAACTGCACTATATTCTTTAGTATGTTCTATTAGATTTAATTTGAATATTTCCTTCTTCATTATTTTGTCCATAAAACTATCAGTTACAATTTTTTTATAAATATATTTGTTCGTTTTTTTTTTACATCAATCGCAAAAGTTGTATCTATCTATCGATCATTGTATCTATTATATATATATATATATATATATACTAGCTGAAGTACCCGGCGATGCCCGGGATTTTAAGAATGTTGTTAACCAAAATCAATTTAAAAATTAACACAGTATAAATAACATAAAAAATATATGTGAAATGTTATACACGTCTCAGAATTTCAGCCTTTCATCATTGTAATCCTAAAATCTGAAAAGTAAAAATGTCAAATTCTCTAATGTTTGTTAACCAAAATTAATTTAAAACTAAGCACAGTATAAATAACAGAAAAAAAACCTTGTGAAATCTATAAATCTATAAATTTATAATAAATTCCTCAGAATTTAGCTAGAATTAGCCTTTCATCATTGGGGTAAAAAAAAGAAGCTGCAATTACAGGTTCAGCAGAAATTTCCAATAGAACAATGATATGACTGCAACGTTGCCTCTTAAAAAATGAAGTGTTTGATTGAGGGCTGCAAACCATTCAACTCCTCTCCACATTTAACTCCTATAAACATCCTCTACATATTAAATTCCTTTTCTCTCCATAATAAACTCCTCAGAATTTTGTTATATTCAGCCTTTCATCATAGTACCACTAAAAACTGAAACATCCTCTCCAGAAATATAAATTTATTAATTTCAATAATTAAACACACACAAATGTATAAATTACGCAAAAGTTTTTTAACCAACATTTGAATAATTCGTAAATGAAAAAGCATATGAAAATAAATATAAGAACTTCCGGAATCGAAATTAATTACCCTTAATTTTTAATTAATAAAAAACCAACATAATATGAATAAAAACGATAGTTGTTTAAAACCATATGAAAATAAAGCTATTATAAAGATGATAATAAAAAAAGCATAAGAAAATGCTCGCGCATGAAGTTAACGTTACGATATAAAGATAGTCATATCTCGAAGAACACAGATATCCATAAGATTCTTGCTTTAAAATGTAAGGAACATAAATACCTAAAAACCAATTTCAGGATTTTTCAAAATTCGCCCCCCATGGGGGGGGGCAAACGTGTTTTTACATGTCTTTATATCTCAAAGAAGAAAATCGATATCCATAAGATTCTTGCTTTAAAATGTAAGAAACATGAATACCTAAAAACCAATTTCAGGATTTTTCAAAATTCGTCTCCCAAGGGGGAGAGGGGGGCTAAACGTGTCCTTATGTGTTTTATCTATATATATAAAGGAATCAACACCCAGCAAAAACTATTGGAGATACAGATATCAAATTTTAAGAGCTTATTACTTTTGTGCTGAAGGCGTCATTTAAGAAGCGATTTTTCAAAAATCGCCCCCAAGGGGGGGGAGGTGGGCAAAACGTGTTTTTTACATATTACCTCATATCTCAAAGAAGGAAATAGATGTCCATAAGATTCTTGCTTTAAAATGTAAGGAACATGAATTCCTAAAAACCAATTTCAGAATTTTTCAAAATTCGGCTCCCTAGAGGAGGGAGGGGGGGGGCTTAACGTTTTTCACGTATTCCTTCATATCTCAAGAAAGAAACAGATATCCATAAGATTCTTGCTTTAAAATGTAAGGAACACGAATACATTAAAACCAAATTCAGGATTTTCAAAATTCGGTCCCCCATGGGGGGGAGGGGGCAAAACGTTTTTACATATTACCTCATATCTCAAAGAAAGAAACAGATATCCATAAGATTCTTGCTTTAAAATCTAAGGAATATGAATACCTAAAAACCGATTTAAGGATTTTTCAAAATTTGGCCCCACGGTGTTAGGAGGGCTAAACGTGTTTTTACGTGTTTTTACATATTCCGTCATATCTCAAAGAAGGAAACAGATATCCATAAGATTCTTGATTTAAAATGTAAGAAACACGATTAAATGTAACAAACACGATCAATGTCACGATTTTTCGACATTCAATAATATAAACCGCGTGCATAAAATATTTAGCTTTTCAAGCGAAATAAATTAATTTTTAGAAAAAAGCTACTTTTAATCGAGAAATTGAATACATTGCACAAAATTTTAATTTTACCAACTTTCCACCCTACAATTTACACCCTACTTCTTTTAAATAGGGTGTAAATAACAGCCAATTGAATGCCAGTTAAAAACGATTGTTGTTTAAACTCATATGAAAATTACGCTTATTATAAAGATAATAAAAAAAAACATAGGAAAATAATGTGTGCGCATAAAGTTAACGTTACAATATAAAGATAGTAATAAAAATCTATATTTATAAAACAGTTCCGTAACTGACTAACTGACTGATTGACTGACTGACATACAAAGTACAGACCAAACCGCTGAACCTAAAGGACTGAAATTTTGCATGGCGATTCTTCTTATAATGTAGGGATGCACTAAGAAAGATTTTTGAAAGATTTTTGAAAAATTTTCTTAGATTTTTTTAAATTAAATTTTTAATCTGTTTTTGTAACTTTTTTCAAGTTTGCATTTAAAATAATAATTTGAGGGTTGTAAAATTTATATCACGAAAAAGATCATAAAAATTCCTTTAAAATGAAATTCTTTTCGAATCTTTACCTCCATTTTCTAATTTTTGGTGAATTTTTAAATATTAATTTTTACAATTTAATTTATTAAACGCTCATCATGTGATTTCTTTATCTGGTACTTTAAATAAATTTATCGTCACGTAACAACGAAATAGACAAAAAAAATATTTTTTTTTCTTGCTAATGCGGCAAACGATTGGACATTATCCAAAAAATATTAAAATACAGTAAAAGATATGTTCCTCAAACTGTACTATATTCTTTAGTATGTCCTATTAGATTTAATTTCAATATTTTCTTCTACATTATTTTGACTATAAAAATATCCCTTACGATTACAAAAAAATATATTTTTTTGTCTTATGGTTGGAATACTAAAAATTTAAAATAGTGGCGCCATCTACTGAACGCCTGTGAATCGAGAGTCGCATATTTCAAAAGTTGTTGGTTATTTATTAATTAAAAATATTGGAAAGTTCTTGTGGATCTGTAAATATACATGTGGTAACAGTTTTAAAATTTATAAATTATCAACCTACACAGGTGATAATTTAAGAATGTTTGTTAACCAAAATCAATTTAAAAACTAAACACAGTATAAACAACGTAGAATAAAAAGCATGTGAAATGTTATGCGAATGAATAAAAAGAAAACCCAACATAAAAAACCATAAATTTACAATAATTTCTTTAGAATTCAGCTAGATTTAGCGTTTCATCATTGGAGCAAAAAAACGCTAAAAAGTAAAGCATAAAATATATACATTTATAATAAACCACTAAAAGCTGAAAAGGAAAAATGCTAAATTGTCTTTAGGAAAGTAAAGAATTTTGAAAAGTAAAGCTGAAAAGTAAAAATGTCAAATTGTCGAATGTTTGTTAACCAAAATCAATTTAAAAACTAAATACAGTATAAATAACATAGAAAAGATTTAGCCTTAATCATTGGACAAAAAATCCTGAAAAGTAAAACATAAAATATATAAATATATAATAAACCTACCAAAATCCATTACAAAACTAAACACAGTATAAATAACATAGAAATAAAAGTATACGAAATGTTATACACATTAATAATATAAAAAATAAAATAAAATAAAAATAATAATTTTTAAAAATAATAAAATAAAATAAAAATAATTTTAAAAAAATAATAAATAAAAATGATAATAATAATAATTTAAAAAATAATAAAATAAAAGCTAAATAAAAAAGCCTCCATAAAAAAGCTGAAAATACAGGTTTAGCAAAATTTGTACGACCCGTATTCGAACCTGCGTCGTGCAGCGTAGTAAACGAACGCTCTTACCGAATGCGCCACAATGACATGCTGCTTTATTGAGTAAATAGGAAAATATTCGACTAATATTACTGGAAAGTTGCTATGGGTTGATGAATATACATGTATTTATGGAGTGAGAGGAGTTTTAAGTCAGAAATAAGTTAGCAGGATAGAAGCTTAGTCTTTAACTCTTCAATACACACAAAGACATAAGCGAGGGGGGGTGCAGTGGCGATTAAAAAAAGATCTCGTGACACTATCATGGTTGATTCGAATTTTCCATTGCGTGTCGAGAGTGTCAATATGCCGTTGGATCCGATTTATTTTAGAGTATAAAATCTGACTTGAAAGATTATTTTTTCATTTATTATTCTGGTTTAATATATAACTTGAAACTTTTTGATTTTATTTATTTTTATCTTTTCGCTCGTTGTTTGCCAGCTAACCCTAACGTGGACGCCATATTCAGAGGGGTGATTCCACAAAGTGTAACAGCTTACATTTAGTTTCAAAATTGTTGGTTTTTTATTAATTAAAAATAAACGGTAATTAATTTCGATTTTTGAAATTCTTCAGACCCTCGGCAGTTTTTAAAGACTCCTGTATGTAAAATTTCACGATCGTTGCTCCTAAACTGTGGATTTCTATACAATTACAGAGAAACAAACATTCATTTTTATATATTAGATATATATATATATATATATATATATATATATATATATATATATATATATATATATATATATATATATATATATATGGCATTAATTGCATACATTGACCGTTGTATTTAATATGAATGTACTCCGTAGCGATGTACGTATTTTCAGCTAGTAAAATATAAAATTTCTACATTGTGCTGGATGTTCATACCATTCTTAATATAAAATGAGCATTAAGAAAACTTGAAACCGAAATTCATAGCTTGAAAGCAATGTTTCTATTCACAGAAAATATGAAGCATTCTAAGTTTTTGTACCTTGTTCTAACGCTATTAAAGCAAGGTAAAGATCCTAGAGAAAAAACGTGTCAAACCCATAACTTCATAGCTTCGATATTTATTTGATTCAGAATCGCCCTGAATAAAATATTCAATAGGCTGTATGAGACTTTTCAACAAAATAATTTTAC